>BSQW01000001.1:44768319-45368319 GCA_030161315.1 Eutrema japonicum
TTTATGGGTTGGGTTTGGCCCAGTCTGGCTCTGAAGGGGTAGGTCCTATTTAGATAGGATCCGACAGGACAGGACTGGGCCGGGTCAGCCCACCAACATCACTATAGCGTGTATGTAGATATATCTGTTTTGGCTGAAGAGAAGAGGCAGTTTTTCTAACAGTTAAGAGAAGGTTACTACAAGACATACTTAACCCAGGATCTAGAGAGTCATTTCAGTATGTAACATGACTTTTCGAATACTGTGTACTGAACTCTGGCTTCGAGCCCATTGGTTTTTAGAGAATCTAAGTACTAAAATGAATTAAGAAAAGAAAAAATCACCTTAAGTTCCAAGATGCGCTGAAACTCCATGGGAGTCCCTTCTGGAAACAGTGCACGATAAGTGTCTGCCACTGAATCAATTGGGGATAGTATGACCTTAAGCAGTGCTTCAGCTCTGCTCATTTCACGGCTCACAAATTTGGAATAGCTGGCAGCAGTTGAAGTCTGCAATGATATTATTAAAGATGAATCAAAACTTAGTAACTAGTTTCATATTGAAAGAATTGGTATATACACTATCATATCGGCTCTATTACTGAAACAACAAATACCCCATGGGTTTTAGGCATCAGGTATTCTACTTTTGGGAAATGATGAAACCCAATGCTTCATGCTCAGAAAACAGCAATAACCAATTTTGAAATAGAGTCACCAGGCACATAAGCATAATAAATTGGTAATGATGAGCTAACCTGTCTGGCAAGGGAAGGAATTTCTAGAAGAATCGTCTTCATGGCTTGCGTATCTAGTAACATCTGTGTAACCAAAAGACAGATAATTCAATACTTGAACTCTGAAAGGCTGAAAAGGGATCTCAAGCAGCTACATTTTAACTCTCTCAGAGCATGTGTAAAGGATTATCTGTAGCATTAATACTTCAACAATACTAGTACTGAAGTCAAGGAAATAAATTGAATAAATAACGAGACTAAACATAGTCACTTCAACAATAACAAAAGCTGAAAAGCTGAAAGAGAAGGTGATATAACCAGACTAAGTTTGGCACTAGTTTATGGTACACCTGATAAACTAGGTAAATAGAGTTTTTCACATGGAACATAATTTTAGTTAAGTCACTAGTTGACTACTAGAAAAATCACAATGGAGAGAATTAGAGCCATGCATATGGAGGATATAGAGCACGCATGCTGACCTGTTGAGCTCCAGTTTCGGATAGTTGCTTGCATCTGAAAATATTAGCATAGAACCGTGGCCCAAGAGATGATGCCAGCTGCACAAAATTTTAGAATAAACAGTCGTCCTCTATAAAGTCGGTCAAGTCTTAACCCCGTTGAACTGTTATTGGCAATAGCTATAGGCCATAACAGTTCCTATCTTAGTAGAGGGGAATGGAGTATGTTTGCTGAACGAATTAGCATAAAAATCTATTTGATATTTTCTACAAGAAGTAAGCACTGTAAAATAAGTTTAATGCGGGTCCTAAATTTGTATTAGTATTCATCACATCATATATGCATTCTCTATATAATTACCTTATCGAGGAAAAATTGGAAGTAAACTGGTGTTAGAAGGTGCCCGAGGGCAGGAATGCTGCTGCTAAGAATTGTATTTATTCCATTCACGTACCTAGAAGAAGAAGTGCAAGTGTTTGTTATGTTTGGTCATATGGGCATCAAAAACAATAGAAGCTTTAAACCCCCAGTTAGATCTTACCCAGACTGGTCACCCACACTGTCAAGTGTCCCCCATGGAACACGTGTCATCGCTGCCATTTCTGTGTCAAATTTAGTTTCAATTCCAAGGACCAGCGTAACCAATGATTTCGTTATGACGGCAGAAAATTCATCCTGCACAGCAGTACAGCTTAAGAAGAATCCAAATAAGTAACATATCAGGGAAAAATATAAGTCCTTTACGTAATCAGTACCTGGACCTCTGACATATCTACACCGTCAGCATAATGAGGGTCAACAATTTCTGAGACTTTTTCGGCCAATTCACCAGACTGCGATACAAATAGCAAATAATCCTTGTGAAGTTCCAAATTGTTGTTCAGTTAATCAAAACTTCTAGACATAATCCTACTACAATCGGCACACATCTTCTATCCCGGAATATAACAGTTAGCAAAATAATTTTAAAAATGTTCCACATGAGTAGCACAAATATATAGGAAAGTTGCAAACAACGCTTGAATTAGTAGAACAGATAAACTTGAGGTGTAAGATATACAGTTCATTGCTTAAAATGCAGAGGAGTAAGATCACATCACTACAACATCGAGAAAGTAACTATACCCATGAAAGTTTCTTTGAACTTGAAGTGAAGATTAACAATATCACAACTGATCATTCTACATGACTGGCTCAAAATTAGAATAAAACCATATGATACAACCCCAATTCACCCGTCGCAACAGGCTACACACAGGTATCACGTATATGCTGCATGCTGAGGTTGCTAAAAGTGAAAAAGGCATGAAAACAGAATAATAGACAATAATATGCTTACTGTTTTGTGGCAATACTCAGCAGAATTAACTATGTAACAAATCACCCTTTCATCTCTGTCCGAGACCTGCATAGAAGAAAAAAAAAAATAAACAAGTCGAAAAGCACACATGGGAAACAGGAAGAAGGCAGATATGCTCGGCACCTTTATCTGTCCGTCCATGCCTGTGGCTGCGGCAACGATACCTGTGCCACCCTTTGGGAGCTTAAGAAATAGCTTTGTAGCATACGCCTTCAGAACTCGTTGAAAGACCTGTAAAGATGAAACCCTTTCAAAAGAATGAACTCAAAATTTCCATCAAGCTAATATGGGACTGTGAATTAGAGCATTTAAATTGGTCTGCAAACATTATTAAAGAGCACGAGTGTATACACCCTCCCTTATAGAAACCTAGGCGGCTTGAAAAGCTGATTCAACTAACAAGGTTTCTCCAAATAAAAATTCTGATACTCAACAAACTAAACTGGTTCTTAGACAAATTAAGACATTGCTCGAATTCACAGTACACTATGATATATATATATATATATATATATATAGAGAGAGAGAGAGAGAGATAACCAATATTCAGCGTATGAAAAATGTACCTTGAACAAATTGAATAAAGTCTGGTTCTTACTTAGAAGACTGCACCGTTTCAAGCTCTTCTTTATATTAGAAAACAACTGCAAACAAGGCAATAGTAAACTACTTAGCAAAACTAAACTTGAATGGCTACTGGAGATAAGATATAATGTGACAGATACAGTTTAATAGTCACTCTGCTAATCTAGTGATATCAATAGTCACTATGCACAGAAGATACTTTCCGGAGTTAATCTTGAGTATAATATCCGATTTCACACAGAAAACTTTTCCTACTACTACCACAAACATCCACTGGACATGATCAGAAATTCTATCCAGTTCAGTGGGTAATGACTGAGTTGTAGGTTCTATGTTTCAAGTAGAGAGCACGTCTATATAAAGAATCCAACTACCTATGCCAATTGATACCTAGTGCAAGTCGTGAAACAGTTAATACATTGAATAAAGATGTAAATCTCTGTGAAAGTTAACACTCTCAGAATAACCCTTCTTAAATAGGCTTTGCCTAGGTACTCACCTGTGTGCTGCTAGATAAAACATTATTTTGACTTCCATCCTCAACATCCCATGTTTCCTCCTGATAGAAAGTAAAGAAAATTAGGAAAACTTGACGAACCTTGGAACAAAAACAAATTCTTTACGTGAAAATTAAATTACCTGTACAAATTTCTCCACGTGTTCCATAAGTGTCTTCTCTTCCAACTCAATATATGGGGTTAGATGGGGTTCAAAGCAAGAAGAGATAATTCCACGGAAGTTGAACTGCCAGGTTGTAACTAGTGAGTAAAGAAATCCTTCAAACGATAGAATGCCTCAAGTTGGAAGCTCAAATGCATGATGAAATCCTTCATACATGTCATTCAGTTCCCAGTTGGAAGCTCAAATGCATGATGAAAGCTTCTATGAATGCAATATTGTGCCTATTATTAAGATTTAAGCCACTTTCACTTGCTCTCTAAGGAATTCCAGAACTACAATAAATATGACAGCAGCCAAAATCAGAGAGGGCGATAACTAGAAGTAGGGAATATACCCCAGCTCCAGGAACAGATAAATCTTTGTTTCCGGTCTTTTCCTGTTGAAGCAGAGGCAGAATAAACTTTAAGCGATAATAAAAAGTCACTAGAGTGTTTTCCATAATACACACTAAAAACATAGAACATACATTTTCCCCGGATTCTTGACTAGCAGCAAATTTCTTTTCATACTTCTTGCGAATTTTTGATACATTCTGACTACTGTTTTCCCATGTACCAATTTCTTCGATGTCATCTCCAATATCTCTAGTAGGAACATCACCACCAAATTTCTGTTCAAGTTCTACTTCAAACTCTCCTGTCCTTTGTAGTGCCTAATCATTCAATGACATCAAAATTTAATAGAGGCCTGAAACATTCCACAAAATATCAAAAGTAACAGGATTTCATGAAAGTGAAAAGAGGGACAGGATGAAATAATCAAAGATATTTCCTTCAGAGGTGACACAATGCTCTAATAGAAATACAATCCATCTGATATATATAATGAAATTTTTGTGTTAGGAAAAGCATGCGTATGCTACTATAAATCAGAGAGAGCATGCCTGACCAGAAGCAATGTCGCTACTTCTGGTTTCTCTTTCATGTTGACCAGAATAGATTCCACTTGCTTCCTGAAAAATGATGGTAAAAGAGGACTTTTAAGAAGGCTGAATATTGTTGTTAGATTATAATTAACAGTTAATACTGCAATTTTACTTTTCACAGCAAAGTGACTACAAACCAGCAACAGATACACACCAAAAAAAGGTATCCTCTATATATTGAAGCAGAAATTAGAGAGAGAAACTTAAAACAATTCTATGAACAAAAAAACAAATTGTGGTACTTATAAAACTTTAATATATATCTAAAAAGACTAAACCAACCTTTAAATAGTAGATATTCTAAATGATGCATTTATAATAATTTCCACAACTATGATTCTATGAACCATTCCCGAAACTTAAAGCTTAATAAAAGCTTTTAAAATTTTCAGTCACTAATAATTAATATCTGAATCAATTTTATAAATAAAAAGGTTCTTCTTTATCGAATTTAGATTATACCAACCAAAGTAGGGTGTTAGGTAGCCATGTCTCAACGATAAAAACGTGGGTCAAATATTTAGTTCAGAATAGTAGGGATGTTATGTATGTCCTAGTTTTTTTAGAACTCCAACAGTAAAAGATAAAGAATATTTGAGAGAAATAAGATGAACTACAATAATTAAGGGGAGGCAGATAAATGTTCATTGAAAACTCAAGAGGCAATACCTTGTTTTCTTGCAGAACTGGATGCAAAGTCTATAAGGGACATGCCAAGAAGCAGGAAATTTTTTCCAAATTTCTTCATTTGTACGGATTCGACGCTTTATCCAAGCATATCTTCGCTCTGTTTTATCCAACTTTGCCAATTCTGCCAAAAATTAACCTCTTAGAAATTAAATCCAAGAAAACATAAAAATGCACTCTCAGTCCATATGAAGCTATACTTAGGGCATTATGTCCAACATACCAGCTCCTTCAAAAATTTGTTCATATGAGGTTAGCTCCCGGCTGCAAAAGTTGTTTACCAACTCTTCCCTCACAGATGGCTCCAGAGCATCAACAACTAAACAAGAATCAGATAACTGCTGTAGCAAATTTGTTTCCTCTGTCTCTTTTCCAGTACCTAAACTGAGATCACAACAGTACACATTTTTGGGAAAAGTAGTTTTAGGTATCTAACAAATAAAGGGTGAATGTAGAAGATGAAAGAGGAAAAAAAAAATTAAAGAGCATCTAAAAAAATTGTGGTCTAGTACCAAAAGGAAGCAGTAAATAACCTAAATCACTATGCAGGGACTATTCTAACAAGAGAGCATGCCAGCCAACAAGCATGAAACTTCAATTTATGACACCAAAATTGCAAATTCATAACCTGATACACTTAATTTCTACAAAAAATCCTTTCGAGCTGTAATCTTCTTGAGATTGAAGATTAAAAAATTGAGAAAGAGAAGCAGGATCAACCACTAGCATTGCCGTGGACCTCTTTTGGCCACTTCTGTGAACTTATTTTGTATGTAATATAGGGACTGGAGGTAGAATCACAAAAGGCATTACCTGGAAAAATCAGAAAATACATGGGACTTAAGGATTTGCTTTATATTATTGAGCTTTTCCCTGAGCTCCGTGATTTTAGGAACATCCCTGTATGCTTCGAAGTGATTACATAATTGGTTTACGGCCTGAAATATATTATAGAATCAGATTCTTAAGAAATACAATAAGAAAATGAGAAGAGTCATCTGCTAGGAAATCCAGCTAGGTAGCCTCGGGTTAACATAAAGCTAAAGCAAGTGATTGTTGAATTAAAAAATTGTTGAATTAACTACAACCAACCTAACAGAAGCAACAAACGCAAAGATTGTTGAATTAAAAAAAAAGTACCTCCAGCTGTGCAGCTGCCTCCTTGTATTGTCTTTTTGACGCCATCACCTGAAGCTGTTCAACAGCAGAGACTGCCATAGCACGGTAGCGAATTTCATTACTGAGCTTATGAATAGTGTACCTGGTCAGCTTAAACTACGTTCATAGCAAATATTTATTTTATCATATAAGATTAAAATAGATCCACGAATACGTTAACCAGCAACATCATGACACTTGTTTGATGTCGCCTACCTTGGAACCCCTATTTATATAGAGCTATCATGACCAGATATGGTGAAAATGAACTAATTAAATAGAGTACATTATTGTTAACTGACCTAGCATTGTGAGGCGATGAAGGGCAGTGATCGTCGTAGTTATGTTCTTCTTTGCAAAATCTAACTTCTTAATGTCACGGCATATTTCTTGGACCATTGCTTCACTTTGCTCAGCTTTGGATTTTATCTCTTGAATCTTAAATGAGAGCTCCTGTGTTAAATCGCAAACAAAATCAAATTCCTTTACGAATGAATTGAAAAAAAAAACGATAGGAGAAACGAAAAAGGAAATGATATATTGACAGTACGCATACAATACATATCAACCTATGAGAAACTAACCTCCACCGCATGTGTAGCATCAGCAAGATCTTCTTTAGCTTTAGTTCCCGAGTTACTCTGGAGTATGATTGCCAGCCCAAGAATAAGATTCAGAAGCATAGATTATTCTTTCAACATAGAAGCAGACTTATTGCTTTTCTTTGTGCATACAATACAATTCTTGACTAAATGTACACATCCACAAGAAATCCAGAACGAGTGATGGTCATTGCAACGTTAAGTACAAAGAACAAAAAAAATTGAGGAGTTACAAACTTTAGTAAAGTCAAAACATATCTAAAGCCCTAGAGTAAATTTCACATAAATTGAAGTAAACGATCAATAAGAAAAAAGAAAAGAAAAAAAGCTCACCTGTTGACGAACAGCAGATAGTATGCTAGCATCAACCCGCCGAATCTCACCATGAATCTTTTGCATAAGCGGCTCAACGCCAGATAGCGATGCTTCTGTAAAGGAAAACATTCATTTGGAATTCATGGTTATGCAAAAACTATCAGTTAATCAGCAGCCCGAACTATCAGATCATGATTACAAAAGCAAAATTTCATAATAATTTGAATTTTTTACGAACAACTCTAAACCATAATCGATGTACAAAGAGTGTGACTGTTCTGCTACTGCCTCACGAAGGAAAAAACAAAAATTCACCTGTTGGAAACATCTGGTTGATATACTCTAAAGCACTCGACTTATCCATGGCTCGTAATTCGTATAATCAAAACCAAAATCACTCGAAATGGGGGACCTACAAAACAAAGACCCCATGGGGTTTCTACGTTACATAGATCGGCGCAACAATTAGATCCCGAGTCCCAACTAATTTAGGTGGGAAAAATTCTACAATAGATCGGGAACAATTAGAATTATCAATGGTCTTAAGAGTGAGAATCGAAGAAGCTTACGGAGTTTGAAGGAGAGTGAGCGCGCGACGCAGAGCAGAGAAGAGCGAGGAAGAACAGTAAACGGCGGCGATGGGTGCCGGCGACTGAGATGGGATCGTCGGTCCTTCGCGTGCGGAGATATTCTCCCAACGGACCCAAACACTCCGATAAAATTAGATCCCTCTCTCTCTCTCTCTCCAACGTTTTGTTACAATACCGAAATCATCCGAACCGATCCGTAAACATGAACCGAACCGGTTTAGAAATACCAGTATATGTGTATTTTGAGTTCTGGTTTTGTTTCGTCTACAAGACTTTATACAGTGCTTCATTTTCTCTTCATCTTCTTCATTTCGTGCCCTGTAAGGTCTGATTGAATATATTTTCCACTGTTTTTGGCAGTAAATAATAATCAAGAACGCAGAAAGGGCGAATTTTGCCGTTGGTTTAATCGAGAATTTGGAATTCAAAAACTCCATAGTTTCAAAAGAGAGTGAGTCAGAGAGAAATGGCTTCTTCTTCTGCTCTTTCTAGAATCTCGACTCTCCAGAATCATATATCCCCTCTTGAAGCAAACAACAAGGTTTCTGTATGAAAGATCCATTAATCTTGCTTGTTCCAATATGTTTGTAATCTTTTTTTTTTTCCAATCTTGATTTGCTTTCTCTTACAACTGGTTTGAAGTTTGCTTTCTCTTACAGCTCAGGAGTCTGGTCAAGATATCTCCAGAAGTATCTGAAGCCATATCCAATGGACGCGCCGTGGTCGCTCTTGAGTCAACCATAATCTCCCATGGTTTGTTTTTCCTGGTTTCTGTGGAACTTAAGCCAATATTATTGGATCTTGGTCTGATTTTAACTGTTACTGTGCCTTTGTAGGAATGCCTTACCCTCAAAATCTTCAAACCGCAAAAGAGGTTGAGTCAATTGTGAGAGAAAATGGAGCAATCCCTGCAACAATAGCTATCTTGAACGGAGTACCTTGCATAGGTTAGTTTAATATTTGGTGAATCATAATATGTTTTTCAACATCTTTGCTAGTTTACATATCCTGAAAAAACCAACTTGGTTACAAGATCTTAGATCGCGGTTATAGAATCTCTTTTTTGTTAGGGATCAATAGCAGTCGACGTCTCGTAGGTTCTTCTTCTCCTTACAGATGCTAATGTGTAGTAAACAGGTCTTAACGAAGAAGAACTAGAACGTCTTGCATCTTTGGGAAAAAGTGTCCGAAAGACTGCAGGCAGGGACATAGCACATGTTGTGAGTCATTATCTTGAAACTCTATGCTCCTCACTTCTGGTGGCTCTCTATTTATTGCACCATCATAATGTTCAATTGTACAAGCGAGATCATAAACCTTGCTTATTCTTCAGTTTAAGATTTGTTTTCATACACGAGTCATGTAGAAAAATATACTACCATTAGTTCATAAAATCAAATTGCATCAATTCGACGAACACGTTATTTACTTTCAATCAATGCAGACTGTTTTGTTCTTCTATGTATTACCTAAATGTTTCCCACCAGGTGGCTACAAGAGGAAATGGTGCAACTACAGTCTCTGCAACGTTATTTTTCGCTTCAATGGTAACTGATCTTGTTCATCGAGCTTTCTTTAGTAATATTGGTATCATTTTATACTCATTTCATCTAAAGAGTTTTGGTTGTTGTAGGTTGGCATCCAAGTTTTTGTAACCGGCGGGATAGGGGGTGTGCATAGGCATGCTAACCATAGTAAGTTTGATGGCCATTTTGTACTTTTAATCTCAATTTTCTAGTTACATGGTTAGAAACACTGGTTAGATGATGGTGTTTAGTACTTTTGAAGCCAATATGCATTCAGCATGCGCTGCTATTTTGTGTTTGTGATGCAGCTATGGACATATCATCCGATCTTACTGCACTCGGAAGGACTCCTATAGCAGTGATAGCAGCAGGCGTTAAATCAATACTTGATATTCCAAAGACTCTTGAATATTTGGTATATAATCCGTTGTCGAGGCATATTTAATTGTCAACGATTAAGAATTTAAATTTTATAAGAGCTATTCGTTGACAATGCAGGAAACTCAAGAAGTGTATGTTGCTGCATACAAAAGTGATGAGTTTCCGGCATTTTTCACAGAAAAAAGCGGCTGCAAGGTGCAAATTTGTCCATTAACACTGAACTCAATCACTTGCTTCTGCTTAGATATTTAGTTCTGATGTGGATATATTGACTTCTTTAGGCACCTTCCCGTGTAGATAGCCCTGAAGACTGTGCTCGAGTAATAGGCAAGTGTAGACTTTGTCTCAAAATTTCCTCTTATTCTAAAGTATATATGCGCTTTGATCCCTTAGCACCTTGAGAAAACCGCTTTTTCCAGATGCAAACATGAAGCTAAACCGTCAGGCGGGGATTCTATTTGCTGTTCCAATCCCCAAACAGCATTCAGCCGCCGGAAATCTTATCGAATCAGCAACACAGCGTGCTCTTACAGAAGCAAGGTCATATGAAGAAGCTAATATCTTTCATACACTACATACTTGCATCAGAATACTTCAAGGGCTTTGCTTCTTTTTCTTCTTTCATCAGTCTGAAATCTGAATGTGGTTTTGGCCAGGGAACAAAAAATTACTGGAAATGCAGAAACTCCGTTCTTACTTGCACGGGTAAATGAGTTAACTGGAGGCACGTCACTAGCAGCAAGTATCCTTTCTCTAGAGGTTCCCTTGATCTTTAATATTCTACCAAAATCTTTCGATGGCTAATCACTTTAGTTCAGAAATTTATATCTGTATCGAAAATCCAAATCCTTTCAGTGGCTTTAAAACAGCAGTGTCTCAGCATTGTAAATCTTGAGTTCCTTGACACAGTTTCAGACATTGCGCTTGTGAAAAACAATGCCCTTATCGGTTCTCAGATTGCAGTAGCTCTTTCTCAGCTGATTTGAGCTTCCTTATCAATCTCAAGCTCAAGCTCAATCTCAGATTCAGGTTCATGATTCAGGACAGATCAAAGATGTTTTGGATTGGTAGTTATCGAGTGTTTTAATGTTTTCTTATCAAAGATTTTTTCTTTAGCCCAATAAACTCTTTTAACATTTTTTTTCTTTTTTGTCAACTACCCATTTTATTAAACTTGGTCATTTTTCCATCTCCAAAGTGCTGTCTTCTCCATTCTTCATATTTTGTCTTTGTATTTGGATTGTATCCTAAAGATTAAACTATTGAATTATTAATTTTATATCACAAAGGATCTCAAGGAAAGATCTGATCTAGAGAGTACTCTCATCTATGATAAATATATTTCTGCTTCATCTAATCCTCTGCAGTTTTTGGAAAACAATGGCAGCAATCACCGTTGACTTTCAGCTCTGCTTCATCTTCATCCTCCTATGGCTCTTCTCACGCTTCTGCCTCTCTGCTTTCTTCTTCAAGAAACCCAAAGAGCCACTACTCCAAGACGGTGATTTGCCTCCGAGCCCACCGTCTCTACCGGTCATCGGTCATCTTCACCTTCTCCTCTCTGTTCCAAGTCACAAATCCTTTCAGAAACTCTCTTCAAAGTATGGTCCTCTCCTTCACCTTCGCGCCTTTACTATCCCAATCGTTCTAGTCTCATCGGGCTCCATGGCCTACGAAGTTTTGAGGACACAAGGCCTGAACTTTGCTACCCGCGACCGCGAGGTTCCCATAATGGAAAAATCAATACTTTTTGGATCTTTTGGCTTTATCTCAGCTCCTTATGGAGATTACTGGAGGTTCATGAAGAAACTGTTAGTCACAAAGCTTCTCGGGTCTCATTCTCTCGAGCGGACACGGCTCATCCGTGGGGAGGAACTTAAGACATTCCGTGCTATTTTGTTTGACAAGGCGGCAAAGAATGAGGCTGTTGATGTTGGTAAAGAGATGATGAAGCTGACGAATAACAGCATTTGCAGGATGATAATGGGGAGGAAATGTTCAGAGGAGAACGGTGAAGCAGAGAAAATCAGAGACTTGGTGACCAAATCACTTAGTTTGGTGAGGAAGTTCTTTCTAGCTAGCACAGTTGGTCGACTTCTCAAGAAGCTCGGGATCTCGCTGTTTGAGAAGGAAATCATGGAGGTCTCGCAGAGGTACGATGAATTGCTGGAGAAGATTATTAAGGAACATGAAGAGAATCCGAACAGGAAAGAGGACAGAGACATGATGGATGTTCTGTTGGAAGTTTGTGCAGACGACAAAGCGGAGTTTAAGATTTCCAGGAACCAAATCAAAGCGCTTTTTGTGGTAATGCTGTGAGTTTCTCTTCATGTTCTTCAATGGCTGCCATATAAAGTCTCTTGTCTTTTAACATTGTGCATTGGTTGTAGGAACTTTTCCTTGGAGGCACTGATACTTCAGCACAAACAACACAGTGGATAATGGCAGAACTCATTAACCACCCTGAGATTCTTAAAAGACTGAGAGAAGAGATAGAATCTGTTGTCCGGAATACGAGGTTGATTGAAGAAACAGATCTCTCAAACCTGCCGTATTTGCAGGCTGTGGTGAAAGAAGGGCTAAGACTACACCCGCATTCACCAATCTTGGTGAGGAATGCAACAGAAGGATGCAAGATCGGAGGGTCTTACATACCACAGAACACCACGATGATCATTAACTCTTATGCGGTGATGAGAGATCCAAATTCATGGGAAGACCCAGACGCGTTTCAGCCCGAGAGGTTCATGGTTTCTCCTTCAAATGGGAAAGAAGAGATGAGAGATCAGTTAGCTTTGAACTACATTCCTTTTGGGAGCGGAAGAAGAGGATGTCCCGGATCAAACTTAGGTTATATCTTCATTGGAGTAGCCATTGGAACAATGGTACAGTGTTTTGACTGGAGGATCAATGGAGATAAGGTTAACATGGAAGAGACTGGAGATATGACCCTGAGCATGGCTCATCCACTTAAATGCATTCCTGTTGCTCGGATTGAGCCATTGGCCAGCTCTTAATCTGCAGTTCCTTAGTTGACGGTTGAGCTTTATGTCCTGTTGAAGTTGCAGACATATGTCTAAAACTGGTGACCGAACTTGTTGTCTATGTACTGTTCATAAGAGAACTTACTGTATTCATGTCTAAGACATCTGTTAATTAAGGAACGAGATTGCGAAACTTAAGTACTAAATTGGAAAAGTTGCAGATAACAAAAAAAAGCTAGAGGCATCAAAGAAAGACTGTTACACATTTTAGATAAGTCTACTTTTGACTTATTACACTTTCACTACTTGCTAGTTGCTACGTCTGATGCCAAACTTGTGATGATTCCAGAGCTTCAGAAGAATGCTCTACTCCCATAGAAAACACGGGAGCTCGCGCTCTTAGGTGTCTGCTGGGAGGAGCTTGAGTTCTCTGATTGGGTCGGGCTGTCGATGTCCAAAGGGAGTTTCATCTTAGCCAGTGATTCAGTGAATTGCTGAAAGCTTTTCGTGTACATGTCAACAATATCTTGCTGCACTACCTTTTGCTCTGGTTCAACGTTCACTGTCAGAACCGGTTTCACAACCACTTCATCATCCGTCTTGTCTAAATCGTCAATCTTGATGGTATCTGTTGGCTTCTGCGCTTCTCGGTCTGAACCTGAGTTGTTTTCTTCACTTGATAGCTTTGAATCATCATGAGCGTCCGTTGGCTTCTTCACTTCCCGGTCTGAACGTGAGTTGTTTCCTTCGCTTGATAGTTTTGAATCATCATGCGTGCCCGAGGAACCCGAGATAACTGCAATTGATGGTGAAGAGATTCCGTTTGTACTAGTTGGAGCTGCTTCTTCAACAGTGTCAACAACTGCAGACTGGACGCTGTTTACTTCCACAAAGCCGGTTTCAGAACTTCCAAATTCATCAGAATCAGAACAAGGAGTGGCAAAGTAGTTAGACACCATTTGATTGTTTTCACAGACAATTTTTGGATCCAAAAACTCAATCTCATCAAACTCGATAGGAGGCAACTCAGTCTCATCCACAGTTGGAACTGCAGGAATGTGCATCACCTCGGGCGAATCTCCTGCGTACGAGAGGGATAACTCAACAAAACCAGCGGGAGAGTGAAACAAATCGGTTGATGAAAGCGAGAACTCTTTCTCCAATTTCCCATTCCTCACAATCACTTCAGACAAAGGTACAAGAGTGAATCCAAGTAACTGATCCTCAAGATAATTCTTCACGCGGCTCATCATATATATCTCACACTTAAGCGAACAATCGAGATTCTTCACATCGAACTGAAGGGTATCGTCGAAGACAGGGTTTCTCCCTCCACCATTGATGATCTTTGTGGACAATGAGTTCTCGGGATGGCTTGTGAGACAAAGCTTAGCATACACATCTTGCTTATGATAGATGCAGATGTTGTGGATGTCCCTAGCTTGGTGAACAAAAACCTCAAGCACACCGTTGAATCTGTCTGAATCAGACGACATGACAGAATCACCACTGCCATTCAAATGGATATCATTGAAGGTTGACGCCACAGATTGAGGAGACTCCATGACAAGGTCTGCAAACAATAAAGGCAACAGCTCAATTAAAAAAAACAAACCTTTTGGAGTATGGTTTAATGAATTCTCTACATAACTAACAAAATTCATTTAAGATGATGTAATTATACAACTTTAAGATGATGTAATTAGAAGCAAAGCTCAAGAAGTCTTCAAACAAACAAGTAACAATTTGGTCTTATAATTCTTTTACCTGATCTGAAGCAAAAGCTATTAAGTTGATTATTATCAAGAGAGTGCTTAAGCAATTCACCAAGTTACTAAAACAATTAACGCAGAGACATCCCTTAAAAACAACAAAGAGAAAGGTCATAGACGGATTCCAAGAAAGCAATAAACTTTCTCGAGAAAACCAAAAAAGAGAGAAACCCATAATTCAAGGGACGAGAACGAATGTTCCAGAATTAAGGATAAAGTTAGAAAGAAGACGAAACTTTTTTATATCAAATAAAGACGAAATTAAGGCTCTGGTTTAAACCTTTAATCTTGGGGGGGAGAATTGTCAAAAGAAGAAAGCTTTGCTCTGTTTTCTTCTTCTTGAAATCTGCGCTGAGGTTTATGCGAAAAACCCACTTGTTGTTTGATTTTTGTTTCTTGAGCTATGCGAAAGGAGGAGGGGAGGGAGAAGAAGAAGGAAATAGAAACAATAATTGGTGTATTATATTATTAATAATATTCATCGAGAAAGAAGTGTGAAATAGACTTTTCTAAGTAGGCACGATCCACGGATTATAGACGCCTCTCCTTTTGAAGTTTTTACTTTTGTCTCTATTCAATTTCTATACCACAACGGCTCTAAAAGGTTCTACCCAAACTTACCTTTAAAAAGATGTGAAAATTCCATAAAAATATCCCCAACTAAATAAACTTTTTAATATTATAATTATTTTTATATTCAAAAAATATTCTAATTAATATATTTTTCCATTATAATACCTTACCTTTTTATATTATACTATTTAACGGTAAAATAACATATGTTATCTTTTTATTTTTTTTAATAATAAAATATTAATATTTAAATAAAAATTTACATTAAATTACCAAAAAAATCCCAATTTTTTATAAAAAAATCTAAAATTTCCGAAAAACTTAAGTTAAGAAAAAATAATTTTAAATATTAGATAAAAATATTATTTTTGAATATTTAAACTTAAAACTCCCAAAAATACAAAATTCATAAAAATTCTCAAACAAAAAATGTAATATTTAAGATTAGTTTGACATTGAATCTTATATTTTTGATAATTTTAAATTGAATCTTATATGTTTGACATTGTTTTTGGATTTTTGAGTTTTTGAAATTTTTTAGTTTAAAGATTCAAAAACTTAAATATAATATATTTTTATCAAAAATTTAAAATTATTGTTTCTTAACTTTATATTTTTTCAAAATTTGTTTCGATTTTTTTGATTTTTTTGGAAATTAAATTAATTGTTTATTTAAAAATTAATATTTTACTATTAGAAATAATAAAATAACATATGTTATCTTACCAGTAGATCGGAGATGTTAAATGGGTATAATCTAAAAAAAATTAAGGAATTATAATAGAAAAATATATTAGTTGGATTATTTTTCTGGGTACGAAAATAGTTAGGATACTAAAAATCTTATAGAAATTTAGTTGGTGTTATGAATTAAATATATAGATACCCATTATAAGGCCTATATTCTAGGAGGTTTAGAATATTCTCTGTTTCCTTATATCTCCTTATTCAGCTTGCTCTCCAAGTCTATGTAAACCTATATATACCTCTATATATTCATGGAATAATACAATAACAATTCATCTCTCTTTTCTCTCTCTTTTATTCACAACATGTTATCAGCACGATAGTCTCTCGATCTGTTCTTACACCAAAAATGTGAGATTTAATTTATGGTTATATTTATGTTTATGTATATGTATTATTCCGGGATGATAAGATATACCTTCCTCGAACTGATCGTTATGGTAGGCTATGCCTCCTCAGATCATTATTATAGCGATGATGGTTATAAATCTAATCCTACTTCAAATCATGTTTATTATCGACTCATGATTTGTAATATGGATTCACGATACTTATCTAGAATAATTATCGATGTGATATTTAATTTCTGTTTATTTTTATATTATTCTGGGATGATAAGTGATGCATTTTTTCAAAACGATCGTTATGGTAGGCTATGCCTTCACGATCATGATCATGTGGTAGACTATGTCTCCTCAGATCAAAGGATGGTTATCAATGCTTATCTAGAATAATGATTACTGATGGTCTGATTTTTATCATAATCCTGTTTTGAACCATGTTTATTATCGACTCATGGTTCTTTAATGGATTCATGCATATCAACGATTGTTTGGTTTTTGTATGTTATTGATTAAGGATTTTTGTTAAAATTCATTACATACCGAGAATCTGTTTTTATAAAGCAAAACAATTTTAATTGATAATCTAAATTAATTAGGGTTTTTGCGATAGCTATTTATTTAACCTAATTATTAATTTAGAAGAAAAAAAAAAGGTTACGACTATTTTTATTACCATATGTATAGTCAAATATATTTGCATATAATCATATAATCAATTATACTTGAGCATATAGTAATCTACACATGTGCATTATAGCCAGCTATACTTGCAAATTGAAAACCGTATGCTTTGCTTTGATTGGAATAATTTCATCTTAATTGATTGATTTGATTTAGAACCTAGCTTAATGAAAAGATAGGAACGATTGTTCTTTGTTCTTTTATGAAATTTAATTATTTTTTCGTTTCATATTTCAGTAAATTATGTCGAATCTTACAAGCTTTGAATTTGGGCCTCTTGATATCACTAGAGACAATTATTTGGCATGGACATTAGATGCTGAGTTTCATCTAAATGCAAAGGGGTTTTGTGATACAATCACCGAAGGAAATAAAGCCTAAAATCAGAATAAAGCTAAGGCTATGATATTTCTTCGCCGTCACTTCCACGAGGGCTTTAAAAACGAGTATTTGACCGTGAAAGAACCAGAAGTTCTTTGGAACAATCTGAAAGATAGGAATGATAACCAGAAAACTGTGATCTTACCTAAGGCTCGTTATGAGTGGATTCATCTAAGACTCAAAGACTTTAAGTCTGTGAGCGAATACAACTCAGCTATGTTCTAGATTACATACAAATTGATACTATGTGGGGAGAAAGTCACGGATGCTGAAATGCTAGAGGAGACATTCTCTACTTTTCACGCAAACAATGTTGTCTTGCAGACACAATACCGTGAAAAAGAATTCCAGAAGTATTCCCAACTTATATCTTGTCTCCTCGTGGCTGAGCAAAATAACGAGCTCTTGATGAAAAATCATGGTTTACGTCCAACTGGCTCATCTCCATTCCCTGAAGCGAATGTGACATCCTATGATAGGAAAGAACAAAACTACGCCAATAATAATGGCCGGGGAAGTGGCTATAGACGTGGTAGTGGTAGTGGTCGTGGTCGTGGTCGTGGACACGAATTTGGTCGAGGTCGAGTTTCTTTCAAGAAACCTTATTCTCACCAGAAGTGGGAAAAGAAAGATGGTAACAAGCAAGAGAAAGAAACATATGAGAATACATGTCACCGATGTAGAGCAAAAGACCATTGGGCTCGTATGTGTCGTACACCAAAGCATTTTGTTGATCTCTATCAACAATCATTGAAACAAAATGGAAAGAAGGTGAAAACAAATTTGGTGTACGAAGATGGCGAAGATGATTTTGATTATGGTGATACGACCCACTTGGAAGTTACTGATTTCCTTGCCCATGCTGAGAAAAAGTGATTTATAGATTCATAATTGTTTTAGTTATGGTTTTTATTTTCATTCAAAACTTTGTTGTTTGGTTTTTGATTTTTATTCTATGAATTTGTTGCATGGTTGAATTTGATTTATTTTATTATGATTATGATTCATCTTATTTTATTTATTTGAAGAACAATAAATGGCGAAGATTTATGCTTGGCAGACAGTGCAACTAGCCACACCATTCTGAAAGATAAAATATATTTTTCTCATTTGATAATGAAAGAGGCTAGTGTGAGCACTGTATCGGGTAGTGCAAAGATAATTGAAGGCTCCAGAAGAGCATATATGTTATTGCCTATGGAAATGCAATTTGAAATCAATGATGCGTTATACTCTCCCAAGTCTAAGAGAAATCTTTTGAGTTTTAAAGATATCCGCAGAAATGGATATCATATTGAGAGTATGAGCAAGGGAAGTGATGAATATCTTCATATCACTAGTATTTCCCAAGGCTCTAAAAATATTATGGAAAGACTACCCGCACTCTCCACAGGAATGTACTATACTAAGATTAGTACAATTGAGGCAAATGCCACAGTAAACCAAAAGTTTACTGAAAACTTAAGCGTTTGGCACGACCGGTTAGGCCATCCCGGTTCGATAATGATGCGAAAGATAATAATGAATTCATGTGGACATTCATTGAAGAACCATGAGATTCGTCCTAACGACTTCCCTTGTGCTGCATGTTCTTTAGGCAAGCTTATCATACGGCCTTCACCAGCAAAGATAAATTCTGAATCGATTAATTTTCTGGAAAGGATACAAGGAGATATTTGTGGGCCGATTCACCCACCGTGTGGAACCTTTAGATATTTTATGGTTCTAATTGACGCATCGACTAGATGGTCACATGTATCCTTGTTATCGACCCACAACTTGGTGTTTGCGAGGCTACTTGCTCAATTGATTAGATTACGAGCACATTTTCCAGATTTTTCCTTAAAGGCAATTCGCCTTGATAATGCTGGTGAATTCACGTCTCAGGCTTTTAATGATTATTGCATGTCTATTGGGATAAGTGTTGAACATCTGGTAGCACATGTTCATACACAAAATGGTTTAGCTGAATCGCTAATTAAGCGTTTGCAGTTAATTGCTAGACCATTACTTATGAAATCAAAACTCTCAATCTCTACTTGGGGACATGCTATATTACATGCGGCAGAATTAATTCGCATCAGACCAACGAGTAATCATAAGTTCTCCCCATCACAATTGATTTTGGGTCATGAACCAAATATTTCCCATCTGAAAGTTTTTGGAAGTGATGTGTATGTTCCAATTGCTCCACCACATCGATCTAAGATGGGACCTCAAAGGAGGTTGGGAATATATGTTGGATTCGATTCTCCATCGATAATTAAGTTTCTAGAGCCCACGGGGGATTTATTTAAGGCTCGATTTGCATACTGTCATTTTAATGAATCATTATTTCCAACATTAGGGGGAGAAAATAATAAGCTGGAAAAGGAAATTCGCTGGAATGAATTATCATTGTCTTATCTTGATCCTCGGACTAAAGAATGTGATTTAGAAGTCCAAAAGATAATTCATTTACAGAGCTTAGTAAATGAGTTGCCAGACTCATTCTCTGACCCAAATAAGGTGACAAAGTCACACATACCAGCTGAAAATGCTCCGATTAGAATTGATGTCCAAGAAGGACAAAATCAAGCTGCTAGAGAGTCTAAGGCACACTTAAAGCGTGGTATACCTATTGGTTCGAAAGATAAGAATCCTCGGAAAAGAAAAGGAGCAGAAACTGGCAATGGTGAAACCGAGGATGCTAATAATATTGATGGATCTCTGGAAGAGACCATAGACATGAAAAACAAAGAAAGTCAGGTACCTGAGAATGAAGAGATCTCAATTAGTTATGTCATGTATGGAATGAAATGGAACCGAAAGCAAATCGACGTCGATGAAAATTTTGCATGCAATGTAGCGCTTGATGTTATAACTGAAAATGAGGATCATGAAACAACGTCTATTGCAGAGTGTACACAAAGAAATGATTGGCCAAAATGGAATGAGGCAATAGACGCATAATTAAAGTCTCTTTCAAAGAGAGAAGTTTTTGGACCAGTAGTCCGTACACCTAAAAGTGTTAAACCAGTGGGACATAAATGGGTATTTGTGCGAAAGAAGAATGAAAATGGTGATATCGTGAGATACAAGGCACGTTTAGTTGCACAAGGGTTCTCACAAAGACCTGAAATTGATTATGAAGAGACATACTCTCATGTGGTGGATGCAACAACGTTCATGTTCCTTATCAGTTTGGCAATAAAAGAAGGACTTGATTTACGTTTGATAGATGTAGTCACAGCCTACTTATATGGACCTCTGGATAATGATATTTATATGAAATTTCCTGAAGGATTTAAACTGCCAGAAGCAGCAAATCCTAGTTCTCGATCTCTTTATGGATTGAAACAATCAGGGCGTATGTGGTATAATCGCCTTAGTGAACATTTGTTAAGAGAAGGATACAAGAATGACCCTATCAGTCCATGCATCTTTATAAAGAGATTTGAGCAAGGATTTGTCATAATTGCGGTGTATGTTGATGATTTAAATATCATTGGAACTCATGCAGAGATTTCCCATACAATAGAGTATTTGAAGAAAGAATTTGAGATCAAAGATCTCGGTAAAACGAAATTTTGCTTGGGATTTCAAATTGAGCATCTAAAGGATGAAATCATAGTGCATCAAACGACATACACAGAAAATGTGCTTAAAAGGTTTTATATGGATGATGCACATCCCTTGAGTAGCCCTATGATTGTAAGATCACTTGATGTGTTAAAGGATCCCTTTCGTCCTCGAGAAGACGATGAAGAAGTACTTGGTCCTGAAGTACCATACCTAAGTGCAATAGGGGAATTGATGTACCTTGCTAGTCATACAAGACCTGACATATCATTTGCAGTAAATTTATTGGCAATGTTTAGCTCATGTCCAACTCGAAGGCATTGTAATGGGATTAAACATATATTTCGTTACCTCAAAAGAACGAAAGACATGGGTTTATTCTTTTCTAACCTATCCAAAGAAGACTTTATTGGTTTTACAGATGCTGGATATTTATCTGATCCACATAGTGCTCGATCTCAGACAGGATATGTATTCACATGTGGTGGTACCGCTATTTCCTGGCGTTCTGTGAAGCAAACCCTCACAGCTACTTCTTCTAACCATGCTGAGATTTTAGCTATTCATGAAGCTAGTAGAGAGTGCGTATGGTTAAGATCTGTCCTTCAACATATACGAAAAGATTGTGGTATATCTGAAGGTAAAGAAGCTCCAACAATTATGTATGAAGACAATGATGCTTGCATCGCTCAACTTAAGGAAGGATACATCAAATGTGATAGAACAAAGCACATTCTACCAATATTCTTCTTTACACATGACTTGCAGAAGAATGGCGATGTTCGTGTCCTACAAATTCGTTCAAGCGATAATTTGGCAGACTTATTTACCAAGGCGCTTCCAACTGCTACTTTCAGGAAGTTGGCTCATCTAATTGGATTACGCCGTCTCAAAGATCTAGACGGATGTACACATAAGGGGGAGTAAATGCGCGCTGCACTCTTTTTCCCTTAACTATGGTTTTTCCCATTGGGTTTACCTAGTAAGGTTTTTAATGAGGCAACACCTTATGCGTTTTACTACTATTACAATATAATGAACATCCAAGGGGGAGTGTTATGAATTAAATATATGGATGCCCATTATAAGGGCCATATTCTAGGAGGTTTAGAATATTCTTTGTTTCCTTATATCTCCTTATTCAGCTTGCTCTCCAAGTCTATGTAAACCTATATATACTTCTCTTTATTCATGGAATAATACAATAACAATTCATCTCTCTTTTCTCTCTCTTTTATTCACAACAGTTGGTAAATTTTTATGGAATTTTCCCTAAAAAAGATCTTAAATTTTGTATTTTTTTTCCTTGAGACAATTTGCTGGATAACCAATTTTGGATAATTGGTTAAGAAAATAGCCAAAAAAAATAAAAATTAAGCAAGTAACATTTCACTTGTTTTTCTGACCATTATGCACTTAGTCACAGAAAAAATAGATTAACTATTCAATTTATTATGACAACACATATGTTTTCCCTAAGGATTTTGTTTTTTGCATAATTCGCATACTGGTAACTTGTTCAACTTTGTATTAGTACCAAAAAAAACACTAATTTTATTTCACGTCTAACATGCTTTAAATTTTGAAAAATAAACCCGAACTTTTGTTATACGACAATAATTACACCTATAACGTAGTAAGTCTATTTTTTATCAATAATATAGCATGTCTATTTTTTTATCAATAATATAGCATGTCTATTTTTTAAAATCAAAAACTTAACAAATCTACCAACTAAAAAATACAAACCTTTCATACAGATTTGAAAAAAATAGTATAGAAGCCATTGTGCACTTTGCTCATCCATATATTAAATCATCATTTACAACATGTCAAAACATTCGTCTCTAACTGAGAAACATAGACCTTCCATACAATTTTTTTTGTAGACCTTCCATACCAAAGGAAAGGAAGCTCTCTCATCATCTTCGATGGTGTGCGATGGAATTGAGGGAGAAAATTTTGAGTATAGACAATTTATGTGTTCTATGTAGACTAACGTTTTCTTACTACATTACATATCAATGTTAGAATATTTTTTACACTCAAAATTATAGATCTTTATAATTTTAGCTTATAATTTTAGCCGTCATTGCAAATATAACTAAGGATCCAAAGTTTTTGTTTGTCTAGTAACAAAGCAATCAAAGCCGAGTTCGGTTGTCCTTGTGATGGAGCAGCTTTTGATTTATTGGCTAGAGCGATGTTCGGGAAGAATCCACTTGATACGAAGCTTGGATCTGATGCACCGAAGCTAATCACTAAATAGGTTTCCTTATAAAAAAAATAGACGTTTTATACGCACATAGAAATTAGCAAATAAAAAATACCAAAAATGTAAGCAATGAAGTTGCAAATAACAAAAGAGTCTCAATAACAAAGAAAATGAAGCTCAAACAAACCGCAAAATTATAAAAATAGACGTTCTATAGACACATAGAAAATAGTCTCCGACGATGTTCTATACAAATAGACGTTCTATACAAAATACTCTCAACACGAAAGGAAAGGAAGCTCAAGCAAATTGCAAAATTACAAAATAGACGTTCTATACATAAAAAGTGGCTCAACAAAATTGCAAAATTACAAAAAGTAGACGTTCTATACACATAGAAATTAGGTTTCAATATTGAAAACAAAAACAATAGACGTTCTACACTAATAGACGTTCTATACAAATAGAACGGCGAAGTACTGGGTAGTGTTGCGAAGTAATAAAACCAACAATCGAATTTAACAAAAGCCAAATATAGAATCTCCACCATAAAAGCCAAATTGACAGTCTATGTTCTATGGTTCGAAGAAAAATCAAGAACTAAACTATGGTTTGAAGAAAAATAGTACATTCATAAACTAAACACGGAAATAGTATATCCATAAAAATGATGACATAGATTCTGGTTTGAAGAAAAATATCAAAATTGCCACAAAAATCGACTAAAGATTACAAGAGAATCGAATGGCGAAGACGAGATTACAAGAGCAAATATAAAGCGTGAAGATCGAAATACCATCCCAAATTTGTGCCAATTCGATCACAGTTTCCCAATTCCGTTCGTCGTAACTGCTGAATCCAGAGGCACCGACGATTAACGGTCGGCCTGGACAAAGGATCCTCCGATCCGTTTTTCCGACGGGAGTTTTAAGGACAGAGACGCGATCGCCGAAAATCGCTGCATGATATGGGCGAGACTTTTCGACGGTGAATCTAGGCGGGTTTCTCGTGTAGACAAAACGCGACGGTGAAGGCGACGGCGGTTGGGAAGAGGAGAGAGAAGACGAAGAGGAATTGATAAACGAAGAGCAGAGTCCATTCGTGGTTGGTTTGAGATTGATCGGAGAGGAGAAGAATAGTACATAGTAATCATGAGATGAATATTTGATAGCACATAGTAATCCCGGGATGAATAGTACATAGAAATCTCGTGATGAATATTTGATAGCACATAGTAATCCCGTGATGAATAGTAATCTCGGGATTACGGAGTCTCAAGATGAATAATAATCCCGGGATGAATAGTAACCACGGAGAAAAACCAATCTCGTCTAAGCTAAAGGAGAAGACTCAGAGTGAATAGTAGTATCGGGATGAATAGTATCCCAGGATGAATAGTAGTGGTGATTGTGTCTAGAAATAAAAAATGAAAAAATAGAAAAGAGATAAAAGAAAGGAAAGATGAATAGTAATCCCGAGATGAATAGTATATAGTAATCCCGTGATGAATGTTTGATAGCACATAGTAATTCCGTGATGAATAGTAGTGCGGGAAAATATCTTGGGAGAAAATGCGTAAAGGAAGAGAGAAAAAAAGATAAAAAGAAAGTTGGAAAAAAAAAGACAAAGGTTAAAATTGTATTAATACATATTATATAAAGAATATCATCTACATTTTTTTTTTAGTTATCCACCTAATTATAATATTTTTATGGTTATTGAATGTAATTTCCACTTTTTCCTTTTGGCATTAGAAGGAAGTTATGGACAACAAACTTGATTGGTTTGGTTTGGCTTGGTTTGGTTTGGTTTGATTTGGTTCTTTCATCAGAAATTTGTTTTGTCTGGCTCAGTTTAACCGGTTTGAAACACTTGTATCTATGAGTGTTCAATTGATTTGAACAAGTCGAACATAAGACTCAAGATTCAGCTAATAGCTCGACTGATTTTACACGCATGTAGGTGGAACTGTACAAGTGGATGGTTGCAGTTATAAATGTTATCGAACAGTTTATACGACTACTATACACACTGCACACAAAGCTAACATAGCTTCAAAACTGTAGTTCATAGTCACAAATAATCTCTTACAGTTATATAACGATCGAGCTAAGAAACCGATCATCCACAAGCAGTTTTTCTAAGTTCAGTTTCGGGTTTTGTAGAAGAGTAAGGCAATTCATAGAATTCAGCTAAGTATGTCAAAGCTTCAGAGTTGTTGTTGCATACCTTCCACAATGCAGAAACTTCTCCTTTAGAAACAGTTCCCAAGTTTTCGCAACTCTCCATGAATTTAAACAGCTTTGAATAGAAAGAATCATAATTCATAACAATGAATGGAACCGGCAATTCAGATCCAATCCTTCTGAGCTGAATCAATGCCAAAATCTCAAACATCTCATCGAGCGTGCCAATGCCACCTGGCAATGCGATTATAGCCGTCTTATCAGAAACATTGTTTCTAATCACGGCATCCACCAATCCGTGCTTTCTCGCCGAGAAAAACCTAAACATGGATCCCACATTAAAGGGATCACTCACTCATGTGCAAACAGAGTTAAGAAGTTGTGTGAGGCTACGTTTACCTGCAAGTATGGTAATTCTGAGGAGGGAGATAAGGATGAAACTTTGATGCTGTCCATTCACCGGCTTCTTTTTCAATTTTGATGCCACCGACCGGTTTCTCAGCTTCCAAAGCGCCTTTAGTCACAGCATCCATGAGTCCTGGTCCAGCTCCAGACCATGTAGTACAGTCCAACAGATTTGCTGCCTGATAAAATACACAGCTCTGAAAAAAACTATATTGTAATTTGATAAACTAAGTTCTTGTGGAATTTTCCGGGTCTTACTTACTTCTCTGCTCAACTCTTGTGCTTGCAGGTAATGTGAATGGTTTGGTGGGATTCTGGCGGAACCTAAGTACAAGATCCCTCTCCCGAGCCTATGTATGAGGTCAAAGCAAATCTCTAGCTCTTTCTTAACCTGAGAATTCAAAGGAATAAGGTAGAGAATAATCAGCTCACATAGCCTATATCAAAATTTAACGCTGTTTTGTCATATGCAACTTTGCAAAAACCTTTCAACAGTTAGTTTTTGAATCTCTTGGTTTCTAATTCACTAAGGACTTAGCAATCTGCAAAGCCAATACAGATAAGAAAAAAAGTTTCATTCTTTCTCTTAGGATAAAACCAGTTCATGACATTCTAATTGCAAGTTTTTAGTTTTTAGTTTTACCTCAAGTGGGCTACTTCTCTCAACGAAATCCTCAGAGACAGACCTGCACCTCAGAGCTCGAGCTGAATATGGCCTAATTGGATCACCAGCCCTCATATTCAGAAAAATTGGATCTCTTTCTGTCAAAGAGCTTGCGAGTTTTGGTGTTTGTGTCTTCGGGGATAATCGAAAACTCCATAAGGAACCCAACATCGAAACCTCCATTCTCTGATGCTCTACTACGCAACGATTCTCAGTTTCTTCAGATGATAAATTGAGGATCGAAACAATCTCGGGCTCTCTCAAACTGTCAATTCAACATCTTTACAGATGAAAGTTTCGATTGTTATCTGCTAATCTCGTCCCTGTTCTGCTGTTCCTCCTCGTGAGCATACCCAACTCCAAAGATTAGGGCTTTTGATCTTTAAGCATGTGTATCTTCAAGAAAACAAAAACAAAAATTGTAGTTGTTATTAACTAATAGAAAATTTTCACGTTGCAATCCTTTGGTGCTTAACAACAAAATAAACAAAAAATAAACATGAACTAGATTCTAACCCGATCCTAGCTGTCAAGCGAGAGCGAAAAAAAGATGAAATTTTTCTCTGTGGATCCAGGCGCGATGTGCGGAGGTTTCTATAGCTTACACATCGGTTTGGTTGATTTATTTTGTTACTTTTCTTTTTATTTATGTATTTTTTTTAATTTATTTTAGATATGGCAAAGTTTTTAATTGTTTTTTTGTGGGATTTTTTCAATGATTTTGGGAAGAGAAAATATCTGGTTCAGTTGAGCTGTTTCGAAGAGGTAATTGACAGTAGAAACGGATGGCTTCAATCGCTGATGGTTATTCATTCGGTGTTGGTGGATTTCTAGTCGTAAACCACAATTACTCCGGAAGACAGCTTGATTGTAGACTCCTAATTAATGGACTGTTTGGAACGATGATCTCGGTGACTCCTACTGGAGCAATGAAATGAAAAGAGATTGGCAATCGTGGTCAATTCAGTCTGAAGCGTTGATAGATGTTTTTGGATTTATATGAATATTATCTCAGTGAAGATTTAATCAGCCCAAAAACAAAAGTGGAGCATTCATCTGCGGAATCGTTAGTTATTCATTCGCAAAACAAATGTCTTTATTTTACTTCAGATCGGATTCCTATTGATGAATCCTTTTTTCTAGTTGTTGAAAACCCTTCAATATTTTTATTTTCTTAATAAAGTATTACTCAGTGTTAAAAAAAATATTCTAACCCGATTTTTTTTTATTTGTTTATCAAATTTTGTAATATAATTTTTTTTTTGTATTTAGATATAATTTGTTTTTATAAATATAATTTTTCTAATAAATGACAAATAAATAATATTTATTTTTTTGTTTATATATATATTGTTTTATAGTTTTATTTTTTTAGTATTAAATATGACCGTGATTATAAAAACATAATTCTAACCCGTCCATTTATATTAATCCAAAAAGGACCGCGATTATGAAAACATAATTCTAACACGTCCGTTCATATTACCGTATAATATAAATATTTACTAATTTCAAATATTTAAAATTTTAGCTGATTGACTATGATAAAAAAATATACAATAACATATCGTTTATCATCTCCGTCATTTTGAAAATATTATTTAAATTTGAATATTTAAATTAAATCTAAATTAATATCCGGTTTATTATTTTTGTAAAGATATAATAACAACTGTTTTGTGATTTTTGATAATTAATCTAACCTTTATTTAAGGAACTCCAAACTAATATAAATTTAAATTTTCAGAATTATTTTTAGATATAAATTAAAATATAATTTTTATTAGTATTTTACTAAATTGACCTTCTTTGACAACTGGAATAGTAGTTATCCACACAAAAATAGCCTAATATGAAGGTTTTACTGTTTGAAAACAAAATGTATACCCTTTTAATAGTATAGATGAGGTTTCCCTCATACTTTTGGTCTCCAAAAAGTCGTATGGTGCTTAGCCTATTTCGAACGTTCTTGTCGATCATCTTCACCATCCGCGTCGCTGGTATGGCCTCCTCGCCATGCTTTCTCCCATGTCTCTCTCTCCATATCACATATATTGTTGCTTGACAGACGTATTAAGGATAATCATCTATCAAGATCCCTATGACCATTCCCTACAATTATTCTCTATGATTTCTCTATATGATTTTCTCATTTGTTATATGATTATGTAGTTTTGCTATATATAGCTTTGTAATTCTCATCATATGAAATAACACAGCACAATACAATATTCTTATATTCAATATGGTGTCAGAGCACGTTATTTGTGTGAGTTTTGATCCACCGATCAAACTCAATTCATGCTCCTATTGTTTTCTCAAAACACATTTTTCTTCATTTTCTTTTAGAGCTTTGTGCTCCTCTGTTTTCAGTTTCTAAGCTATCGAGGTTCGTTCCTCGTTTTTATTTTTCTTTTAAGCCAAAGTGTTTCCATTATTCAAATCTATCATGAACCTCCGAATCTGAGGTACAATGATCTAATGATCGGCTCCGTTTTTGTATTTGTTTATTTTTTGTTTGCTTTTTAAGCCAAGTTGATCATTTGTTTAAGTCGATAATGTCTTCTCCTAAGCTATATGCTTCCTTCAGCCTCCACATACATGTTCTTTGAGGTGTTCCCATCACGGTAAATCCGTCCAACCGCATGGTTCAAGCGCAATGATTTTTCTTCCTTCCTTATCAAATTTATCAAAGATTCAATCTCAAGCCATTGTTTCCGTCTTCACTTCATCTCCGCTTTGAGTTTGAGGGGGGCGTAGTAAGGATAATCATCTATCAATATCCCTATGATTACTCCCTACAATTATTCTTTATGATTTATCTATATAATTCTCTCATTTATTATATAATTTTGTAGCTTTGCTATATTACAAAAAAATAGCACAACACAATACAATATTTTTATATTCAATAAGGCGTACCGAAGGGAAAATAGATGGGTACGATCTTGATTGGAGTCCCTAGGGAGACCAACTATTTCGTCCCTATATGTGGCGAATTGTTCTTTAAGCATTCCTTTCACAAGAGATTGACGAGTACACACAAGTGAAGAACAAATGGTTTTTTTGTCTCCATTGGGTGTTAGCACAATTTGCACGATGCATTGACATTCGGGTTCCACTTCACCATCCGATCTCATGTTGCCAATCTAAAAATGGATATTTTCTGTCAAAAAGCTTGCGAGTTTTGGTGTTCGTGTCTTCAGGGACAATCGGAAACTCCATGAGGAGGAATCCAACATCGAAATCCCCAATTCCTGATGCTCTACTACGCATGATTCTGAGTTCCAACTGTCAATTCAACATTCAGACTAAAGTTTCAATTTTTATCTCCTAATTTCGCTCGTGAAGTCGTGAGTCATGACTAGTCCAAAGCTTAGGTGTATTTTTTTATCACTCTTGAGCCTGTCTATTGGGCCATATATGGGCCTTCTATCGTGTTTGTAATTATGTTTCGTGTAACATGTTTATAAGGCATTGCCTCTATACCGTAATATACAAGAACCCTTTTCTACAACCTCCAAAGGCTTCTTAACATGGTATCAGAGCTTTAATCCAACTACAAAGGGATTTGAAACTCTCGATCTTGTTACTTCGTTTCCGCAACTACAAAGATCTTCTCTATTCTTTTTGTTACTTCGTTTCCGCAACTTCACGATGGCTGACACTACCGCCGCCTTGGTCTCATCAACAAAGCCACCGCGCGTTGAGACTCGACGTACAATATCTCCGTATGATCTAACATCTGGAGACAATCCCGGCACGCTGATCTCTAAGCCGATGTTACGAGGACCTAACTACGATGAATGGTCTACCAATCTTTGCTTGGCACTCAAAGCAAGGAAAAAGTTTGCCTTTGTCGACGGCTCGATCCAACAGCCCGATGAAACCGATCCCGACTTTGAAGATTGGACCGCTAATAATGCGCTCATAATCTCATGGATGAAATTGACAATCGACGAGGCTGTCTCTGATTCCATTATGCATATCGCGGATTGCAATGAGTTGTGGGTTCATCTTCAAAAACGATTTGGTGTGAAAAACGGCCAGAGGGTGCAGAGATTGAAAGCTGAATTGGCAAATTGCCGTCATAAAGGAACTGATATTGAGAAATACTACAGAAATCTGACAAAACTGTGGAGAAGTTTGTCCGATTATCAGAAAGCTAAAACAATGGAGGAAGTTCGCAAAGAACGAGAAGAGGATAAGCTACATCAGTTTCTCATGGGCTTAGATGAGACTGTGTATGGTGTTGTTAAGTCCTCGCTTCTCTCTCGTGTCCCACTACCGTCACTAGAAGAAGCTTACAATACGTTAATTCAAGACGAAGAATCAAAACAACTTGGCCGTATGAACAAAGAACAAACCAACGGTGTCAGTTTTGCGGTATAAACTACTCAGAAACCGCGCAACTACGCCGAGATCAAGGGATTCAATGACAATCGCGTGTGCACACACTGTGGTAGGGCCGGCCACCTCTCCGAAAATTGTTTTCATCTGATCGGGTACCCACCTTGGTTTGATGAAATCAAATGAAATCGGTTTGGTGGAAACCCTTCGCGAGGAAACTCGTCTTATGGAGGAGCAGGCCGTGGTTCAACCAATTCAGCCATGAATCCGGCGAAAACTCCACAAAACAGTACTGGTCGAGGCTCGGTTCAAGCAAACTCTGTGTCCGCAGCATCTCACTTTTCCTCTCCATCGATTCATCACACAGCTTTAACTTTGGAGGATCGAGTAGGGATAAGTGGTCTTAGCGATGCACAGTGGAAGACGTTGGTTCATCTCCTCAATAAGCGCAAACCAACTCATGCTGATCGTCTCTCCGGTAAGCATTTTCTTGAATCTTGGATCATTGATACAGGGGCTTCGAATCATATGACCGGAACCCTTGAATTTATGTTTGATATATGCGACATGGACCGATTTTTATTAAGCTCCTTGATGGCCGATTTACTACTTCTACAAAATACGGCCGCGTTCAGTTGGGCTCTTCTCTTAGTCTACGTGATGTGTATTTTGTTGATGGGCTTCAATGTCACCTTGTGTCGCTTTCTCAGTTGACTAGAGATCGATGTTGCGTTTTCCAAATCACTGACAAACTTTGTGTCATTCAGGATCGCATCACAACGATGCTGATTGGAGTGGGTTAGCAGCAAAATGGGCTTTATTTATTTCGTGGAATGGAGGTGGCAGCACCAATGCGAGGATCTGATTCATCACCGATCCATGTGTGGCATAAACGTCTTGGACATCCTTCCTCGAAAGCTTTAAAGATGTTGCAGTTTTCTGATTTTAGTACTAGTGATTTTGATTCAAAGGCGTGTGAATTTTGTATCTGCGCTAAACAGACAAGGGATCCTTTTCCATTGTTTCATGTTGGTTCATGTTGATCTTTGGGGTCCGTATAGAACTTCTACACTTTGTGGATCTCGATATTTCTTAACGTTAGTTGATGATTACTCTCGCGTTGTGTGGATCTATCTTTTGAAATCAAAACAAGAAGGTCCTACTCATCTCCAAAATTTTATTCATCTAGTTGAAAGGCAGTTCACGTGTAAAATCAAAACAATTCGAAGTGATAACGGCTAAGAATTCTTAGCACTATCGAGTTTTTTTGCTAAGCAAGTTATTGTTCATGAAACATCTTGCGTTGGGACACCTCAACATAATGGACGAGTTGAACGTAAGCACCGTCACATCCTTAATGTCGCAAGGGATCTCCGTTTTCAGGCTGGTCTACCAATCGAATTATGGGGTTATTGTGCGTTCACGGCTGCGTATCTTATCAGTCGCACTCCAATGGTTATGTTAAAAGGGAAGACACCTTTCGAGCTGATTTACAAGCGTCCTCCTCCGATGAATCACATAAAAGTTTTTGTACATAACCAAAAGCATGGAGGTAACAAATTTGAAAGCCGTAGCAATAAATCCATCTTTCTCGGATATCCTTTTGCCAAGAAAGGATGGCGTGTTTATAACATTGACACCAGTGTAGTGTCTATTTCCAGAGATGTCATCTTCCAGGAATCTGAGTTTCAATTTCCTATCTCGGCATCTTCATCTTCCTTCTCGCTTGAGCCTGCTACTCCTAACGCCATTGATGATGATGATGCAGATTTCGCTTCGCCAAACTCGTCTTCTCTGCCTAATCTTACCTCTTCTCAGGCCGATGCTGTAACTCTCGACGAGATCTCCGTCGTTGATGACGACGCCGTTACTGAGAATTCGAATGCTGAAATCCTCTTCGACAACCGTGAGCCTGAGAATACAGATTTCTCTGCAAAAGAATATGTACCTCTCGAACCCAGTATCTCGGATACTTTAATTCCCTCTGCTCCAGTTGTTGACGATGAACCAGAGCAGCTTGGTCGCGGTTATCGCAAGAAACAACGTTCTGTTAAGCTTGCAGATTTTGTTGCAAATATGCTTCAGAAACCGTCTCTTAGTGAGACTCCTTACCCATTGGATGATTACATCTCGAGCTCGCGTTTCTCAAATCATTATCAGCTCTATATCATGGCTATGACAACAGCCATTGAACCTCGAAGCTACAAGGAAGCTATTCAATATGAAAAATGGAGGTTTGCGGTTGAAGATGAAATTGTTTCTCTTGATGATTTGGGTACTTGGACAGTTGAAACTCTACCTCCCGGCAAAACTGCACTTGGCTGTAAATGGGTATTTCGGATTAAGTTAAAATCTGATGGTTCTGTGGAACGTTACAAGGCTCGCCTCGTTGCTCTTGGAAATAATCAAACCGAGGGCATCGACTATGATGAAACCTTTGCACATGTTGCTAAGATGGTAACAGTTCGGACATTTCTTCAACAGGCCGTGTCTCTCGATTGGGAAGTGCATCAGATGGATGTCCACAACGCCTTCTTACATGGTGATCTTGACGAAGAAGTCTATATGCAATTTCCTCCTGGTTTTCGGGCGGACGATAAGACCAATGTTCGTCGATTGCGCAAGTATCTTTACGGATTAAAGCAAGCTCCCAGATGTTGGTACGCAAAACTTGCATCCGCCTTAATTGATTACGGTTTTGAGAATAACTTGTCTGACTATTCTTTATTCACGTTTGAGAAGGAACCTGTTCGTATCCACGTTCTTGTTTACGTTGACGATCTGATAATAACAGGTAGCTCAGTGGATGTCATTGCTGAATTTAAACAGTATTTGAGTTCTTGTTTCCACATGAAAGATCTTGGAATTATGCGCTATTTCTTGGGTATTGAAGTTGCTCGAAGCCCTACCGGTATGTATTTGTGTCAACGCAAATACTCTCTTGAAATCATTACTGAAACTGGGCTTCTCGGTGTGAAACATGTCTATCATCCTCTCGAACAGAACCATAAACTTGCTCTGGCGAAAGGCGATGATCTCCCTGACCCGAGTTGTTACCGCAGGCTTGTTGGTCGTCTCATCTACCTCGGAACGACACACCCCAAACTCTCTTATGCGATTCATATACTATCTCAGTTTATGAATCAGCCGAAATCAGATCATTGGGACGCTGCACTTCGCGTTGTAAGATACTTAAAATAGTGTCCGGGACAGGGTCTTCTACTTCGCTCGAATACGAAACTTGATGTATCAGCTTGGTGTGATTCAGACTGGGTGTCATGTCTTATTACTCGTCGTTCCTTAACGGGTTGGTTTATCCAGCTTGGCGACTCTCCTATCTCCTGGAATACACGAAAACATGATGTTGTCTCTCGTTCTTCGGCTGAAGCCGAGTATCGAGCTATGGTTGACACGGTTCAAGAGATCATTTGGATACGTCAGCTACTTCCCACTCTTGGTATTTCATGTGACTACCCAATTCCACTACATTCGGATAGTCAATCGGCAATTAAGCTCGCCGCGAATCATGTCTATCACGCTCGGACGAAACATGTTGGCTTGGATTACCATTTCATACGGGATGAGATAGTTTGTGGAGTCATCACTACCATACACGTCTCGACAAAGGCGCAGCTCGTTGCCATTATGAGAAAATCACTTGGTCGGAAGGAATTTGAAGTTTTTCTTATTAAGTTGGGTGTCCATAACCTGTACACTCCACCTTGAGGGGAGGTATTGGGTCATATATGGGCCTTCTATCGTGTTTGTAATTACGTTTAGGTTAAACCTCATGTAACATGTTTATAAGGCATTGCCTCTATACCGTAATATACAAGAACCCTTTCTACAACCTCTAAAGGCTTCTTGACACTGTCTTCAGAAATGTTCTTAACTAATAGAAATGTGACGCTTGACGCTTCTTGAAACTCCCATTGATTCATTCAGTAGAATTTGTTGATGCAACAAGTTTTATCAAGGGGTAGCTTGGGATTTTCACACTAACACCAAAAGACAAAACCAATAAGCAAATCTGGATCACACTGACATTTTAACACATGGCACATGTAATCCACCAGTTCTCACGTAATCGTAATTAATAAAGGCACTTAAAACAAAAACACGTTCTTTAAGTAGCTATGGATATGGGCAGAGGTGTTGCATCTCAATCAAATAACATCTAAACCAAAAGAAGCAACTTTTTGCTCTCTTGAGGAAATGGGGTCAAAGTTTCATGCTTTTATGTACCCATCATTTGGTTTTGGTCATATGATTCCGTACCTTCATTTAGCTAACAAACTAGCTGAGAAAGGTCATAGGGTCACTTTCTTGCTTCCCAAGAAATGTCAGAAACAACTCGAACCTCTCAATCTATTCCCAGACAGCATTGTCTTCGACCCTGTTACTCTTCCTCATGTCGATGGTCTCCCTGTTGGCGCAGAGACAACCTCAGATCTCCCAAAAGCGATTAGGAATCTCATATTCGATGCCATGGATCTTCTTGTGCAAGGGCTATATTCAGAACATGCTGACTCTCTGTTTGGGGTGTACAAAAATGCTGAGACCTCTAAGGATCTGTGGGATTCCTTAGACAAGAAGTACCGCATTGAAGATTCTGGTACTCAGAAATTCACTGTGGCGAAGTTCGAGCAGTACAAGATGGTGGATTCAAGACCACTTATGGAACAAGTCGATGAGGTGCAGAGGCTCTTACACGACATCTATACTGAGGGAATGCGGCTGTGTGAAACCTATCAAGGTTGCTGCATCATTGAGAAGCTACCTCCTGGTTGGACGGACTTCAAGAACTACCTCAGACTGAAGAAAAAGAAGATGAGTCTTGAAGATCTGATTGTTAAGCTCCGCGTAGAGTCTACGAATCGGGAACAACATATCAATGTAGGTGTGAAAATTCGTGAACACAATGCGAACATGGTTGAACACCAAAACCCCATTCAAGGCAAGTGGCAGAACAAAGGTCGCCTAAACAAAGGCAAAGGGAAGATGCCACCAAAGAACTTCCAAAAGTTCAAGAACAAGAGTGGTCAGAATGGTCAGACTTCTCAAAGGTTCTTAGGAATGTGTAACTTCTGTGGGAAGCAAGGACACAAATCCGTGGATTGTCGTAGCAAGAAGGCTCAAGCTAACTTGACTGAAGCTGACATGTGTGCTGTGGTCACTGAGGCCAATGTTGCTGAAAGCCATCCTAAGACTTGGTGGTTCGATACTGGTGCAACCAGACACATCTGTATGGATCGAGAGATGTTCTCCACATACACAAAGACCAAGAATGGTGAAAAACTCTTAATGGATAATTCTGCCTCGTCTACAATTGATGGTCACGGGAAAGTTGTTCTGAAGCACACCTCTGGACAGGAACTGGTTCTCACGAACGTTGTCCATGTACCAGATATGTGCAAGAATCTGATCTCTGGATCACTCATAAGTAAGCATGGATTCTCTGTGAAGCTGGAAGGTGATAAGCTGATCCTAACGAAGAATGGGATGTATTTGGGTAAGGGTTTTGTTTGTGACAATCTGTTTAAGATGTCTGTTGAGGCAGTAATCCGAAAGGATAATGTAACCGAGGTTTTCACCTCGAAGAACCCTAAGATTAATGATAAGAAACCAATTGCTTATCTCGATGAGTCTTTTAATATTTGGCATGAACGATTAGGACATGTGAATTTCAAGTTTATGAGTAGATTAATGAACATGAACATAATTCCTAAATGCAAATTAAGCAAAGACAAATGTGAAGTTTGTGTCCAAGTCAAACTCACTAAAACGCCATCACCCAGCGTATGGAACATGAAATCCACTAATTAACATTCCCACCAAACCACTGATAATTATATGTAACCTAAAATATACTTTCCCATACACATTCTCAAAATTATGTATAGGACTATAGGAGTGTCTTGAGGAGAGAAGATGCATCTCACTGTTGGAACTAATTTTTTGTCAAAGCTTGAGGGCTTGATAAAATTGTGTTAGTGTGAAAAGAAATGAGTTAAGCTCATTCGAATGAAATGTTTTCATTGGCTGAGAAATGTTTTCTCGTGTATAACAAGAGAGAAGAAAAGACCACACGCGCGTCGATCGCATCTTGGGCCTGATGGGCTCGTGGACTTTTAGAGGTATCGATCGATACCCCTTGGTATCGATCGATACTCGACGGGCCGACTTAAAAAATCGCAGCCGCTTGAATATTCTGAAGAATATTCCATATCTGCCTGGGAAAAACCCTATCCTCTCTCCTATATATACTGGCCGATTTTCACCTTAAAAATCATCCTCTGATACACTAAAAAACACATCCTAAAAGTTCTAGCAAAATTTCTCTCAATTCCCTACTGCTTAGAGTAAGTTTCTATTCGAGAGTATCGTAGTTATAATGTTCGACAGATCTGATATCAAGTGTAGATGATACAGATTCCTTTGGTTGTATCATGGGACTCATGGATCTATTATAATCCGTCGCACTACAGATGATTTTTTTAGTTAAGGAAAGAGAATCATCTCGCCTCCTTAGATTTATTTATGCTTTAATCGTTTTATGAATCGTCTGTTCCTTACTGTTTATTTATATAATCGTGATTAAATCTTATCATGTCTATTGTGCGAATTTCTGGTCCTACACTCACTCATAGAACATTTATGCTTCTTTTAACTTACGGAAGATGCATCCAAAAATCGAAGCAAAGGTTTGTGCTTCAAAACCAGACCTAATTTTCTTCGATTTTGTTGATTGGATTCCGGAAGTATCATAAGAGTTTGGAATCAAGAGTGTGAGTGACCAGATCGTATCTGCAGCTTGTTTAGCAATGGCTCTTGCACCTGGTGCTGAATTAAAGTTTTCACAACCGCCAGATTATCCTTCATCCAAAATGGCGTTATGTGGACATGACGCTAACCTCTATTCTTTCTCCACGAATGGCTACCAAAAGCTATTTGCTAGGGATCAGGATAACCACAGGTCTAAAGAACTGCAACGTTGTTTCCATAAGAACATGCAAGGTAAATTATGTGATTTTATTGAAAGACACTGTCCGAGAAAAGTTTTCTTGACCGGTCCAATGTTCCATGAGCCGCAAGACAAGCAGGCCCAGCTCGTAGGAGAGAAGGGCCGACGCCCCGGGCCCACACAATTTTTTAAAAAAAAAATCAAGATAAAAGGTCCAAAAAACTAAAAAAACAAAAAATTATTTGAAAAAATGGCCAAAAAAACAAATTTCGCCTAAGGCTTATAAAAAAGTAGAGACGGTACTAAAGACAAGAGTACTAAAGCACTAGAAGATCGATGGAATCACTTGTTGAGGGATGCAATTAAATCTGTTATAGATAAAGATAGTGAGCTATGGAAGGTAGTGAAGAGGAATCATAAGAAATTGAATTGAATACTTTGTAAATTCTAAATAATATTTTCATTTTTAAAATAAAGTGTTTTTACATTCTTAATATAATAAAGTTTCGAATAAATTTTCAATTTTATATTTTGAAATGGAATATATTAATCAGAAACAAAAATTAGAGATGACATTCTAATAAAATTCTTGATATGTATTAAATAAAAAATTAGAATGATTTTGTAAAAGAATTCGTAAAATGGAGAGAAAAGTGGATAATCACTCTCTATTTTTTTCTGATAGATGTGGAAGGATCAAAATACAATTAATTAAAAATAATACTCCTTCTGTTCTGAATTAAGTGATGTTTTAGTAGTATGCACACAAATTAAGGAAACAATTAATTTTTGTTTTTTTCTATACTAAAACCTCATTTATTATTCATCTGAACCAATGAACAAATAGTCTATAAAATGTAATTGGTCAAAGATAATAAAAATTATTTAATTTTGCATTGGTAAGTGAGAACATCACTTAATTGTGGAAAAAAAAACTCTCTAAAACATCAGTTAATTCAGAACGGAGGGAGTATTGGATATAAAAAAAGGTACAAAAATAATTATAGGCAAAAACATTTTAGAACAATCCCAAGGCAGAAGCAGCTTGAGACCTCCAATGTTTAGCTTTTTCAAATCCATTTGTAAAATTCTCAAAATCATCAATGGTCTGATCAATCTCTTCTAGTGTATTCATAACAAAAGGACCAAACTGAACCATTGGTTCATTTATAGGCTCACCACCTACAAGGATAAACCGAAGTGGCAAACCGAAATCAGAACTGTTCCAAGCCTCTAACCGGTCACCACCTAGGCCTAGAACCAGCAAGTGATGCGCGGCAGCCGTTGAATGTTGTGACATGGCATCCCCAAAATGGCCTTGGCCTTGAAGAACATAGACAAACGCATTCCAGTGAAGTGGAATGGGCTGAGAGATTCGAAAACCCGGCAAGAGAATGAAGTCTAAATACATTGTAGGTGTTCTTGTGCAGATCTTTGACTTAACTCCATTCCATTCCCCAGCTATAACTCTCACTCTCACACCATCTTTCTCTGCTTCTGCTATATCTTTGCTCTCTATCTCTTGATAACTCGGTTCCACTCTTCAAATATTTTGAAAACAAGATGAGGCTATAGTCTAATATATATATATAATTATTCCACTTATTGCTAATTGGTTTTGAGATGGAAACATGCGAACATTTTTACATCGAAAAAGCTTACAGTTTGTGCTTTGAGGAGAGATTGATCCAAAGCTGCAAGCCTTTGTTGAGAGTAATGCCATTAGCATTAGAAGAAGGCATTTCAGAGTGAACAATGCCTTTTCCTGCAGTCATCCATTGTAATCCTCCTTCTCTTATCACTCCTTTGTGTCCCTCACAGTCTTCATGCAAAATTTCTCCCTAAGTATATATACAAATATATCATGAAATATTCTTGCGAAATCGAATAAGAAGATGAAAAGAGATCAATCAATACCTCTAACATGTAAGTGACTGTCTCAAATCCTGTTTTTGAAAGGAAAACAAAAAAAATCAGTAAACAAGAAGAACAAATCTTCGGAACTCAAACGTGTAGATTACTTTTACAATAATCGATACCCAAACCAACCTCTGTGTGGATGATCTGGGAATCCTGAAGGAGCCGAAACTGCAAAAAATTTAAAATTTTCTTAATATTAATCTCGGACAAAATTTGATTCAAGAGAACAGAGCAAAAACAGAGGAATAAAATAATCAAAACCCACCTGAGAATTCATCCAAAACAAGAAATGGGTCCAAGTATCTTAACTCAAACCTGAAAAATTTTCACAGATTTTTAAACCTCTTGTTCACTTACAATCAGATGTAATGTAACGAACTCCTTTTTAGCTGCTATTTTGTGATCTGTTTATTACCTTCCGATGCTTCTTCTTACAACAGCTCCAAAGCCTTCGTGTTGCTGTCTAGCAAAAAGCTTCTTAACAACTAACCTCTTCTTGTTATTATCACCAGAAATTTTCTCTGAAATTGGCATCTTGAATCTCTAAAGAGAGTTAGTGAAGAATATGTTTTGTTTGTTGAATCTCTGGTGAAGATGTATTTATAGTAAGAAAGGAGTTGTTGTATTGACAGTTGGCCAAATTAAGAAGTTGATTTATTATAAGTCAAATTTTTTAGAAAGGACCTATTTGGATTTTGAAGACGCCATTTCTTACAGTTTTTAAAAAAAGACTAATTTGCAATATTTATTTTATGTTTAAACAATTTTTGAAACAAAACAAATTAGGGGGTAAGTACTGTCAATTCAGCTAAATTTGTTAGCAAGAAAAAAGATTCAGATTAAAATATCAAAGGTTTGTGTTACGTCATCAATTCATCATCTTTTATATTTTCTAAATATGTTTCATTTCAAATGTAGTAAATGGATCCTCTCTTATTTCGTTAATGGACCCCGTGGATATTTCCAATGATTGCATCCGAAATATTTACAATTTTTCTTGATTCTCTTTTGTATCCACAAGCTTTTAAAAGAAATTTAGAAAGAACAACAAAATAAGTGTGCCAACATTTAAATTATTTCCGTTAGCTGGATTTATTTTTTTATCAAGTAGATAATCCTGATCAAATGATTACTATATAATTCAAGGTTTGGCAAATATCTGCCTGAAATCAGATTCTCAAACACTCATATTAGCCATCTAATCCAGAGATCAAATCGCGAAACTATATGTATCGATTTCTTTTATCTATACTCCGAGATCGGCTAATGTGTTAATGCAAAGCGAGTTTTTCGTGTATTACTTTTCTTTGTAGTTGACTGTTTTAATTTAATGAACCGTTGTTAAAGAAAGAATTATCACTATATAATCTAATCATTTGTTTTTTGTTTTAGTCGAGATAAGAAAAGTTGTAATTACTAATATGAATTTTGTCTTGAAGTCTTATACAATCAGTACTAGGGCTGGGCATAAAAACTGGATTCACCGGACACGACCCGATCCGACCCAAAATATTAGGTTTGGTCCGGTTTCGATTTTTGTGTAAAATCCGAACGGTTTTTGTGTAAATCTAATTCGGTTCTACGATCGGTTCAGATATAACCCGAAATTCGATCGGGTACCAGAAAAATTATAAATATATCATATTATGTATATATCGCATATACATATGCATATATAATTTATATATTCGAGTTATTTCGGGTTTTCTCGAATAATTTGGATTCAAAACCGACCCAAATTTATTTTCGGTTTCATATCAGGTTTCATTTAAAATCTTAAAACCGACCCGAAATGTTTCATTTAAAATCTTAAAACCGACCTGAACCCAATAAGACCCGAACTGAACCGATTTTTTGTCGGATCCTATTCGGTTTCTATTTTCTCTAACTTCATGTACCCGAAAACTGAGAACCCGACCTGATGTAAGATTGGGATCCCACAATCCTATGAATACATGTGATCAAGAGTTTACGGCTTGAAATAAAACCGAATTTTTGTCGGATCCTATTCGATTCCTATATTTTCCAACTTTAGGTACCCAAAAACCGAGAACCCAACTCGAACCCGAACCATAGACCCGAATGCCCAGCCTTAATATTCACTATCAAATTTGGCTTGATTACTATATAATCTACTCGGTCGTATAGCTCAGATAAGCTCACATGTTCATCAGCGGATCACGTGACATAATAGCTTTCGACAGCATGACGTAAGGATGACAGTTGTACCATTTATCATTCTTCTTCTCTTTTCGTGGTATTACTTGAAGGGTCAAAGACACAAACTCAAGTCTTTCGAAAACCCAAGAAACGACAACAATAATTTATTATTAGAAAGTATCTAGAAACTTTATGTTTTTGTCTGACGAATGATTACATAATCATGACGTCATCAGGGAACTAAAGTATATTTCCTGAATCAATGTACCAAAATTGACCGTATCGAAAAAGAGAAGAAGTAAGCTTTTAATGGACAAAGAATAGATTTGAAAGAGGAATTTAAGTTTGAAAATTTGAGGAAACGATGTTAAATTTGAATTTCTCATTTCTTCCTCATCTCATTGACTCGATCATATAGCTTTTAATTTATTTTTACTTTTTGCCTTTTACAAAGATGGAGAGTGTTTGACCGACGATTAGACAGTCGTCTACATGTTCATAGTGGTGGCAACCGCTTATTATAAACATCCTTCAACTGTCCCTTTTAACCAAACCACATTTTATCTTAACGTAATGATTTACTTGTTAAACAAGTGGTAGTAGGCTAGTGGTTTGGTTCCAAGTTGCGCAAGAATTGTTATGTTAGTCTACATCAGGGATCGATTTCCCGCAAACGTTGAATTATCTAACATCTCCTATTTGACATGTCGAAATAGTGTCATGCTTTAGACCAATTTGAAAACTCGGTAAGTGAGCTACTCGACGCTACACTCACCATGGGAGATTCGTCGATGGTAAAAGCCCGGATTATCCCCTAGTTATCAAAAAATATATAATATCTTATTGTTTTTTATTCACCCCTTTTTTACTTTTAGGGTTAAAAACCGTTTTGTAACTACTTCTCTCTCCAACTTAAAAAACGCATATAACTACCGCATTATAACATCCCTATTGGTAAGTTACGCACTGAATCTCTCACATCTCTATAATATTATTTAAGAAGACATTTTTAAAAATGAACTTTGTTTTGTAAATTATTACATGAAATACCATTACAAATAACAAAAAATAATTGAAATAGGAAATGATATAATAGTCTTTTAAATTTATTGATTAGAATATGGAAAGTATATATTTTTCATTAAAGACGTTATTTATTATTTAATTTCTTAATTATTTTTAATACTATGTATTTTAAAATAATAATCAATTCATATATATTCAAAATCTTGCTATATTTTTCACTATAATTTATTATATTTTATTTGAATATATATCAAAATAAAAGTTAAAAAATATTTTACTAATTTTATAAAAAGTTAGACACGAGAAAACTATTTTTTTTAAGAGTTCGTAAACTAACCACAAAAACTAGAGTTATTTAACGGTGCATATTAGATTTATGTTTTTAAGATTATAAGTTTTTGCGGGTTAGCCCGAATAATATTTTAGTTCACCGCAAAACTGGTTAAATAGACAAATTATTACAAATTGATAACTTTATCTATAATCATTAGTTAGCTATATTGTAAAATTCAGATAAAAGCAATTTTCTTAAATTTCAAAACATTTTTTTTAAATTACTCCCCGCTATAATTAGCGCGGGTTAAATCCTAGTTAAACAGAAAAAAAAAACTCATATAACTACCGTGTTAGAAAGATGGTCGCCAACTGAATTTTCTATGTTTCTGTTACCAATATAGAAAATAAATAAATTAATCAAACAAGTTAGCCACATTTGCAGCTAATCAGAATGATACAAAAGTGTTTATAAAAAAGGATTGAGGTTTTACGAACAAGAAAATCCGCTTTCATGTTTTTATCACGAGGCGTTGAGGTTCATATATAAACCAAAGTAAAACTCAGAAGAAGAAGAAGAAGAAGAAGAAAAAGGAGAAAGACCTCGAACTATACTTCAAACTAGCCCAACTCCAAAGCGAAGGCCGGCCATTCTTCTGACTTCTCAGTCATACGAACCAACTTTCATTGAATCCATCACGAAGTAACAACAATATATATGATACTGTGACATGCATCGCATTGCCCATCAATGAATTGGTTAAAACGTTTTATTTATTCTGATATCCTACTAGTTAATTAGATGTATCATTTTACATTAACTCAATAATTCATTAAAAAATTAACTAATTTTTTTTAACACTAATACAAATTATGAGAACTATTACAAGGACAATTCTACAACGGACAACGTTAACCGTTCTCCACGATCACGATGAACGACTCCACTTTCATCACGCTGAAGATTTCTTTATAAATTTGTCTCTATTAATCTGCAGAAATTGCATCATTTGGGAATTGAACCTCATACCTCCTGGTGTAGAAACATTAATAAATATTTGTCAACCACTGGATCAAGGGCGCTTCCACAGTATTTAACATTTACAACCTTCTAATTGGTGTAACGCTTGACTAGTTATGAGTCTTATGACATTCGATTAATCAATTAGGTGACTGAAATCACATTAACTTATTGATTTCTTTTTAAAGAAACTCTGCAATTTCCTATACTTGTGCTTGACAACGACAAGTAAAAACCTCATTAATTTTTCACATCAAAACAGAACAGAGTTCTAAGTTCAATGTCAAATCATAGTTTCTTGTGAAAATAAAAACATAAACTTTAAACATATGGGGTCATCAACAACACTTGCTAGTTACTACTACAACATCTGACAACTGTTTCTTCGGGTTCATAAGTTTATACTTTTACAAACAGATTCTGCAAACTGTAAAAAATATTCTAACATCTCGAAATTTCTCAAAACCAGGCAAAGTTTTGTTTCTTCTTTTGTTACCTCCAAGCACAAGAAGTGATAATAGGTTGATTCTTCCATCCTAAATACAATGATCCATCTCTCTCTTCAAGACTATACTTCTCTGAATAACTCTCAAGTAATCCTTTGATCGTCGCGTTCACATACGAGCTCAAAGGATACGGTTTAAAACCCGCCATGTGAAACCGCGACCTCCATTTCCCTAACGGCTCGTGCCTCTCTTCTCGTTCGAGCCCTTCGCAAGCTATAAGATTCACAACTTCCCTAGCCAAACAATGCTGCTCGACATTGATCCTTTCCTTGTGATCTCTAGCGAGTTTCACATCGATCGATTCGAAAACCGCCAAGTAATGGTTCATTGTCTCGACAAACCGGGGAAGAAATGGCGCAGTGTTTGTATTCGCTTCTTGCTCCACTAGAGTCACGACGTTTGGTGACAAACGCTTGACCAATCTCAACAATCTGTCTCTGTGATTCTCCACAGTTACACTCTCATCAGGCATGTGGTGAAGAACGAGCGGGAAGTTAACCGCTAGCGCTTCTCCATTTCTAACTCCTAGCTTCTCGATTTCAACTTCCGTGCAGCATAAAGCAGCTCCGTGAAACTCAAACGGCACACCGCACATTTCTGCAAGCTTCCCGAGTCTTTGTCCAACTAATTCGAGCCCGCCTTGTCGAGCAAACGACGATCTCGGATCATCAATTCCTGTTATTCTAACTCTCGGAGGTCCACCAGGACGAGCACCCAGAGCACGGATCAAACTCACCCATTGGCCGCCTTGAGAGATCTGGAAATCGATAATGTGCACAAAACTTTCGTTCTTCACAGCTTCCGCTATAGCTCCATTAGCGGATTCATAACCGAATTTGAAATACGGGCAAGCTTCGTATAAGATATGCATATAAGTAAGAAGCTCAGGACCTGTTGGGTCTTTGCATCTCAAAGCTTTATAGATGGAGCTACCCGAAGACGCTAACCGAGCAATAAGCCCTTCAAGCATATACGCTCCTAAGCGCTGAACAGGCTCACCAGAAACCGAAACCATTTGCCGTAACTGAGAAATCAACCAATCAGTCATATCCACATCATAGTTTTCGACAGCTTTTGCGCATTCGTAGAGCACTCCTTTTAAATCTCCCCTCGAGATCATCTCCATATATCTATACATTGCTGAAGAAACAACCCTATGTTGTTGTCCAAACCCGGCTTGATGATCACAACCATTAAAGCTATTGTCTAAATCAGGCTCCATCATTGCAGTCTCCAAATCTTTAAGCATGAGACTAAGCTCTGTCTCGTTGTTGTTTGTCGCGGAAGATCCGCTTAAAGGAGAGTTGTTGTTGTCATCAGGGGAATGATTAAACTCCGAAAACCGGGATGAGTTGTTGTTGTTGTTGTTGGATTGCGAAATCGGACTTCCATTAGAGGAAAAGCTTGTGGTTGAAGGAGAGTTGTTGTTGTTGTCAAGACAAGGATGAGACTTAGTGCCTGAAGAGGATCCAAGTGTGCAGTAAGAATCACATGTTTGAACAGAGATGTCCATCTGCTTCACTGAAGATGGTTTATGGTATAACATTGAAGATCCATCTTGAATGATATGTTTCTGAGTAGCCTCCATATTGAAATTATCTGCAAGCAAACACAGTTTCTTAGATCTTACGAAACATGACTTCAATTAAAGATCGAAACATGACTCCAATTCTATTTAGATAATTTAGAAAGGTTGTATCTTTATCTAGAAAGATTCAATTGAAGATCAAAGACATCTTAAAGGTTGTATCTTTATTTAGAAAGATTCAATTGAAGATCGACTCAATAGATAAAAAATCATAAACAAGATCGAAACATGACTTCAATTCTCAATAAAAAAAATTCAGAGATTTTTTAACCGTAATTATGAGCCATATAATACGACTGTTTTTTTTTTTGGTAACTCAGGGAAAATCCTAGGTCTATGGAAGGGTCCAGACTAATCTTGGGGAAAGTCAACCCACGGATAGGCTCTTCCCGGTTTTCAAATGGGCCGTGGAGCCATATCCGCGTGTGGGTGTCCAAGAGAATTGTGATTTAGTTTCGCGTAGCAAGAGAATTGTGATTTAGTTTCGCGCAGCAAGAAGGATCGAACCCGGGGTGTGGTGGCAACCCGGTTCCGTCCCCAACCACTCGACCACAAAACCTTGGACTATATAATACGACTGTTACATAACCAGGATAGCCACAATTTCAACACAGCTTAATCAAACAAAACAAAACAAAAAGATAGATGATTGAAACGAGAGGACGAACAACGAAACTTAAGTAAGAAAATCACTAGAGACTCGCAGAAACAGAAACCCAGTAAAAGCAACCGACAGAAAACTCGTTTGATTGAAGAAGAGTAAACAAAAAGATCGAAACTTTGATAATCAAGAATCTCAATTACGAAAACGAACCTGGTTGGGTTTGAAGAGAGAGAGATAGAGAGATTCTTGAGGTTTGATCAAAATATTTGTTTGATTTTTGATTTGAAGCTTCAAAGGCAAAAGAATCAAAAGAGAAGTGCTTTGTTTGCGACCACTTGCTGCCCAGGGTGCTCACCTTTATCCTCATCTCTTTCGAAACTAAATACCCCTTTGACTACTCGAATTTACATGTTTGCCACTGTTGAGCGCGTAAGAACCTTTATTTCTACTAGTCAATATTATTATACTAATATGATGAAGTTATGTCGATAATGTTTTTGTTTGAAAATGAAAGTTTTATTTTCTTCTATTTGTCGTATTGTTATATATCATTATTAAAATCAAAGTTTAATGATTTAACAATTTCATAATGAAAAAAGAAGAAGATGATTTTACGATTTTGCAAATTTTGACAATCACATTTTTCTTTTTAAATCGTGATTCATGTTTTAATAACTTCACTAACTTATTTCGTATATTTTTGAATTATTTTCAGTTTTTTTTTGTTATTCTTTCATGTTATATGGTACTATTAGTACTAATGGAAACTAATATATGCAGATGAGCTTATTTTCAGCTAATAAATGATGTAATATGATATTGAATGATGAAATAAATGAGATTTAATAAGAGAGTAGTTGAAATGTCGTGGGCTTATCATGTTTTACCAGAGTCAAATACTATATTTTAGTTACGTCATTCAACTTGTAATAGTTTTTGTTTTCTTTCTGGTAATCGAAACCTTTTTTTTACCTTGAAATTTCATGGAACCAAGATCAATCGTATGATAAATAAGTGGCGACTATTAAAAAAAAACGAACTTGTATTGTTTTGTGTATATATAATTCCAGTTCCTCGTAATAAACGAAACACGAGCAAAAGCAAATCGAATTATAATAATAGCACATGGTCCTTTAATAATTGCGGGTTTAAATGACTGTTCTGTAAATTGGATCTAATAAATCTATAGTAAAAAAGTCTGACGGAGTTAAAGAAACTAGACGGGGTCAAAAGAGTATTCGAGATCGTTGGCCGAGCTGAAAAACCCACCAAAATGAAAGTTTACGGTCAAAAATGATTAAATATTGAACTGTTAGTCAACTTCGACAAAACTAAAGACTCATTCAAACCAGTGAACTAAGGCTCTTAAACGTAACAATCGGATTTTCAGACTTAAATATCATTCATGAGGAATCATGTAGAATAAACGGAAACGTTAAACATGATCTCGGAATATAAAACAATGACAAGAGCAAGGAGCAAGGGACCGAAATCCAACTCTCTACACCACTCTCAACTACAACTTAACTTTAAATTCAAACACTTTTTTTATTACTATTTACAAATTTTGACTATTATATTTTCAACTATAATAATAATATTAATGTTAAAGTCATTGGAATAATTTTTTTTTAAAAACGTACGAACCGAGTGATTGCGATGACTCAAGAAAATAAAATAATTATGATGGTGATTTATTATATTCGACAGTAGGTGTGGACGAATCTATGAAAGCAATAAACATCTTTTTGTTGCCTTTTTCGGTAAACATCGAGTCTTCAATGAACAATATTCAAAGTACACTAGTACTAGTTAATGTTATAACCAAACTAAACGTATACTACTAGTGATTTATAATGTCAAAATTGTAGTTTTATTAGCCAAACTTAATAGTTTAAAAAATGAGAAAAAATCGATAAAATTTTGTATTTTTTTATTTCTACAGCTAATAAAATCGATAATAAACCGGTTTTCATCTTATAGTATATAGTAATAAAGGCGAGGGTAAAACGGTCTGCACAAACGCAAACAACGATGAAATCGGGAAACAAAAAGAAATGAGATGACACCAAACGTGCAAGCCAGGGGTTGGTCCAACACTTCTCACTTTTAGGCCTAAAAGTTTGTGATTATTCCCTGCCTTTTTATCCTCCCATTTTCTTTTACTAACTAACATAATTATTTACATTTTTACATAAATGTATTACTGAGTACTAGTTTTATTCCCTGTTAAAAAAATCAGCTGCCTAGCCATAGATAATCTATTCAATAAATTGAGTATCTGATTAATCTTTGTCTAGACCGATTAGTATATATCTAGACCGATTAATTTTTATCTAGACAATTGTTTAGTCCAAATTTTTTTTTTAATTATAATAATTTAGTTGGTTTTAAAAATTTGATAAATCCAACTTATGTTCATATTTTTAATGAAAATCATAATGTATTGGATCTAATATTTGTTTTTATGTGTGTTTATCTAATCTTGGGCATAATATTATATTGAAACTACTATAAATTATAATGGATTAACATGTTAAAAAGATATTAAAAATGTCAAAAACTAAGTTCGATTAATCACCGTTTTTTTCGACCGCTCGACTAGCGCTTAGCAAAATTTTGTACATTGATTTTATTTCGTGTTTCAAGATCTGTATATTTTTTTACTTTGAATGGCTAGTGATGGCATCATACAATTATTTTTGTGCCGGACACCATACATTTATTTAACCGATGGCACATAACATAACATTGACACACTTGTTTTAAAAAAAAAAACATTGACACACTTGTCCAATTTAAATTATTTACGATGAATGTGATGGATAATACACGTTCCTATTATAAAATGATGCATGCAACGGATAATGTTCATTTCATTTTAAAAAAAATTTGAATGTAGTTTCGAATGCAGCGTTAACTGTTAAGTCTGAAAAAAAAGAAAAAAAAAACTCTTCATAAAATATACACTTTAATCATTTAGAAGAAAAGATAATAAAAAAAAAAGTTACTAAAATATCAACAATTTTTCCAGCACGAATAAAATGGTATGGACGCTGCAGGAGCAGCAGTGTGAAAGTTCACACGTTAATGCCGACCAAATCTGTGGGCCCATCATCGCATATCGCTTTAAAAAGCGTTTGACCCATACCGCGTGCGGTTGAAGTATTTGAGAAAATTTAGATTTGACCTCTCATTTTTTTATATTTTACTTTTATACCCATATAATTTAAAATTTCTTATTTTCGCTCTGGTCGAATCCATGTCTTAAATTGTCTACGAGTAACACTGTCGGAAAATATCAACTCTTCCAAGTTACGACAATTCGTGCGCAGTCGTCACAGAATTTCTAAAATGGGAATTACAAAGTCATCACTTATAATTTCGAGGAATTTGTTTACAAGACTTATGAAAGAACATATAGAAGAAAATGCTGATTTACTATTTTATTATATAAAATTGAATGTTTTAAAATTGCTAATTCACTTGATCGTGACATGTGTTAAGTTAATTGATCATATTTTGATATATGGAAAAACAATTCAATTAAATTTTGACACATAATATTAACAATTAAAAAATATATATAACTAGATAAGTACCCGCATATATGCATGTTTGTAATTTAATATTTTATAACCCGTTAAAAAAAATTAAAGACGAAAAATAGAAAACAAAATTAGATCACCCGTGAAAATATATAATACATAAATTTAGAAACAAAGTTTACGATGAAATAAATATATGCATTGAAAGAAAATTTTGGTGAATAAATGCAATAAAATAGCTTTGGATACGTTTATTGGACTTTTAGTGTTTTGGTGTGTAATTGACACAATACCAAATTGTGGTTTATATAAAAGTGAGAAATTATAATTATTTTTCTTTTATGATTAATTTTCTTAATCTAAATAGAAAAACAAAATATTGTTTTTTCCTTTTTATATTAATTTTGCCTTTTACGATACTTTTTAATTTTTAATCTTAATTTTTAATAACTTAACCTTTTAAGATTATAAATCGTTTATTAAATTTTCAGAATTTTCGAGTTTTTTTATTAATCGATTTTAAGATTATAAATCGGTTATTAATTGATTTGAGTAACTTTACATTCAATTTAATATTATAAGATTCCTCATTATAAACTGAAATATTATTTATTTATTTATTTATTTATTTAAAAAATTGGCTTTTGTTCATTTTCTTTTTATGATTGTTATCTATTGTTTAATTTCCTTATTATAATATGAAATATAGTTTTTCCTTTTTTTTAAAAAAAAATTTGGTTTTCATTCATAGTTTTTGTTTAATTTCCTTAATCTAAACATCACCACTATTTTTTCCTAATAAGTTTTAAGATTATAGTTTTTGTTTATTTTTTTCTAATAACTTTTAAGATTCCTAAAATTTTACTTTTATTGTTAAAATATAATTGGAATTTTATCAAACACGTGTCAAAATATAGTTGGAAATTTATTAAACATATGGTAAAATCTAATCGATTAACATCACGTTTAAAATATGGAAATTTATTAAACACGTGTCAAAACATAATTGGAAATTTGTTAACCATTTGTAAAAATCTGATCGTTTGATTTAATACGTGTCGCGATCATTCGAATTACTAACTTTGAAACATTGTGCTTTATATAATAAATAAAATTTGACATGTTTAGATTTTTTATATGAAATCTAAACATATAAGAAGTCATATAATAAATAAAATTTGACATGTTTAGATTTTTTTATATGAAATCTAAACATATAGGAAATCAAGTACTTTAAAAAGATTTATGATTAATTTCAAAAACTTATGAAATAAATCTTTGAAGGAAAATTTTGGTGAAACATATGCTGTAAATACCATTGGATACGATTATTGGATTTTTAATTTTAATGTGTAAAAGTATATATTTATCATTTGTAAACAAATAATAACACATATTCAACTTTAATAAAATATTATGTTTTTTTTCTTTTAGTTAAACGGAATAATAAATTTTATTTTTTCAATTTATAAGATAAATATATTTATGTTTTAATTAAGATATTTATCTGAATCACACATTTTTAAAAAATTATGTGATTTTGTGTGATTTTTTAATTAATATTATGTGTGATTTTTAATTAAGATATTTATATTTATGTTTTAATTTATATTATGTGTGATTTTTAAGTTTTAAAAATCACACATTTTAAAATTAAAAAGGTGTAGATTATTATATAGAGTTTGGTCGTGGTTGTATATTAATAATTTTCCTTTTTAAGTTTTCTTTTGTCACAATGGAAAGGATTATAAATTTTTAAATTTGGTAATATATTAATAATTTTCCTTTTGAGTTTATAGTATATTTATAATTTTCATTTTTTAAGTTTGGTCATGGTATAAACTTATAAGTTTCCTTTTGTCAATTTTCTTTATTATAAGTTTTCCTTACTTATTCTTGTTTTTTTTTTAATTGGTTTTTTTAGTTTATCATTTTTAATATATACTTTAATTTATTTTTACTTTTTAATTAAATTGACACATGTCGCGATCTTAATTAACAACAACACATGTCACGATCTCGTAAGTTATAATTTTTCTTACGTGTCACACTCACGTTGAGGGATCCTGCTTTATATAATAAGATTGATTCTTAATCGTAAAATGTAAAGTTACTAAAAACAAAAAAAACTAATTAGATTTTGACATATAATATTAATAATAAAAAAATTTTAATTGATTACTTATTATAAAAGGTAAAGTTACTGAACAAAAAGGAAAAATATAAAATATAAATTTATCTTAAAAGCCAAAATTAGTTTTTAAAAAGAGTAAAAAAATAAAAAATAAAATGAAAATTTTAATAACAGACTCCTAATTTTAAAATATAAAGTTACTAAACAATTTTTTTTTTTTGTGATCTAAAAAAAAATATTTATCTTAAAAGACAAAGTTATTATAAAATAAAATAAAATATTCTTTCTGGCTGTCAATTAAAAAAAAAATCTTTCTGGTTATGTATGAAAAAATAAATATATGAATTTTTAAATAATACGAAATAAATTTCATTCGAATAAGAATATGAAAAATTAAACGTTTAGAAATATGTGACAAAACTTAATTAAAAATCAAATAAAATAATGAAACAAGAGAATCAAAATGAATAAATAATTATTAGGTTTCTCTATAGGTGGTTTCGCGTTGCCGAACTCAATTTTATATTATTTATTTTTACGGGAATTTTAATTTTGTTTTCTATTTTTTTGTTTATAATCTTTTACGGGTTGTATTAAACTATAAACCCGCGTATAGGCAGATTCTAAACTAGTATATTTCTATAAAAGACTAAGTTTTAGACTTTTGAAAGAACATAGGGAAGAAAATATTGCTTTATTATATTTCTATAAATGACTGTTTAAAAAAAATATATCCATAACAAAAAATGAAGAAGCTAGGATTGTTTACTTTATCGGGTAACTAGAGATAAAAGAGAAAATTCAGAAATTCTACAAGTTATAACACATTGTTTAATTAGTTCAGATATCATATAGAATAATCCACCAATTCATGGCTAATTCTTGAAATTTGTTATACCAAATTAATTCATCTACCGACAAACAAAAACTTTGGTTGGAACAAAAGCAAAATGACAAATCAGAACAACAAGGATTACATAGATAGTATAACTTAAAACAAGATAACTGAATGGCTGTCCAAAGATCTCTCTCTCAGCTAATAATAATCTTAAAATGACACAAATCCCAAAAAAAAAAAAATAGAAAAAAAATCACATCTATGCCAATTTACACACTTTGCTTTGTCTATTCTTGGTAGGTTTTGTTCTTCCCTCTTTCCGTTCATACAATTTCTTGGCTTTCACGGTAAACGACAACAAAACAAAAGAGAGATTTCAAAGAGATCGAATCGATTCCATTGCGCGTGTAATTAACCGCAATGCGAATTTGGGAGATCCCGGTTATGCTTGCGTGTAACACGGCCTCGAAGAAAAATCTACCTTCTTGCATTTTCCTCCTCCTCATCATCTTTATCACCGTGTTATGTCCGGTCGTAATGTCTCAGGTGGTTGTGCCAGATTCAGACGCAGATTGTCTCTTGAGATTCAGAGATACATTAGCAAATGGTTCGGTGTTTAATAGTTGGGATCCATCAACATCACCATGTAAAGGAAATGACGCGAATTGGTTTGGTGTTCTTTGTAGCAATTACGTTTGGGGTTTACAACTCGAGGGAATGGGGTTAACCGGGAGATTAAACCTCGAACCATTGGTTCCTATGAAGAATCTACGAACTATAAGCTTCATGAACAATGATTTCAATGGCCCAATGCCTGAGGTTAAGAGGCTTACTTCGTTGAAATCTTTGTATTTGTCTAATAACCGGTTTTCGGGGGAGATACCAGGGGCTGTATTTCAAGATATGCCGCATTTGAAGAAGATTTTGTTGGCGAATAACGCGTTCCGGGGAACAATTCCTTCTTCTTTAGCTTCTTTGCCAATGCTTATAGAGGTGAGGCTAAATGGTAACCAGTTTCAAGGGCAAATACCATATTTTAAACAGAAGGATCTTAAACTAGCTAGCTTTGAAAACAATGACCTCGATGGACCGATACCCGAAAGCCTTGGAAACATGGATCCGGGCTCTTTTGCTGGTACATTTTCATCCTTCTTTATAGATTAACATGAATGCTTGTTTTGCTTAACATGAATGCTTGTTTTGTAAATTGTAGGTAACAAAGATTTGTGTGGTCCTCCCTTAAGTCCATGTTCTTCCTCGAAGGGAATTCCTGTTGATCCGAGATCTCCTCCTAATCCTCCTCTTAGTCCTCCCCGGGGGAACAAGACCGGATCTTTTAACACTATAGCGATCATTTTGATCGTTATTGGCATAATACTAGTGATCATCGCGCTTGTGATCTGTTTCATTCAGTCAAGAAGACGAAACTGCTTGTCAGCTTATCCTTCCGCGGGCAGGGAAAGGGTAGAGAGCTACACTTATCTTCAACCCGTGATTAAGCACAATAAAGCCGCGGAATCTGTTGTGAATCACGCAAGGAGAGGATCCATGCCTGATGCAGCGGGCAGGCTTCTATTTGTGCGGGACGACATTCAAAGATTCGATCTTCAAGACCTTCTTAGAGCTTCGGCTGAAGTTCTTGGTAGCGGAACGTTTGGTGCTTCATACAAAGCAGCAATATCTAGCGGACAAACATTGGTCGTGAAGAGGTATAAGCTTATGAACAATGTCGGAAGAGAAGAGTTTCATGAGCATATGAGACGGTTAGGGAGATTAAACCATCCAAACCTATTGCCTCTCGTCGCTTACTATTACCGGAGAGAAGAGAAGCTTTTAGTCACCCAGTTTATGTCTAATAGCAGCTTGGCAAGTCATCTTCACGGTATGTTTTAAAACATTCACAGAGATTTCCTAACAATTTTTTGAATCATAAGTTATCTGTTTTTTTTTTTTTTTTTTCAGCAAATCGTTCCACGAATCAGCCTGGATTAGATTGGGTAACGCGTCTAAAGATCATAAAAGGAGTAGCAAAGGGTTTATCTTACTTGTTCAAGGAGTTACCGACACTAACGATCCCTCACGGTCATATAAAGTCATCGAACGTGGTTTTAGACGAATCATTCGAGCCATTGTTAACCGATTACGCTCTAAGACCGGTGATGAGCTCAGAGCACGCACATAGCTTCATGACTGCATACAAATCGCCAGAGTATAGACCCGCGAAAGGACAAATCATAACGAAGAAGACAGATGTTTGGTGTCTCGGTGTGTTGATTTTAGAGCTCTTGACAGGGAGATTCCCTGAGAATTACTTAATGCAAGGTTACGATCCAAACATGAGTCTTGTGACTTGGGTTAGTGATATGGTTAAGGAGAAGAAAACAGGTGACGTGTTCGACAAGGAAATGAAGGGTAAGAAGAATTGTAAAGCTGAGATGATTAATTTGTTGAAAATTGGGTTGAGATGTTGTGAAGAAGAAGAAGAGAGGAGGATGGAGATGAGAGAAGCTGTGGAAATGATTTATATGTTGAGAGACGGAGAATTTGACGATGATTTTGGTTCTATGGATCATCGAGGGAGTAATAGTTTATATTCTTCGATGTTGTTGGACGATGATGACTTTGGTTTCTCGATGAATCGATGAGTTTTCGGATTTTCGATTATTTTTAGGAATACTTGAAAAGGTATAAACAAAAGAAAAGAGGGTGAATATTCCGGCGGTCGTAGAGAAAGAAGAACATGTGATATGGGTTTTTCTTCTTTTTATGGTTAATGCAGATAAAGAAAAATCTATGAGCAATTAATAAAGAGATTCATGTCCCTAGGAGTGAACCCAAATATTACAACATTTATCACAAGGCTCGGCCCAGCCCAATGTTTTTATTTAAGTTTACCAAACGGGCCGTAAATTAAACCAATTGTAATTCGGTTTTGTTCGGTTCGGCCCGTTTTCTTTATTTTCTTATTATCTTTTTTTAGACGACCGACTACTATTTCTATCTTTTAGTGAAAAATATCAAATTTTAATTAGTTTTGGTTTATTCGATTCTATTTCATCTTAACTAGCTAGGTAGTCCGCGCCTTGCGCCTATATATAGATTTCATAAACTAATTACATCATTAACTTATTAACTTTGTTACCGATATAAAACCAAACACAAATATAACAACAATATTAGATTTATGATCAATCCAAAAAAAAGAAAAAAAAAAGAAATAACAACCAATATTATTCATAAAAAAAATACAAAATAAATCAATGACAATCATAGAGCTCGAGAACATATTGAATAACGTTTCATTTACTCACACATTGTATGTAAACCAATTCTTTTTTATCACTCCATCGCTAGAACTCTCTCTCCATTTTATCGTAAGTGTCTCTCGCTCTAATCGGTCATTCCTCGTCTTTTCCTTCTTCTTTTTATCGTCTTTGATTTATTTTTCTTCTTCTTCTACTTAATCGTCTTTGACTTGTACTTCTTTTTCTTTATCATCTTTGTCTTCTCCAACAATTCTTCTTCTTCTTTCTCTTTCAGTTTGTTTTCGTCTATCTCTTCCGGTTTTCCTTCTTCATCGTCTTCGTTCTCTGGCTTATTAATCTTCTGGTTTTTCTTCATCCCGTTTTCATCCTCAAATTCTTCTGCTTCGCCTTCTTCTTCTTATTTTTTATATTTCGGTTTATCTTCTCCCTCGTATTTTCTTTTTCTCCTTTTCATTGTCTTTGGCTTCTTTTTCTTCATCATCTTCGTCTTCTTCCCCTTCTTCTTCTCCAAATCCTTAACATTCTCCTCCTTCTTCTTCTTCAACTTCTTGGTCTCATCCGCCTTCTCATTCTACTTATGGTTTTTCTTTTTCTTTGTCTTTGTCTTTGTCATTTTCCTCGTCTTTTCTGACTTTTTCTTCATCATCTTAATCTTCGTCTTCGTCTTCGTCTGTTTCCTCTTATTTTTCATCATCTTTGGCTTCTATTATTTCCTCTTTTTTTTACTCTCTCACTCTTCCGGTTTTTCTTCGTCATTTTCTTCTCCCTCTTCTACATCATTTTCCTTCTTCGTCGTCTTCTTTCTCTTCTGTTTTTCTTCTTCATCGTCTTCGACTTCTTCTTCTTCTTCCTTATTGTTTTTAACTTCTATGGCTTCTTCTTCCTCTTTTTTTCTTAAGGTTTGTCTTCATTTTCTTCTTCCGGTTTTTCTTCGTTCTCTTCTTGTTATGACTTTTTCTTTGTCCGACTTTTCTTCGCCCTTTTCTTCATCATCTTCATATTCTCAGACTTCTTATTCTTCCGTGTTTTTTCGTCTCATCTTCGTCTTCTTCCTCGCCATATTCAACTTTGAATCAAAATCTTCCATTTTCGGTTTTCATTACTCTCTCTCTCTATCTCTATCTCTCTAGATTTATAACTTAGATCTCCCTTGGTTCTTCATCGATAATCTCAAGCATGTTCTTTTTCCTCTTCTTCTCTACCATGAAAGATAAATTCCACAATAGATGAGTTTAGTCTTGTCTCCTTCTACTTCTCCTTCTTTCTTTTGTTCTCTTAATTTACCTTCAAACATATTCCCCATCTCTTCCTTCTCCTTCTTCATAACAATCACACATTTATTCGACGCCAAAACATCTTCATTGTTTCAACCATTGTTTTCTTGTAGCTTCTATAATTTTCCTCGAGCATTTCAAACAGGGTTTGGAACCAGTTCAATATTTTCGAATTCAATATCTCTTAAATTTCTTTGTTCATACATAGATATGGTTTGTAGGTGTTTAGCCCGCGCCTTGCGCGGGTAGGGAGGTTTCATCAAATAATCACATTAGCTTGATTTTTTAATTTATCACATATAATAAAGCAAACACAAATATAACAAAAATGTAAGACATATGATCAATCAACAAAAAAATGTAAAAACTAACCAATAATTGTCGAATTCAATATCTCTAAAAAATTTATGATTATACATCGATATATTCCGTGGATCATTGCGATTTTCTCCTCAAGCAATGCTTGTTTGTCTAAATACTATGTCATTTCAAGTACTTTTATTATTAACACAAGATTTAAGTTAATATATTACACACCCAATCAAATATATATGTTCCAAAGTCGTGATAGAAGATGTGCCAATTATGGCTCATTAAGAAGCCTATATTAGAATAAAAAAAAGAAATACATATAAAAATAAAAAAAATAAGGCAACCATTACCAAAAGGCTACACTTAAATGTCTCTGAAGGCTTTAACTTACATGTCAACCAGATTAAATAGAAATAGGAACACGGAAAAGACAAACTAACGGCGATATAATATCGAGCAATTACATGTCCTTGAAGGCTTTAACTCTCTCTCTCTCTCTCTCTCTCTCTCTTTAGATTCATAATTTAGATCTCCCTTGGTTCTTCGTCAAAAATCTCCAACATGTTCTTCTTCTTCTTTTCATTCCCGAAATATAAATTTCACAATGGTTTAGTCTTGTCTCCTTCAAATTCTCTTTCTCTATTTTAATTCTTTGTTCTCCCTAACCGGAACTTTCTCCCGTTTTACGGAAATTGTTCTTATTTTTCTCGTAAGCACGAACACAAAACCATGATATAACATGATGGGTAAATAATCCATTTCGTAGTTTTGATACCATGTTAAGTTTCATCTCTAGAGTAGTCATTATTTGTATAAGTTAAGTTTATGAATTAATTTAATTTTTCATTCTCCCTAGCCGGAAATCTCTCATTGTTTTGCCAAAATTGTCTTTCCTTCTCGTCGGTTCTTATCTTTCTCGCAAGCACGGAAACGAAACCATAGTATCAAAGTGTAGTTACAAAATCCATTTGGTAACTTTGATACCATGTTAAGCTTCATCCCTAAAGTAGTCATTATATGTATACATTAAGTTTATGGATTATTTTAATTCTTTATTCTCTCTAGCCGAAACGCTCTCCTTGTTTTGCCGGAATTGTCTCTCCTTCTCGTAGGTTCTTATCTTTCTCGCAAACGGGGGGCACGAAACCATGGTATCAAAGCGTAGGTAAACAATCGCTAGCTTTGATATCATGTTAAATTTCATCTCTATATAAATCAGTCATTATTTGTATACATTAAGTTTATAGATGATTTTAATTCTTCATTATCCCTAGCTGGAACTCTTTGCCCGTTTTACATATTTGTCTCTCCTTGTCGGTTCTTATCTTTCTCGCAAACGCGATTGCGAAAACATGGTTTCTGAGCATAGGTAAACAATCTCTTTGGTAGCTTTGATACCATGTAAAGTTTCATCTCTAAATTAGTAATTTTTTGTAACCATTAAGTTTATAGATGATTTTAATTCTTCGTTCTTCCCAGCCGGTACTCCCTCCATGTTTAACGGGAATCGTCTCTCCTTCTTGTAGGTTATTATCTTTTCGCAAGCGCGAGCATGAAACAATGATATCATAGCGTAGGTAAACCATCCCTTTGGTAGTTTTCATACCATGTCAAGTTTCATCTCTAAAGTAGTCATTATTTGTATACCTTAAGGTAATGGATTATTTTAATTCTTCGTTCTCCATAGCCAGAACTCTCTCTCCGTTTTACGGGAATCGTCTCTCCTTCGTGAATTTTCTTATCTTTCTTACAAGTGCGAGCACAAAACCATGATATCAAAGCGTAGGTAAACAATCCATTTGGTAGCTTTGATACCATGTTAGATCTCATCTCTAAATTAGTAACTATTTGTATACATTAAGTTTATAGATTATTTTAATTATTTGTTCTCCCTAGATGAAACTCTCTTCTTCTTGTTTGTTCTTATCTTTCTCGCAAGAGCGAGCATGAAACCATGACGAGCGAGCATGAAACCATGAAATTAGAGCGTAGGTAAACAATCCCTTTCACAGTTTTGATACCATACATGTTAAGTTTCATCTCTAAAGTAGTCATTATTTATATACATTAAGTTCATGGATTATTTCAATTCTTCATTCTTTCCTAGTTGGAAATCTCTCCATGTTTGGCCGAAATTGTATCTCTTTCTTGTCGGTTCTTATCTTTCACGCAAGTGCGAACACAAAACCATGGTACCAGAGCATAGGTGCAAACATCAAACATAGAAACGAACTGCATCTAGATGATGCGTCTAGCTACTGCGTCCAGATATAGTTTTTAGACGCGACGCCCAGATACACAAACGAACATGGCCTATCTCTTCTCTTATTCTAATTCCAACGTCTTCTTCAACTTCTCATTCTCTTTATCTTCTTCTCTTACTTTACCTTCATGCTTCTTCTCCATCTCTTCTTTCTTCTTTTTCATCTCTAGCACAGATATTTTGCCGTCAAAAGCATCTCTTGGAAATTTTGAATCCTCACATTCACTTTACTGCATTGTTAATATCTTATCCTATAATACCTTAAGAGGATCCAAAATCATTTTCCTCTTTTCCTGAAACTCTTATAAAGATCATCAAGATGCTTATATGTTGTATGCAAATGTATCTTCTCAAAATCCACATCCATGTGGATGGTGGCGATAAAACTTTATCCTTGTCTTTGTCTTCTCCTTCTATCTCTTCATTAATTTTTTTTTCTTCTTCCTCGTTTATCTTTTATCGCTTTTGTCTTCTCCTCTCATTCTTTTTTTTTATTGATCACCATTCGGAACTAAAATTATATTTTTCCCACTAAGTTTTATTGATAATTAGAAGTACATGTTTAATCATTATACCTCTATTAAACTTTTTCACGTGAAAATGATGACATTCTCGCAATGTAATCAAAAGCTAACGAATCCATTCACAACCAGAATGGCAGAATCACTCCCACTGTTATCTCCACCTTCACCGATAATGCTCAACATCCTTATAATGGCTATATCAACCGCCGTTCCTCCGCCTCTTTGACTTTTGTACGCCTTTTTGACTTTCATGCCCTTACGAACCTGAAGCCAATCAACGCCGTCTCTTCCTCCACTTTTGTCGTAGATCCTTCTCGTGATCTCTGGTTCCGATTGTTCACTCCACACATATCCGGTGACCGCTAGTAGATTGTTCATCTCTGTTTTAACTCCTAAAAAATTAATTAACGGACAAAGCTATTTGTCTTTTGGAATCATTTTCTTTGCATACGGCTGCAACTTGATCTGAACAAAATCTATAAAATTATTTGTAATTTGTTTATTTTTTGTCGGATCCTTAAAACATTATCAAACATTGGATCAAACCCAGCACTGAACCACTACCGCGAAGATTCTGGAGCCATCAATGATTTTCAGATTTTGGACAATAGAGTGAACAACATCTTATTAACTGTTACAATGTTTTAACATATGGACTTGTAGAATTGATAATAAACCCAACAAAAATAATATTTTAACACAAATAAGTTATGTTCTATGTCACATGTCTTGTTTTGTATATCAAATGATAGAAGACCCCTTGATTCCATTCTTGCCAAATACAAAGCCGAAGAGAAGTCGTTTTTATAGGCGTAAATAAAAACACCCTAGGGTTTCCATTTTTTTCGACCTTTGTGTACAAAATATTTATACATTTTCTAAGATTATTTAACAATTCGATATACACACGATCTCCATCTTGCGTTATCCCAATGCCAAAAATCGGAACCACATACCGATAAAAATATAACTGGGGTATATTTCAAAACATAACCGATCAATACACTGCATGTTAACCATAAATATTTATAAAACTGGTTCGATAAACCAAAAAATGAATAGATTTCGATCGTTTAAAAAAAGGAAACGTTACATATTTTTCACATGTAAATATATCCATACTAAAAAAAAATCACTGATTGACAACCACCGATTTCTGTTTAATCAGCCAGCGTACTTTAGTGAAAAACTGATATTGCTGAGTTTAGTGACGGTTCAATCGTCAGTGAGAACATGTGCTGTAGAGTTTAAAAAAGCCTCATAATACACCTATTTTTTTTGTTACAAAATTTTGGACCCTTATATAATGTAGAATTTTAAAACTTGAAACGCGGACCTAGTGCAAAGGCACCTATTTGTTTTTGTTTTTGCTGAGTTGATTGGAATCTTGGTTCCAAAGGCTTAATGATAAACCCAAATAAATTACGAAAGAATAACAAAACAACAATTAATAATATTCATTAAAAACAAATTTTTAAACCAAAAAAAGAATAGGCGGTCAAAATAACACATAGAACAAAAACTATAGAGAATTTCACACACGAAATCCAGCAGACTCAATAATTGATTTGCGCATCCGACGAACTTCAGGTAAAGGAGGGTTCAACAAAATTTGAGTACAATCGTACATAGTCATAGCTCTCCAGATACTTCCAAAGAAAAACCTTTAACAAACTCCTTTGACATTGTGGCCTTCTGCGGATACAAGCCGAAATAGATACAAAATAATGAAATCTCCCTGAGTCACCTTAGAAGAAAAACCTTACTAACTCCTTTGACATTGTGGCTTAATTGTATCTTATCCCACTAGAACAAACCCACAAAAAAACAAATTCTTTCGACCCAAATAATAAAGCGAAGGAATATAGAACACCAAAAGCGAACATCCTTTAGTCTTCACAATTTGTAAGGAAACAATTCACTTAACGAAGACTAATCTAAATTACCTTCTCATCAACTAAATCCGCATCTAAAGACTGAAAGTATTAGCGTGCGTGAGTGTTGTCACGATGGACCATTATATCACCAATGGATGAGATAGCCCCAATAAGATCTAACAAATCCAAAACAAAAAAAACAAAAAACCAAAATCAGCAGACTAAAAATCCAACCAAAAGAAAATTGACGAAGATAACCAGTCAAAACAACGTTCTTAGCAAGAACAATATCCTTAAATATAAGGATATGTTATCCACTAATGAACAATATCGCGGACAAAGGTTGTGTTCTTAAACAAAAGATCTATTTAACCGTGCAGTAGCCTCCCTCGTTAAAAACGTAAAGGTTGACTCCAAGAGCCAAGTAAATATATCTAGAAGCAACACAAAAAGACACAAATTAGTTGCACATCTAACACAAAAACGATATATTATAAAACAGAGGGGAATCATAAAAAAACGAACAACACAAAACGAACTATTATTAACATTGCAGAACCAAAAAAAAAAAAAAAAAAGAAGATCATTATTTCAAGACAAACGTCACAAAGCCATTAAAACATAGCAGAACCAACCAAAAAAATAGATTATTGGATCAAGACAAACATCACGAAGCCATTAAAAAAAATCACACATAGATCAAAACAGAACAGAGCAAACGAAAAAATATTTCAACTCAAAGACAGTGATATACACGAAACGTATATGTTAGGAGATCTCGGAGAAATCGAGTTGAAAGGAAAGTTAATATTTGTGTATATTTGCTATTAACCAAATATGTAGATTTCCCATTATCAAATATGTAAATAACTTGTTAGTCAAGTTATATCTTTTGTATAAATAAGCATATTGGCTAATTAATAAAGATGAGAGAAACTATTATACTTCTAAGGTTTCCTCCAAATTCTATCATGGTATCAGATCAGCCATAGCCAAATCATACAAATTTTTGGCTTTGTTCGATCCTTGGACCGCTTCTTATCATCTATGATTTCTTATTGTCTTCATGTGGTTATTCATCAACTACAAATTCGATGTTGCCACGAAGATGATGACTCCAACGGATATATACTGATCCGGTGGTTTATGATAATGTTTATGACATTTTTTATTAACTTAAGACACAAGTTTCTTCATGGACAAGACGTTCGAAGAGCGACCAAGACTTGTAATTTTTTTTTAAGTTTGAATCGACTTGAGGATTTTAAATTATTTTCTTTACCTCAACGATCCAGGCGATATACGGCGTTATGGATTTTAACGATTGTTCAATCTCATACGTGCTACCACGTATGAGCTTGCGGGAGGGTGTTAGGAGATCTCGGAGAAATCGAGTTGAAAGGAAAGTTAATATTTGTGTATATTTGCTATTAACCAAATATGTAGATTTCCCATTATCAAATATGTAAATAACTTGTTAGTCAAGTTATATCTTTTGTATAAATAAGCATATTGGCTAATTAATAAAGATGAGAGAAACTATTATACTTCTAAGGTTTCCTCCAAATTCTATCAGTATACCTCAAAAGTGCACAAAGAATGCAGACCTAGCACCTAGACGAACCAAAAACAAAATTAATCGATCTATTGGCGCTGAAGAATCACGTAAAACAAGCTAGGGTTTTAACCATATATGTGTTCGATTGTTAAAATAAAACAGAAAGACAAAAAAAAACATACCTCTGATCGGTAGATCGGTAAAACAAAACAGAAAGACAGAGAAAACAAACCTCCATGCACCCTTCAAAAAAAAAAAAAAAAAAATTCATCGATCAATTTTGATTGATGCAAAACAAAAACACCTAACAAAGACGATTACAAAATAAATTTCGAGCATACTCAAAGCAAAATCTAATAAGAAGCCGATAGGGAAAACAAAAGAAGAACGAAAAAAAAACCCAAGCTTAAAGAGAAAGAAAAAAAAGAGGGCACAAAGACTATGAGTGTTACCAACAACACACAATCAATGATTTAACAAAAATATAAACGTGGGATATATTTATAGCTAGCCATAAACTTAGGGTTTCGATAACACAAAAATCGCAGCCCAAAAGAAAAAAAAAGCGGCCACACAAAGTTAAACTCGAAATTCCATAGGGTTTTCGTAAAAACGGGCCCCGAAAATCGCAGCCCAAAAAAATATAAAAGCGGCCACAGAAAGTTAATCTCGAAATTTCATAGGGTTTTTTAAAAACGGGCCCTAAAATTTTAGAACTGAAAGCCCAAAATTCGATAATCGGTACGAAAACAAAACTTAAATCAAACCGATATAAAAAGGACTAACCGAGTTTTACGGTTTAGGGTGAATGAGAGAGCTCAATTTCGAAAATTTACTTCGCTTTTACTATATATGATATTATTCTTCCCTCTCATTTTAAGCGATGTTTGAGTAAAAAAAAACTGGTTTATGCAGTTTTTGGTGAGATTATACTATTTTTGGTAAGCCAATGATATTTTGGCAAAATATATAATTGTAAAATATCATTTAATAAAAATAATTAATGGTAAAATTAATTAGTTTTATTTTATTTTAAAAGTTCTAAGGTTGTTTTTGAAAGAAAAAAAGTAGTTGGACTGTCCAATTAACAGTATGGTCCGGCTTTTGACTGCGGACAAAATTGGTCTTAACCCATTTAAACCATTTTGTATTTAGGTATGATCATGACCGGTAGGGCAGAGCACTAATACTCGTTACCCGTCTTCTATCCGTTACCCGATTCGTACCCGTTTTTTTTTAAAAAGGGTACTCGTGACCTAAGGATCGGGTAAAAGGTATCATAACTCTATTACCTGTTGGTAAGGGTCAGGTATCGGATATCAATTTTTTTTTCATACCCGTCTCGTTACCCGACCTGACCCATAAATATCTGATTTAATTATATTTTATAACATTATATATATAATTGATAATATTATAAACCTAATTATTATGCTCAATTAACAATAAAATATCTAATTATATATTTTTTTAGTGAACATTAAAATCCAAACCCAACCTAGTCTAATACGAAATCATTATGCGGATGAGGAAACCGATCTATAAATATGCGGGTAAGAATAAATGATCGGATATTTAACGGATCAGCTATTTTTCTATAATACCCATTTTTTTGGATATCCGTTATTTGCGAGTCGGTTAAGAGTAATTTATTTTTATACCCGTAAAGGTTGGATCGAGTAAAAAATACCCCGAAATTCAAAGATATGCGATCTATGCCCAACCCTAATGACCGGTCCATAATCATTTGAGCAATTGACAGCTATAACTGTAGAAGTGTTGTCGTAGTCGTTAACGCTAAGTTGCTAACTTGGACCGAAGAAGCGTCGCTTTAAAGTTTAAACGATGTCGTTTTTAATAGGTGGTTTTTTTGTTTTTATATTGTTTTTTAGAATGTATTTTTTTGAACCGGCTAACCCGAATCGAAATTGATAAAATCGAAATTGATAAAACCGAACTTTATCGGAGCGTTTGCCTGTGAAAAAGATTTGTTTTCCTCTTCTTTCGTCTCTAGGGTTTTGGTTCTGTCCTCCGAACCTATTTTTCTCTGTTGCTTCTCGATTGATTCTGTAGATAAGATAAAACTTTCTTTCTCAGCGACATGGAATGTAATAAGGAAGAAGCTCGAAGAGCAATGGATGATATTGCAGAGAGGAAACTTTCCGAGAACGATTACAATGGGGCGAACAAATTCGCTAACAAGGCTCACGATTTGTATCCAGAGCTCGATGGTTTGAAACAAATTTTGACGATGATAGATGTTTATATCTCTTCATCAAACCAGAACAACGGAGGAGTAGAATCTGATTGGTATGGAATCCCTTGTGTAGATCCTTTAGCTGATGATGAGACATTGAAGAAACAGTACAAGAAGTTGGCTCGTTTGCTTGCTTCATCCGGACAAGAACAAGTTTAATGGCGCGGAAGGCGCGTTTATTCTGGTTTCAGATGCTTGGTGTCTGTTATCTGATCATTCTAAGAGAATCTAGTTGAGCAAAAGGAAAGCTTTCTACTTTTGCTACATTTTTGAAAGATGTCAGGGTGAGATTGAAAGTGTAATTTTCTTTTTCTTACCTGCCCTTTGTTGTGCTGCTTAGTTTCTTATCTTGAGTATTTGGCATTTCGTAAACTCAGCATCTTCAGTTAAGGGACATGTATTCTTTTGACATATAGGGTAGGCTTTGCTCTGTTAGAAATACTATAATTTGATGTGTTGCAGTCAGTTAAAAGGATCTTGTAATGACTTGTCTTCGTATGAGACACAAGAAGGATCATCTTGTAATGACTGACCAATCGTGTATAAAGAACAATGTAAAGCTTTTCTTAAATACATAACAAAGCTTATCACCTTCATTTACAAAAGTTATGTTGTCGAAATAATGATTACAAAATTCACCTTCAAGATGTTTTACAATCCGAAATTTTCTATTTCTGCGCAAAACATGAAACCTTGGTCTGTTTAGAAGAAGTTTAATGGGCCTACATTATAATAAGGTCTTAATATAGACAGGCCCAACTTTAAACCCAATAAAAAACTTCTTACAGATTAAATATTTTCCTTCTTTTTTATTTTAATTTCTCTCTCTAGACAATATCATCTCTCTCTCTCCCTAAAATCCTTTCTTCTTCTCTTTCACGTTTTCCAATTGTTGAAGATGGATGTGGCGGATAGTGATGTACCGGTGAATCTCGAAGACGGAGGGGAAAAATCGGTGGCTCCACCGTTTAAGAAGCCACGTTTTGACGAGGAAGTGAATAGAGTGGCGGAGATTGTGCTTGTGTTATCGGCATTGCGGAGGATTCGTGGAGGGAGAAGCCCTACGGATTTGGAGCAGGAGCTGATGGTTGAAGCTAAGTCCAAATTGGTGGAGATGTGTCAAGAGTTTACTCCAAAGGATATCATCGGTAGGGATGCTATTGGAGCTGTGATTGAAGATCTGGGTTTGAATGCCAAGGATCAGAGGTTAGGTTTTCGAGCACCTAAGTTAACCATTTCCGAGAAGCTATCTCTTGGCAAGAGAAAGGTTTGTTCTATTCTTCAAAATTATGTTTTTTTCTTCTGCAATCCATATTATGATTAGTTGTTGTATGAAAGATTATTCTTTTGTTTGTCCCCAATGTTTCTTTTCAGATGGAAGAATCGAAAAAGCATCCAATAGTATCTTCAGGTCATTCAACTTCGGGTATGTATGGCTACGCTTACAATCAGTTTTTCGATAAAGCAATAACTTGAGGACTTATGACAATCTTCTTCATTGTATGCTATTGCTTTGCAGCAATTAATGTTTCTATGGCACATCAGTGGCCTAATAGCGAAATGAAAGCATCCACTAGTTCTCTTCATGCAACTGGAAGCCATTTCGTTAGGGATGCATCAGGAATAACACAATCTAGAATAGAGAGACCACAGTTTAAGTCAGATATGCATACCGGTGCTTCTCAGGGACCAGGTAAGTCCACCTTGCGTTCTGTCCCCCATTTTACTTTCAAGATATATTATGAGTGAGAAGATATCATCAGCTCCAAGAATTAGCTCAAATTTTTTGGTCATTTGCTATGGTTTTTTTTGTAGTATACATTAGAAGTTGACCATATTTGAAGGCGCTCATAGTGCCACTTCTGAGTACTACTACCCATTTTTTTTTGGTTTTGAAGTTATGAACTAACCCTTCAAATTTCAGACTGTGTTTATAAGTTCCGTTGTTTGTAGAAAGCTTACTGGTGATTTCTGCCTTTGCATATCCTTTCTCTGATTCTGTGTATTGATTTTTTTGTTGCTCTCTGAGAATTTGAAACGTCTGTTAGGTTTTCATTTTGAGTTTCATAATCTTCTTTTTTTTTTTTTTGGTCGATTGTGGACAAGTATATCTCTAAATTATTACTCCTTCTTCTGAATCCACAGTTCCTGCTGGAAATTATTTCGGGAATGCTACATCTTGGTCTGCTCAACCTCCTTCCAGTTCAACCATATCATTTGGTAGTCCATCAGAGAGCAAAGTTCATGTTCCGAGTTCTTCAAGAGTCACAGATCCGAGCTTTAGACCATTCATGTCTCACATCCAGCCAGGTACATTCCCAGGCATGAAAGGAGTGACTTATAGTCAGACTTCTTCACCTCTTGGAAACAACCACCATGCTGAAATTGCCAAGATAATCCATAAAGTTCTGCAACCGATTGCTAAACAAAATCTCTTGTGGAATCCACCTTCAAGAGAGTATATGAGTAAAGCAATGACATGCCAGATGTGTCAAGGAACTATCAACGAAGTAGAGACGCTGCTAATATGTGATGCCTGTGAAAAAGGTTATCACTTGAAATGTCTACAAGCAAACAATATGAAAGGTATTCCAAAATCTGAATGGCATTGCTCAAAATGTGTGCAATTCTACAATGGGAAGTCTTTTCCTCCTAAATATGGTCGCGTCATGAGAAGCGAGACAACAGCGAAAATGTCTTCTAGTACAGCCGAAGTTCAGTTACCCGCAGAGAAGAAGGTTGGTAAAATTAATCTAAAGGTCAATCAACAGGCAATGCCACATCCCAAGACAGCAAAACCAACTGAGGATTCAGCTATAGATCGAACAGTTGAAGCTGAAGACGCAGCAGCTATAAGTCAGACGGTTGAAGCTGAAGACGCAGCAGCAATAAGTCAAACGGTTGAAGCTGAAGACACAGCAGTTAAACACCAAACAGTTGAATCTGAAGACGCAGCAGCTATAAGACAGACAATTGAAGCTGAAAACGCAGCAGCTATAAGTCAAACGGTTGAAGCTGAAGATGCAGAATATATAAGTCAAACGGGTGAATCTGAAGATGCAGCATCTATAAGTCAAACGGCTGAAGCTGAAGATGCATCTATGAGTCGAACAGTTGATCCTAACAATGAATCACAAGGTTATGTAGGAAATGACGCTGAGTGTGATGATCCTTCAGAACCGGTATCTCACTCAGAGACTCTTAATCCTCCGAAGCTAGAGAACGAAGAAGATCCGAGCAAAGATGTTATTGAGGGATCTGTTTCTAGGAATTGCCAAGATAAAGACCCGAAGATCATCACGGAACCAACATTACAAGAGGAGAATTCAGCTTCTCAGACAGATCATTCCCAGCAGCAGAATACAACAACACCAAATGTCAAAGAGGGTATACAAAATAATGTCACAGAAAATCAAGAGGAAGACAAAAACTGTGAATGATTGAGACAATAAGTTACAGAGATGAGCATTCACTGTCCTCTTACCCACTTTGGTCTTCGAGTATATTATGGTAAGTGATGATGTCTTTAGTCTAACCTTTGGGCTGGGTTGTGATTACTGAAACATTGTTCTATGTAGCGCGTGTTTCAATTTTCTGAGCATAATTAAGTAATTGATTCACTTTTTTTGTTTTGTAGTTTAGCTTGAACTTTTTTCAGATACTTTTTGTGAAATAATTCTTTAATTCACTGTAACCTTTTAAATTCCTACATTATCTAGTAACATGATGCAAGACTCGAAAGTAAATTGTTACTTTCTTTGCTAACAAGTACAAAGATTTGCAGACTGTAAAAAAAACAAGAGAGAAAAATAGAAAGGGAAAACAAAGATTTTTAATTTTATTTTTGAATCTATTACAATAACATGAACTCTATAAAAATGAATACAAAACATTGACGTATTAAAGCCCAAATAAATTAATGTACAGTGAAGAAAAAACAAACAAAAAATGATGAAGAGTTTGAAAGTGGTTCAGTGCCAAAACATTCTTGATGATCCGAAAAGAGATTCAAGAAATGCCAATGGTTTTACCGAGAAGCCAGAGAACAAGAGACAATTCAAGTCCGAAAATTGTATGGAGTGTACCTCTGTCCAGTGTAAACCCATACACTGTGATTCCTGCTCTGTTATTCTCGAAATAACTCACTACAAAAGAATCCAACCACACATAATTAAGCAGAGACCATCAAAACAGAAAGCATTGCACAAGGTCTTTGAAGATGAGGAATTATTACCTAGAGCTTGTCGCTTTTGGAATGAGATGGTACTGAAAGCATAAGCAGGATTGATATTATTGTTGTCTAGATCATCTTCTTCGTCACCATAATCCTCGCTGTCTGATTCTGCTAACGTAATAACATCATGGCCTTTGTTGTTGTTGTTGTTGTTTCTAGCAACCAAAGTTGGAGTCTCTCCATCTGCCGTCTCATCAAAGGATTCTAATGTCGCGCATACATGCCATTTCGCAGCTAAACATGTCACAGCCTGAGCTTTGTGTGTGATTTTTGATGCACATCGTAATAGTATGAGCAGTGCAGTGACTAATGTCATCGAACAAAGCTGAGATAAAAGCAAAAATGAAAGAAAAAAACTGAGTTTTTAGAAATGGGTTTATTCGGATATATAATATAGTGAGTGAAAGGAAACTTACTGCGAGTTCTCCAGCTCTGTAGATATTGACTTCAGTGTAAGCTTTGGTAGTAATAAGCAGAGAAGAAAACTGACTTCCAGTAACAAGAACCAATAAGCATAGAATGAAAGAACGATATCTATGGCTGATGATTCTGAGATGACGTCTGATACGCAGATGTTCAGACAAGATAGAACCAACATCTGAATCAATCTGAAAGAGCTTAGCAAAGTCTTGAAGGCGAAGGATCTGAAGATGACAAATGAGACGGAAGAGAACACAGACAAGGAAGATCACGGTTGTACGGTAAAGCCAAGAACAAAGCTCCATTACACAAGCGACTGTGTCGCTTAAGATAACGTTTCCTAAAAAAGGTATTCGAGATCCACCTGAAGCGTACCACCATATTTTGTATGCGCTCATTGCTAAGAAACATGGGATCACGAAGTAGGAGACAATATGAAGAGACGTCTGCAAAACATCAAACTTTGTAATGCTTGTGGAGCAAGTAATATGGTAAATCCAGAGTTTTTGCTACAAAGAATCCACCAAAGTTTAAACTTTTAAACCCAGAAATGTTACAGAAGAAAGTAGCAATCATATAATTATTATATTTTCTTTTGTCTTCGCTACTCAAACCCTTAAAGATGCGTTTCCAAACTTTATAATATTCATGATTCTTCTATCTTTGACTTATATTCTTTGTACAATTTATTTGCCATAAGAATAAAATATTGATTCTTTTACAATAATTGCTATATTTTCAACTTAAAATTGTGTGGCAGAGATGAGTTGTTTACACTTTACACCATGATCAGGAATAAAGATCCAAAATTTCTAACGAAAAACAACAAATTTGTGTTTTTTTTTTTAGTTTCTGTCTGTAAAAGTTTTTACGAATTCGACGAAAATGGAAGAAACGAACAAAACCCAGAGAGTCATTTCAATCAAAACTCACATTGAGTTGATTGGTGTAGTTTCGGCGAACGGTTTCGCTCTCGTCCCAGAGTTTATCGAAGAAGAGGAATCGTCGGAGGCCGTATTTGCTAACGAATCTGGTGAGGCAGAGGAAGGAGACGGCGGCGACGCTGCTGAGAGATAGCTGGACCACGGAGTCGTACGGCCTGGAATGGTAACTGTCGCAGTCGGCGCAGGCGAGGAGGAAGTGTGAGATCGCCGGGACAACGAGCGTGAACACGACGAACATCGTCCAGGAGAGAATCGCAGTCCATTGACTCGAGTGGTCCACGCACATCCATCTTAGGTATTTACGGAAGCTGTGTAGCTCGTCTTGCTGGTGCGAAACGCAGCGATTGAAGACCTTTTTGTTCTCGCGGTTGATCAGCGGCACGCCGATGTCGATGTCCGCCATGGAAGATCGTTAAACAAAAGCGCCGCGAGAAGAATCAGAGTTTTTGAGAGAGGGAGAGAGAAATCGCGTTTGCGTTTGTTTTTGGTATTTTCCTCCTTTCTCTGCGATTGCTGACGCGATCTGTGAACAGCAGTGAGACGTGAAACGCTATTTATAAGTTAGTTGTTTTTTTTTTTGCGTGTAAGGTGGTTTTTGTTTTTTTTTTGGTCTTGTAAGTTGGTTAAGAAATAGCGAAAGATGATATTTGGAGTAGCATAAAATTAAGGATCAAATATATTGTGAGTTTTTTTTATGGTAAACAAATATATTGTGAAAGTTAATTAAGTAAATGACTATCAACTTTTTTTTTCCCAAAAAAATACTTATTCAAAGAAAAATGGCACTTGTGAAAGGAGGCGACTTTCTCTCTTGTCTCTCATGTGATGAAAGAGACGATTTCTACAATTTCACTATACGATTTGTTGAATCTCTTGTGCAATTCGTTTTTCTCTTTAAATCCCTATGCAATTCATCAATTGAAAAATTGAATTGATTGGAAAGGCCGTTGGTTTTTTTTATTTAGGATTTAAGTTCGATATTCTTTTGATGATTTTACTCGGCTGGGTATATCATTACTATGAGAACAATTACCATGGAAACCGCTATGGAGTAGACGAAGATTTGGAGCGGAAGATGTAACATTTTTGTTGTGTGACAATATTCATACATTCGTTGAAAATTGGCAATATCAAGTTTTTTTTTTCTACCGGAAGAATCAATAAATTAAATTTTTTTCGAAAAATATTTTTAGTTCTTAGTTGGGAATGTGTCAAAGTAATACAACAAGAGAAATTATGGTTAATAGCCAAAGATGAAGATCGCATCAGATCGAATGCGAATATGTGGAAAAGAAGTATGGATACTCTCACATCGAGTAAAACTTTTTAGAAAAAAGAATCGTCAAAATTCACTTTTATTGTTTTATTATTTTGTATGTTTATTTTTATATATTGTTGTTTTTATGTAACTTGATTTTATAATAATAAAGATATTAAAAAAAATACTTATTCGTATGCTATTTCTCTAAATGATATGATATTTTATCAAATATCATGTTATTAACAGAAATAATTTATTGAGACCTTATTTCCTTTTACTTTTTGTTAACTGGGAAAATAAATTTTAATTATTAAACAGTAATAAAAAAGAAGGAAAAAAGAATATAAGGTCGGTTTCTCTTCTCCCTCTTAATTCTATATATAAACACATGCGCACACACTCAAAATCACACCAACGAAACCCTTACATCTTTCTCTTTCCAAAGTGTTCGTCTAAACAAACAAAACACCCTAACCAGCTCCTGTCTCTATCTCTCTCAGTTCATCAAAGATGACAAAACCTTCTAAAACAATCTGCTTCATCATCGTCTTCTGCCTCTTGATCACGTGCTCCGCGTTGTCTTATGTAGCACGTATTCGTTTTACTCATACCGATCAAACGAGTGATACCGTCGACAAAGACGTGACGCAGCAATACCTTGCACGTCTGCTTCCTCGCTCTTTCGACACGGTTGAAGAGGAGGTCCGTTACATCGTATCTGAATTGGATATGATTAGCCGCAACGTCGAAGCCGCTCTCCTAAGGATGCAAGATATTTAGATCGCCGATGAAGCCAAGATCAATGATCTTATAAGACTCTTTTATTCTTTTTAGAAACATGAAGATGTGTTCTATCAAATTCTGTTTAATTTATTCTTTTTTAGAAAGATTTTTTTTTTTTTTTTGATGATGCTTTTCGGCCCTCGGAAGTAATCCCAAGGCTAAAGGTTCAGACTAATTTCCCGGGTGGGAGTGACACAGCCCACTTATAATGTCCCATTTGGTCAAGTGCTTGTCCTGTTAATTTCGCTCCCGCGGGTAATCGATCCCTGGCCTAGACCAACAGGGCCGACACTCACCGCAGAAAGGGAACCACCCGACCACCAACAACTTGGTTCTTTTTTAGAAAGATGAAGATGTGTTATATCAAATTCGCTGTTTGTCTTTATTAGATGATTATTTCTATTATATTTTCGTCTATAATTTTATATAAGCGATTATATATATATATATATATATATATTTGATTAGGCTTCACGCAAAAATATAATAAAATATTTAAATTTTAAAATTGATAATCCTCGTGAATTCCACCAGAATTGATGTGTCATGACTCTTGATAACGCAACAATAAATCAAATTTTATGAACAAAATAATAAATTCTGTTTTCACGTATAGTATAAATTCATATAATTAGATTTTAAATTAAGCTCTCGTTAAATTATCCACAAATTATGTTTTATGATTTACAATTAAAAAATATATATTGACACATGTTATGATCTAAATCAATAATGACACATATCACAATCTGATGAGTTATAATTATCATACGTGTCACACTCACGTTTAACGATTCATCTTTATATAATAAGATATTTTAGAATTAATGTTTTTTTGTTTATTTTTTATACAATAATTTAAATCTTATTCAATGGTTTCCAAAATATTCACGAGCTAAAACATATTCTAGACATTGCTCAGCATGTTTCTTCTCCCCTTCCTAACAGGAACTTGAATTTAATGGTGATTAAGAGTGTGTATTGTCACCGAAACGAAGGAAACCCCAAAAAAACTCGAGTTGCTTCAAAGAGAATGTATTTGTTAATGCTTAAAACTCTACTTATTAAAACTCAGTGGTGTCCTGGAGCTGAAGGCAATTTCTTACTAATGCTTAAATCTCTACTTATTAACCAATATGCTGTGTTTGTTTGTTCGGATAAGCTTGAGATGCTTCTTCCTGTTTTCCCTGTGCTTGAGGAATTATAAATGAAAAAATTTATGTGGAAAGGTTCGAGTGATATCGTGTCAAGTGCAAGCTGAACCTTGTCTTTATACACAACACATGTGTTTTTATTTTAGGCTAGGGTTGAATATATACTCCCTCCGTTTTTTTTAGATTGATTTTCTGAGTTTTATTTTTTGTTTTGAAAAGATTGATTTTTAAGCTCTAATTAATAAGTATATTCCTTTTTACGAGGTAATTAATTACAGTACAAATAGATGGAGTATAATTTTTAAGCTCGATTTTAATAACAGTCTTCTGATATAATTAATAACAGTTTTGGAATGTGGTGTGGTTTGTGGAGTAAATGATTAGAAAACGTCAGTATTAAATGATTCTTAATCTGTGTGAAAAAAACTCAGAAAATCAATCTAAAAAAAACGGAGGGAGTATATTCTTACATTGTTGCTTCGATTCCTTAAGGCCAAATATTTTTACTTTGACTTTTATTTATAATTTTTTTTTTTCAATTTAAATATAACTAATTCTTTTTTTTTTTTACTTTTCAGAATTAGGAATTGATTTTAAAATTTATTTTTATTAATGTTAGTATTATGTGTTAAAATATAATTAAAATTTTATTAAATACGTGTCAAAATTTAATTGTTTGACTTAACACGTATTACGATAATACGAGTTGCTAACTTTAAATCATTTTCTTTTATATATATAGAAAATAGATAAATAGATATATATATATATATATATATATATATATATATATATATATATATCATGTTATTAAAAAAACCAACACCTAATATCATGTTACTAAAAATTAAGGTGAACACAGGCTGTGGAGTGGGCCCGAGTTAGCATGTGTTTAGGTTTTCTCAGATCACCGTAGAAACATCGCCACGCGTGCCGTTTGGCTGTTAGTAAATAACTATATTAATGTTTAATTACTAAACTAGTCGATGTAATGTAAGAAAACAAAAATATCATTAGTCATTAGATCAAATCCAACTAATACACTCTTTTTACATGTACGATGATTTTCTTATTATATAATTATACGAAGATCTTAAAATCAAACTAAGAGATGTCTTAAGTTTACTGGAAGAAAAGTATAATTTTTAAAACGCATCTGAATGTGTAACTCAATCATTGCTAATGATCAATCGAATACATAGTTATTTCACAATTTTTTAATTGAAAAGTTAATAATTGTGAATTATTTTAAATAAAATCGTTTGTTTGTATTTGGTTGATTACTTGTGACCTTGTCAGTGCCTAATTGACTATGGAACCATATAAAACGGTGTTCAATTACTTATTTCACATGTTTAATATTGATCAAATAATTTCGTGAATTAATTTGTCTACCACAATTTCACCTGACCTACGTTTCAACGAATGAAACAAACTCACAAAACTATAGATGATTTTATCTCATTTCATAATCTTTATTCTAAATTATTATTATGCATATGCATTAATTACTTTATCTTTTTTTCCCATGAAACTTTTTTCTTTTCATTAATATAACGGTTTAAACTTGATCTCTTTTCTTTTCATTAATAAACCCTCTTCTTCTTGATATCTTGTGTTTGCAAGAAAGCAAATCCATTGTAAAGTATACTAGGGATTGACCCGCGCGCTTCGCGCGGGCTTATTTTACATTCATGTTTTATAAATTTGTTTCTATGCTATTTTTTAGGAAATATTTTTTTTTTAATTTTGAATTTTAGTTTAATAATCGGTTTATGTTTATAGCTGCATTGTGTGTATATGCGTGTGTTTTGTTATTTCTCTTTATTAGTGTTTGTATATAACAACAGTTTTTTCTTTTAATTATGTTGTTTACTTATGTTAAAATATTATTCTTTTTCATATGTTTATATGTAGTATTTGACTACTGTGTGATTCTAATTATAGTATTATATATATATTTTCTTAACACTATTTCAAATCTCTCATAAGTTACATATTTAGTTGAACGTATAATATTACATTTCTGTTCCGGAATCTATAGTTTATATTGATGTCAATTATAACCTCATCAGTCCATGTATACATCAACTAAACAAACCACTTACATTTGATTATAAATGATTTTAGTACATATTTGAGAGTTTAAAATTATCTCTTTATGTATGTATAGTTTTAAGTTGTTTTTAGTTACGCACTCTAATAGGGATTATTTTCTAATGTTTTGGCATTTATGCTAATAGATATTTTGGCACAAGTATCACTACTAAAAATTATGCGTATAGCTACGGATTAGCCACGGCAATTCGGTAGCTTTTTGAAAAGTCACGGAAAAACTACGGAAACGCTATGGAAAAGCCACAGAAAAGTTACGAAAAGCCACAAAAAGCCATCGATTAGCTACGAAAAATTAGCTACGAAGCTATAGCCACGAAATAGCTACGGAAGCTATAGCTACGGACTTTTCCGTAGCTATTTCGTGGCTATAGCTTCGTAGATAATTTTTCGTAGCTAATCGATGGCTTTTTGTGGCTTTTCGTAGCTTTTTCGTAGTTATACGCATAATTTTCATGACTAATATGTAGCTATAAGCTACGGAATTTTCATGACTAATCTGTAGCTATACGCATAATTTTTAGTAGTGTATTGCTTTCTTCGTGAAAGACCGATGACAAAAGATATGTGATTTTTTTCCTTGTTCCCCATCTCTGAAAAACATATCATCTCTCGGTTCTAAAAATCCAAAAAATCCCACTCACATAGCTGATCCTCGATGGCCGTCGTGACTTTCAACGCCGTCGGTAGCCATGGTTCCACTTCTCACATCTGTTTCCGCCATTTTCACTCTTTCATCGATGCTCGCACCTACCTCAAGGTCTGATTTCAGAATTCAAAATTTTATGTATCTTATCATTACCAGATTCAGGTGTTCAAAATTTGAAATCTTGCGTGTTGTTTTGGATTTATAGGAGGGGAAAGATTGTGATATATGTGGCGTTGTGATTGCAGATGGAGATGATGCGATCAACGAACATCCTTTCAAAAGAAACACATCGTTTGTTCTGGATAATGAGGTAAAAATCAATCAAAATTTCACAAAATCTTATAGTTTTAAAATCTTAGAGTTTTAGCAATTTTGTGAAGTTAGAATAGCGATCATTCTTCATGATATTTAGTCCATTTCATCTGTGAACAATGAGGGAAGAAGGTAGATTAATAGGAACCTCAATGGTTTCAAATATAATTCTTAGGACACCAAAACTTGGAGTGAAGTTATTGCAAGAGTTGGTTTAACTTCTCCATCTTTCTTATTTCAAGAATATTTGAAGGATTCTTAGAGTCTATTATATTGGCTTCAATGGTACTTAGTCTCTTCCATTAACAAAAATTAGGTAATAAGCATTTCAAGATTTAATGACGATCATTTAGTAAATGGCTAAGTTTTGGCTTTGAAAATCCTCAATATATTTATTTGTCCGAGAAACCAATTCGGGTCTAAAAAAATGTATTGATTTGTCGAGATATTAATTTATCGAATATCAATTTATAGATGTTATAGTGTTAATTATGATAATGAACTCATTTTATATGTATTTTCCGTTGAATTGTGGTTTATCTTAATATTTTATTTTCAAATATGAACTTACTATATGGTCATTTTTCACTTATTTCATTTCATTATTTTTTTTCAAACTGATGCATTCGCATATACTAATTTTGTTAATAACCAGTTCAAATTTTAAATCATAATTAATATTATATATTTTTCTCGTTATTTTGTGTAATTGTGTTTTTTGGAGTTGTATAGTAATAATTATACTTATGTTGAAACTTTAATTAGTACATATTAGAGTTTTACATAAGTGATGTCCATTAATAGAGGATTGTAGTGATGATGTGGATAGTTTATATTGAGAGAAAACTCTCCTATTATATAATAGATTCTACTTTATATAATAAAATGTTTATTTTCTCTACTATAATTTATCTATAATTTTATTTATTTGTTCTTATCTTTGTCCTATTTTATATATTCTCGACTTTATTAAATTAATTGTAAAAACTTATATTTACCACAAATTTATAGTATTTTTGTGACTCTCAAATGATGTAAATTTTATTATAAAAAATTATAATTTCTCGGAGCAAAATTGAATAATTTGTTTTTATTATATGTAGTAAAATATATTTTACATTCTTAATTTCATAATCACATTCTAACATTTTAAATATGATAAATATTAAATTAAAGTTTTGGGTTGAAAATCTAACAATATATCATTTTCAAAAAAATATTTCATTATTTTTTTATCCAATTAGTATTACAATATTTTTGATTCTTAATATGGAATTATGACTTTTCTATTTTGTTACACAAAGTTTTGCATATTTGTAATTTGTATTAAATAAAAATAATGATAAATATAATAGACATGTGTTAAGTGAATGTTTTAAATATATTTTAATGTTAACATTTTTTTGTGTAAATGAGATGATGAGGTGGATACCCTATAATGAGAAAAAACTCTCATATTATATTGACTAGGGGTTATCCCACGCTACGCGCGGGGTGTGTCCATATAAAATTATTATATATATAATTTTTTATACCATTGTTTGAGAAAAAAATTATAATATTTTTTGTGTTTACTAATATTTGTTTTTTATAATTATTTTTTTATTGTCAGATTTTGACGTTTGTGAAATGTTATATTTCTACACCCTCTTGTTTGTGATTTTTTGTTTTTTATATGATTTTTTATGAGATGATCTATCTGTTTTTTTAATTTTTATTTCTAAGACATGCGTTGTGCAGATAATTTTTTTTTAATCTTGTAGTTAAAATTTTCTACATTAGCATTTTTAAAAAATATTCAGAAAAGTTTATTAAATTGATATGAAAAGCTTTATATTTTTATACTGTTATCATTTTCTTTCCATATGTATATATGGTCTACCATGTCATGTTCAATTATACAATAATATTTAATATTAAAATATAATATATGTGGAGATCCTTTGGTTGTAGTTATTTTGCATGGTAAAAAATAATATTAATAATTTTCTGTCATTTAGGAGTTGAATTAATGACCTCATATTTCCAATTACTTTTTTTAATAACGTTGAATTCATGCATTAACAAAAAAAAAATTAAAAAACAGTATTTAGTCTATTCTTATTTATTTTAATATTTTTTTGTTTTCCTTTATTGGAATTGCTGATTTTATGGAGATATTTCGATCATAATTTGTTAATTTTTGAAACTGTGTTCTCTTTTTTGTTTTTTTCCCCTATGTGACAAATACATACATTGTGTGATGAGATATTTTGTTGACCATGAACTTATTTAACTTGTAGACTGAGTTGGCCTTTAGGTTGTCTTTGATTCATTGGCTTGTTCGTGTTAAGTCAAGCTTAAAGTTCTATGTAGTATATTTATTTAGATTTTATTTTCATTGTATGTGTTACTAAAAGTAAAAACGAAAATATATGATCCATGGCACAATCGTAAATCACATTATTTGGAAATCACACCAAATATATATTTTTTTTTGCTTAAACAAAAAACCTTAAAAATGTAAAATTTCTTATTTTTCTCATTTAATCACATGATAAACTCTCTAAAACTTACAAAATCAATTCTCTTTACGTTTCCTAAATCACAAAAACAAATGTATAAGGGAACCAGTATTAACGCATCAACCAAGTGAGAACTCAAAATTTCTCTCCCTTGCCACAATCATGATCGCTTCCATCATTCCCATCACTACTCTGCTCTGACCTTTACTTCAGTGATGCTGTTTGGTCTTAATTCTTTAGCATCATTCATGTTTCTCTCCGTTGCTCACCAATCTATGTTCCACATTCTGCCCTCACCATCTCCGACACCAACAATTCCTCAATCTTTAGAAGCTCGTCATCCTTTGATGTGTGGACAAAATTCTTAGAAACTAATCATTCTCCATACTTCCTTCACAGTCTGATCAGTCTGATCATACGGGCCTTTATCTTCCAACTCTGGTTTCTTTTTTGTTTAAAATACTTCATACTTTCAATTTGCAAATTTCTTCTTTGTTTAGTAATAATGAGGAATTGATATTCTCCATCTGATTCTTATCATAAACATCTCCATTAACCTGAGATCGAGAGACATTAAAAACAAAGGTAAGAAACAAAAATATTTACCACTGTTTCTTATCAATTGTTAAGTATCAATGCTTGATCATATTCTTAGGTACGCTCTCGGCCATCTAATGAAAACATTTTGCATATTTCCAAAAACCACTCCTAAGGTTAGAACTGCCATGTCCTATACTTATATTATTCCAGATAGCCGCTTGAAATATTATAAGTAAATTAAAACGGTTTAAAGAAGATGAACTTACTCCTTTCCTCATTCAAGTCACTCTGAAGCTGAAGATCCAGAAACTCATATAGTTCCTCTTTAAAAATGAGAAGAAGCAAACAATTCTAACGACCAAATCATTTTGGGAAACCGAAACCAACACGCATATAGTTTAACACATAATCACTTACTTTCTTCAGCATCAGCAAAATCGGGAAGTAGAACACCTTCTTCTTCGATCTTCTTCTGATAACCCAATCAAAGAAAGAATCAATTACACAACTTCAGCATCAATGATCATTAACTCAGAGAAATCAGAACAATATAGAGAGCACTACAATACAAAACCAACATATATTCTAGATTGGACTCGGAGAATACAGCTAAATGAAGCCTATGATGTTTTTATGGACAAACAAATACAAATAGATCCATCGTCGCAATTATGGTACTTCCTAAGTCATTTCTTAGGACGGAGATCCTGTGTTTGATCAAAGGATGTGGTGGCACGAATACATGAAACCATAATCAATTAATCTCTTATACTTTTAAATACACAGACAACTCCAAAATCTGTGATTAATCCGAATCAATTTACCAGCATCCTATAGCTTCCGTTAATCGATTTTCCCGACGCCGCCATTCTTGCTCTGGCCAGAATATTCCACCGGGAAACAGGCGAAGACGAAGCAACCCAAAAAAAATATCAGATAATCACTTACACCATTGTTGATATCAGCGTTGCCTGAAATTCTCTGGGCGATTTAAAAAGTTGAGAGAAAGTAAGAGAGGGACATGTATTTGCTAGTTACACCATTGTTGATATCAGCGTTGCCTGAAATTTTGGATCAAATTCTTATTTGCGAGAAATTTTAACCACCATGCCACTTTTTAATCATCTTGCCACTCATTTTTAATGAATGGACGAAGCTACCCTTAATGAAAGTCAAATGAAAAGTCAACTGGTCTCACTTTTAATGAATGGACGAAACTATCCTTAAAGGTTCGTTGTGTACAACTGGTCTCTAGTTGTATTCAGCACATCTAGTTGTATCACCTCTCCTAGTTGTACCAACTCTACTAGTTGTACCACCACCAGCTGTACCGGTACAGCTGGTACCCCTGTACCTCCAGTTGTATCTTCAGTACAACCCCTGTACCACCAGTTATACCATCGGTACCCCCGGTACAACTGGTACAGCTGGTACCCCTGTACCACCAGTTGTACCTTCGGTAATACAACTGGTACCCTGTAGTATTTGTACCTTCGGTACAACTACTACAATAATCCTCATGTTGTACCAGTTGAACTCCGCAAAAGGGATTCGAACCTTGGGCGCGGGTCAAACACGAGGGATGCGCATGACGCTCGCACCTACTGAGCTACCGTGTATTTCAACGAATCCTTACCGATACAATGCTATTTAACACATACAAACCATCATTAAGGGTGAAATTGTCATTTTTTCGGAGAGTGGCATATATGAACATTTTTTCCACAATAAGTGGCTTTTGTGATGAGTACTCTGAAATTTTTGGGGCGATTTTAAAAATTGAGAGCAAGTAAGAGAGGGACCTTCATTTGCTAGAGATGATCGTTTACGCCTTCTACATCATTATCTTCTTCGAATTTTGCAACCACTGGGAGGAGGAGCTTGAAGGAGATCATGGGGTTATGGGGGCACGATGGGTTTTGAATAAGTTTTTGTCGCAAAACGTTCTTGGGAGGAGGAGAAGAGGCTTTTTTTTTGTTTTTTTTTGTGAGTGTTTGCAAAAACATATAGGTGATGTGGCATCCTCTCCTCAATTTTTCAAAAGCTGATGTGGATAGCTTGAAGAGCTTCAAATAGTTGCTTTCATATAGTATATACCATTGTTGATATCAGCCTTGCCTGAAATTATCGGGGCGATTTAAAAAGTTGAGAGAAAGTAAGAGAGGGACATGTATTTGCTAGTTACACCATTGTTGACGGCTTTTCGACGGATATACCCAAACGAGGATTGATTTTTTAGCCGAGGCAACTGAATCCGTTGGAAAGCCATCGGAAATTTCCGACGGATTTCCGACGGACTTCCGACGGATTCAGTTGCCTCGACTAAAAAATCAATCACTCGGATATAATATAACCCAGGTTTTAGCCAATGTATATTCATCCGTCGGAAATTTCCGACGGATTTCCGACGGATATATTCAAAAATCTTGTTTAGGGTATAGGGTATAGGTTTTTTTTTTGTGGCAAAAGTTTACAAACACTTGTATGATGTATATAAAATAGGTTAACCTTGTATATACATCAAGAAAATGTGTTATATAGAATTTATAAATTTTGATGGAAGTGTTTGTATAAGTTATAGTATAAGATATAGTTGATTTATGTGAAATGATATGTTTTGATGTTGTATAATTTTTAAACTAATGCAAAGCCTTTAATATTGATGAACTTAATATATATATTGAATGAAACATGTAAATTACATGTCCCTAAATCATATAAAGAAACCCTAAACCCCAAATATACCATAATTCCGTCGGAAATCCGTCGGAAATTTCCGACGGATTTCCGACGGATCTGAAAAATTTGACACGTGCTTGTTGACTGACCAATCGACAAACATGCAAGGAATATACCTTATCTTCTCCAATCCGTCGGAAATCCGTCGGAAATGTCCGACGGATTTCCGACGGACTTTGATATTTTCGAGACCGCGGGAATATCAACCGCGTAAATGAAATTATTTTCGGAATCCGACGGATTTCCGACGGACATAGAAATATATCGACAAAGCGTAAGTTTTTTCCTTATTTCTCTCTTCTTCCTCTCTCTCTTCCGTCGCTTCTTCTCCCTCTTCTCTCTTCTTCTTCCTTACCGAAAATCTCTTCTTCTCCCTCTTCTCTTCTTCTTCTTCACAATTTCAGTTTTACTCTTCAATTCCTCAACTCCTCTTCATCAATTCCTCAATTCTTCTTCAACAAAACCATGTAAGTTTAATCAATTCCTTTAATTTTTTTTAGATCTTGTTAATTTTAGGGAATATATTAGTTAGGTTGTTAGAATTCTATTTATGTGAATTGTTAAGAGGTTATAATAGAATTTGTTATTTAGAATAATATTAGTGTTAGGGTTTATGTGTTTAGATTGTTGATTTAGAATTGTTAGATCTAGAAAACAAATTTTTGATTTTTTAAAAACGTTTCTTTATATTAAAATCATTTTTAGATCTTGTTTGATTTTCTAAAAATATTTTAAAAACGTTTCTAGATATTGTTTGAATTTTTAAAAATATTTGTATATATTAAAATCGTTTTAAAAATATTTTTTAAGTAATAAAAGCTTTTAGACAATATTTTTATATATTAAAAACGTTTTTAATATATACAAATAAGTAATATAAACGTTTTCATAATATTTTTATATATTAAAATTGTTTTTAAAATTTTTTATAGTAATAAAAACGTTTTTAATATATTTGTTAAGTAATAAAAACGTTTTAATAATATTTGTATATATTAAAATTGTTTTTTAAATTTTTTTATAGTAATAAAAACGTTTTTAATATATTTTTTAAGTAATAAAAACGTTTTTATAATATTTGTATATATTAAAATCGTTTATAATATTTTTTAACAAATAAAAACGTTTTTAAAATATTTCTATATATTTAAGTTGATGTTAAAATATTTTTTTAATAATAAAAACGTTTTTCAAATATTATTTTAGTAATAAAATCGTTTTAATATTTTTTATAGTAAAAAAACTTTTTCTAAATATTTTTATATATTAAAACTGATTTTAAAATATTTTCCCAAATTTTGAAATTTTTTGAAAATTTTGAATTTTTAGTAAACTTTGAATTGTACGGAAAATTTCAATTTTTTTGAAAATTTGAATTTTTTGGAAAATTTTAATTTTTTCTAAATTTTTTTCCGGAAATTTCAAAAATTTTGGTAATTTTTGAATTTTTTGTTAATTTACTAACAATTTTACCGTTATCCGCAAGGATCACGACGAAGTTCTTCAGTTGGGAGGCGGCAACCAAGGACGCCATTCTCGGGGTTCTCGGTGTACGCCTCCGGGACCAACGAACTCGGAAACTCACATCCCAGATTCCCAGGAATCCGCTGATCGGAGCCACATTGAGATCGAAGAGCTAGTCCGGCAGCCTAACCGGGGCCATTGCATTCGACTCGACCCGAAGTTTGAGGACGGCACTTGGTAAGATAATTTTTGTACATTATTTCAATTTATTTAGATTTTTAAACTTAACATATTTATATCTTTTCATAATGTTTTCAGGTTTAAGTTGTCGACTCATATCACCAAGGCGATATTACGGATGCTCCACAACATGTTGGACAAACCGTACGAGAAGTATTCGGACATGCCTACCGAGGAGAAAGACGTGTGGCACCGGACTTTCGCGGTATGTTATTTATTGATATATTATTTATTTTGAATTTCATTTTGTCAATTTTTCTTTTTGACATGTAACATATATTTTTTAAAAATTGTAGCAAGAGTTCACGTGGGACTCTCATCATACGCGCAAAGTCCTTGACACATTCGACAAGTATGCCGCAAATTCGTACTCGAAGCACATGTACGAGTGGAAGCAGAAGTGGAAGCACAACAAAGACAAGCCGAAGGACCTTGACGACGACGTCTGGAAGGGCTTCTGTGAGTACTAGAGTAGGCCTGAGACGAAAAAGACCTCCGACCAACAGTCGAAGAACCGAAATAGCCAACGAGGCGGGAAAGGGGTCTACATCCACAACGCGGGCGCAAAGACCATCGAAGGGGAAGTTATGGAAATGGTAAGTTTAATTTAAATTTTTTATTGCTAATTCTGTTTTTTATATTTATTTAACTTAACAAATTTTCGCTGGCGAGAGAATCTGGTTCCGAACCCGATTATCTTAAACTCATCGAGCAGAGACACACCAACAAGAAAACCGGTCAGATACAAGACTTGGGGATGCGGGATGTTGTCGAGAAGAGCAAGAAGACGAAGATGGACCGTGAACTATCAATATCGGAGCTCACTATCGACGGATCGACGTCCTCGAACTCTTTATCCCGGGAAGAGATAAACCAGATTGTACTTGAGGTAAGTTTTAATTTCATTTCGTTTTTTTTTATTTTCGTTATTTAATTATTACCGGTTATAATTATTCGCAGCAAACCCGGCAAGTGAAAGGTCGATTCGCTGGGTTAGGCACCCTTCCGACCCAGGAATCTTCTTCCTCGCTTCCTCGTTATCCTTCGGAGTACCGGGTTGAAATCGAGAGGCTCACCCAAACGGTGAAAGACCGTGACCAGCAGGTCGAAGAGCTACGGACGGAGCAAAAGACTACCAACAAGAAGCTCTCCTACTTGGAGAAGATGATGGAGAAATGTTTCCCGCATATGTTTCGGGATAATAATCCCGACGACGACGACGGGGATTCTCCAACCGCTTAAATATTTTCTTTTAATGCTTTTTTTTTGAACAATTTTTTTAATGTTTAATGAATTTTTTAATTTTGTTTAATGAATTTATATATTTATTATTTCTATTTTTAATTTATATTTCTAATTTATATAATTTTAATTTATAAATTTCATAAAAATAAATAATTAAATAAAATTCAAAATAAAATTCAATTGCAATTCCGTCGGAATAAGTTACCGTCGTAAATCCGTCGGAACCTATTTCCGACGAAGAACCGACGGAATTCCGATCACCATCCGTCGGAAATTCTGTCGGTAATATATCCGTCGGAAGTCCGTCGGAAATTCCCGACGGCCAACCGACGGACTTCCGACGGCATTTCTGACCGAATATCCGTAGGAGTATCTGTCGGAAAGTACGCGGTCGGAAATCCGTCGGAAAATACCGACGGATTTCCGACGGCCATGATCTGTCGGAAAATTCCGACGGATTTCCGACGGCCATGATCCGTCGGAAAATTCCGACGGATTTCCGACGGATTTCTGACGGCCATGATCCGTCGGAAAATTCCGACGGATTTCCGACGGCCATGATCCGTCGGAAAATTCCGACGGATTTCCGACGAACTGTAACCGACAGCTTAAATCCGTCGAAAATACCTCTGTTTTCTTGTAGTGTTACACCATTGTTGATATCTGCGTTGTCTGAAATTTTTGGGGCGATTTTAAAAATTGAGAGCAAGTAAGAGAGGGACCTTCATTTCCTAGAGATGATCGTTTACGCCTTCTACATCATTATCTTCTTCGAATTTTGCAACCACTAGGAGGAGGAGCTTGAAGGAGATCATGGGGTTATGGGGGCACGATGGGTTTTGAATAGGTTTTTGTCGCATAACGTTTTTGGGAGGAGGAGAAGAGGCTTTTTTGGTTTTTTTTTTTGTGAGTGTTTGCAAAAACATATAGGTGATGTGGCATCCTCTTCTCAATTTTTCAAAAGCTGATGTGGATAGCTTGAAGAGCTTCAAATAGTTGCTTTCATATAGTGTATACCATTGTTGATATCAGCGTTGCCTGAAATTCTCGGGGCGATTTAAAAAGTTGAGACAAAGTAAGAGAGGGACATGTATTTGCTAGTTACACCATTGTTGATATCAGCGTTGCCTGGAATTTTTGGGGAGATTTTAAAAATTGAGAGCAAGTAAGAGAGGGACCTTCATTTCCTAGAGATGATCGTTTACGCCTTCTACATCATTATCTTCTTCGAATTTTGCAACCACTGGGAGGAGGAGCTTGAAGGAGATCATGGGGTTATGGGGGCACGATGGGTTTTGAATAGGTTTTTGTCGCAAAACGTTTTTGGGAGGAGGAGACGAGGCTTTTTTGGTTTTTTTTTTGTGAGTGTTTGCAAAAACATATAGGTGATGTGGCATCTTCTCCTCAATTTTTCAAAAGCTGATTTGGATAGCTTGAGGAGCTTCAAATAATTGTTTTCATGTAGTATATATATATATATATATATATATATATATATTATTGTTTTTTTTAATTGGTCAAAAGCATAATATCTTCTCTTTTAATTACGTGGTCTGATGTTGTGATTTATTCTCCTTAATGCTAATTCATATATATGTGAATTAAAAAATTTTCATTAAGTCAGTTTTTAGTTATGGTTAAAGGATACAAGAAGCGTGACATTGAAACTCATTCGACAAACAAAAGAAAAACAATACACAACAACTCCTCTTCTTTTTTTTTCGTATATCATAGAGTATGAGAGTACTCATCGTAAATTTGCTTCGATAAATTATGTTTTTTGGTGCGGAAAGCCATGAACAATGCAGTTGTATCTTGGAAATTTTATCGTTGTAAAACCATCACACTACGAAACGTTTAAAATTTAAGGAAAGAGATTCGAAGTCTCGCCTCTGCAATTCCTTTTTATCGTTTTGATTTAGTATTGTATTTTCGATTTATGTTTTTCAATTTTCCTTAAATATATCAGTTGCCTTGTTGTAGTATTTGAAGTTCCTACAGAAATTGTCATACTTCTTTTGAATACTCCCAAAAAAAAAAAAAAAAATTTCATATTCTCAGCGTCGCGCGGTTCTACCAAACAAATAAGTCTCCGGAACAATCACTCTCATCTATGCGTTTATTTCATTCTACAAATATTATTATCCACCATTTTGGCATTCCACTATGATGCTAATTTGAAATACCATGTAATTATGGTATCGACTGTATGTTTATGTTTACACTTGAGGTTTACGATTACAATATTCTAATTGTCGTAACATGTAAACGCAAACGCAATCGTTAATGCAAAGAAACAAGGTTCAACCATGACTTATAGGGAGTTTGTTGTGTATTCATTACTTTGATCATATTTTATTCGTCCTGGTTATACGTACGATACTTGATGAGTTCACCAATATGTCTTTACATAAAAAAAAAGATTAATCTTGTATATAATTATCACTTAAAAAATTAGCAAAAGGTTTAATCGCTTTGGATTCTTAGGATAGGCCAAGCCCATTATCAAACCCAACAAACTAACTCGGTTCTTTTTTTTTGGTCAAGTACTTTATCTCGGCCCTTTCCCGAAATTTTTATGACTATGTTCCAATTCGAAGTGATAAATCTCTCTTTTACATCAAAGTTTTTGATTGTTACTCCACGAAATGATTGTTGAATGACAGAATCAATAATAGTAATCATAGAATTTTGCAAAATCGCTTCCATTACGACACATATGTTTTTCTTAGATGTTGTATCATTTCATTGTCTAGTAATTTTTTTTTTCTTAAGCACTATATTTAACAAGATTTAACAGAAAAAGTAATTGAAAGAAAACAGTATACAAAATAGGCATTGGCCAAATATTCGGAATCGAAAAATCGAACCGAATTAAAAGGTACCGAACTGAATTAAATAGTTATTTCGGGTATTCGAACTGAACTGGAACCGAACCAAAACCCGAACATGTATCCGAAATATACGAAATACAATTATATATCTAAAAATATTATGTATTTTTAGTTTTGAAATAACCAAAATATTCAAAATTACAATTATAAACTGAATATATTAGTTATGTTTATATCGAAATATCTAAAATACTCTAAATATTTGAAATTCTTTAGTTATATATTAAATATTTGTTTTGCAAAATTTAACCAACTTTTATTTAAATCAAACAGTTTTTTTTTAGTTTTTTCGAAAATTGAGATAAATTTCGAGTATCTGAAACCGACTCGAACTCGGACGGAACCGAATCGAATCCGATTTGGAAGAAGAAAAAAAAAATATCTGAATGAGTTTTAGACTTCTAAAATTTGGATATCCGAAACCCGAAAGAACAGATCCGAAAAGATACCTAAATGCCCATGCCTAATACAAAACTCGAACTTTTGTGGGTTAGTTTTAAGACCCAAAGGTCGTTTAACCAGAGAGAGTAGTATCTGTCTGAAACGGTGGCAGAGAAAAGATAAAGTAGATACCCGAATTTGAGGGTAACGCCGAACACAAAATCTAATCTAAATGAGTCAAACACGAAACGAATCTGCCTGCCACCGAATACCTCTCACACAATTAAATATCGATAACATCATTTGACCCACCAAACTCAACCAAAACAATTGTCTCTTAACAAACTTCAAAATACTACTATTTTTTAAAAACAAAATTTAGTTTAAGTTTCTAAAAATTTAGTAAATAGTACTAAATCATTTAGGAACCATATTTTAACTTTTAAAAATCCTTACCAAATCCCCTTTAAAATTTATAATGTTTTTTAAAAATGTATGTATAATTTCAATGGTATTATTAGAGCACAAAACCTAAGATGTAAGCATTTTTTAGATTAGCCCAAACATCTATATCTCATGTACCCAAAATCCAAATCACTCATTGCTCAGTATACAATAGAACTTGTTCAAATTCAATACCAGAAGAGCTAAGAAACTTGAATAATCTTTACTTCCAGCTTAATTCCCCAGAAGGTGTAAACTTTAAACATCCATTATTGTATGGAAGAAGATCTGACTCTTTTGAACAAAACCCATCAAATATCGAGTCGAATCAAAGCCAAAAGAGGTTCTTTTGTACAATAATGAGAAAATTGTAGAGCTCAATGAAGTAGAAGAACAAGAGCTAAACGAGATTTTGATTATTTAGAATCATCATCAGTTCCAAATGTATATGTTACAAGGAGGGTTGATCTTTTTTTTTCAAGAAACAGACGAAAACCCAGATCTGCTTTTCTTTCTTCTTCTTACAGTAAGTAAACAAACAAACACAGATCATCGTTCGTCTTTCCTGTTCTTGATTGAAGATGTAATAATAATAATAATACTCTTACAAATATCATCAGAGAAGAAACAGAAACAGCGCAAGCCTTCACCATCTTCTTCTTGTTCTTCCTTCCTTTCTTCTTTTCTTTCTATTTCTCCCGCATAGTAAAAATATTATGAGATCAAAGAAACAGAAACTAAAAAAAAAAAAAAAAAAAATCTTTGGGAAAAAAAAACAATTGAGGAATTTTTGTTCTTTCGTTTGAATCATCAAATCACGGATCTGTGATTATGTATTTTTAGTACCCATTTCATCAGAGACGTAGATCGGTACAGTGAAGATCATCTGAGCCGTTGAAAAAACCAACATCATCCAACGGTGGGAAGTTAAGATCGAATTGAAACGGCGGATTCCGACGACGGGAGGAAGAAGCGAGATCGTCGTCTCCGTCGTCTATAACCGAGGAGGATGAATCGCAATCGCTGTGACAATCCTCGGGAACTACAGGCGGCGTTCTGGGATATCTCTTGGTCGTCGATGGCGGTTTCGTCGCCGTAGGTCTCGGTCCGCTGAACGATTCGACGGTGCTGCTCATGCTGCTGCTGGTCGGCCGGCTAACAATCGGATACTGCTGCTCCGGGAGGTGGGAAGAAACTCCGGCGTATAACCGATGGTCCATAAACGGATCGACCTGGTTTTGATTCTGATTCTGAGAGGGAAATCGCAGGTTCTGCTGTTGTTGTTGGGGAGAAGGAGGAGAAGAATCAATCTGGAAATTAGTCTTGGCCTTTGGTCCACGGAGGTTTCTCGCGGCGGCGTCGTAAGCGCGTGCGGCTTCCTCGGCGGAATCGAAAGTACCAAGCCAAACGCGAGATTTCTTCCATGGATCACGGATCTCCGCAGCGAATCGACCCCAAGGTCTCTTCCTCACGCCTCTAAATCGCGTCTCCTTGAGAGATCCGTTGTGATTCCCGATGACGGCGCCGACAACGGCAACCGCGGTAGATCCGGCGACGGCGGAAGAGCCTCTACCTCTCCTCATACCGAGATAAAAAAGATGTGGAGAAACCAGAAGTAATGTAAGATCAGAGAGATTTTGAGAGAGGGCAGATGGAGATTGGGAACTCTCTCTTCTCAACACAAAGCTTTTTCTTTATTATTAAATTCAAATTTTTGTGATTTTTTTCAAAAACAAAAAATATTAAAAAATGGTTGGGATTTTTTTTTTTTTTTTTGGGCTCGAATCCTCTCTACCTTTACAAGACCGCCCAACTTGGTTTCTTATCATTTTGCTTCTCTTCTTTTCGTTTTTCGTTTTTTTTTTAGTTTTGAATTTGTACGAAAAATTATTTGAGTCGTTATTAAACAAAAAATACTTTCATACGTTATTAAAAAATACTTTTAAATGTGTGATTTGGTATTTTGGTATATCTCTAATCTTTTTTTTTTTTAATATAAAATCCATTAGTCAATTATTAGTATATATATAATAAATTTTGATAATCTACTCTATAATAATATTTAAAAAGACATTTTTGAAAATTAACTTTGGTTTGTAAGTTATTCAATGAAATATCATTACAAATAACAAAGATTAATCGAAATAGGAAATGATATAATTGTTTTTTATAATTAGTGATAAAAATATATAAAGTATTTATTTATCATTAAAATTTTATTTATTATTTAGTTTCTTTATTATTTTTAATATTATATATTTTTAAATAATAATTAATCTATTTATATTCAAAGAAAAAATCTATTCTAAATCTTGATATATTTTTCACCATAATTTATTATATTTTATTTGAATATCTATCTAAATACAAAATTAAAAAACATTGTACTAATTTTATAAAACAAATAGACAAAAAAGTGATTTTTTAAGAGTTCGTCAACTAATCACAAAATTATAGTCATTAAACGGTGCATAATTGAGTTATGTTTTCAAGATGATAGGTTTTGCGAATTAGTTCTAATAATATTTTAATCCACTGTAAAACAGATTAAATAGACAAATTATTCTGTTTGACAACTTTATCTATAATCATGAGTTAGAAATATTATAAAATTCAAATAAAATCAATTTCTCTTAAATTTCGAGATAATTTCTTTAAAAAAAATTAGTCCACATTATAATTAATACGGATTAAGTCCTATAATAATGTTCGTCAATATCTCAAATGAATAACAACGTAATAGAATAAAAATAATAATTATGTAACGGTGGAATCAATAGAATCAGAAATTCTTTTGTGGATTCGATTCTAATTGTGTTACAAGTGACTAATTTGTCAGTTGCAGTAATACAATTCGGGTTAAAAACTCGATCACATCAACATTTACATCATAAACATGCAAAACACATTCGTTGGATCAAAATTCCATCAAATCATATATAAAAAAAAAAAATCATAAGACAACTGAACTGTTAAAAACAATCCGATCAAAACCAACACAATTGTAGATATCCTAGGTCCTAGACTTGTTCGACGGATCCAAAGACACATAACATGGCTCTCTAATCCGGGTAGATAACATATATATTATGAGATACGATATTATCATGTATATGAATATTTTTGTATTTATGTATATTCTAGATTTAACGTAAGTTTATTATATATAGTAGAATTAGACAATTGTAAACATTTGATAAATAATAAAATAATTTTCTTTAGATCTTTTATGGTATCAGAGCAAAACATTTTTGAGGGCTTTTTAGATTGGTTGGTGAAGAGAAGTCTCCGACATCGTCATCATCTCCGACATCATCATCGTCTCCGACATCATCATCGTCTCCGACATCGTCATCTTCGTTTTGTGAGTTTCTCTTGGATCTAATTATTTGTTAATCAATAATTGGTGAGATTTATTCGACCATGCATTGTTGGATCAAATTTCATTGTTGGATTTATTTTCCGGAGTTTGATTATTGTGGATTGTGAGTAGATCATTGGTAATGAAGAAGATGGGTATTGAGAAATATGAAGCTGCGAAAAGCATTTTTAGTGTTGTGAAAGGCGGAACTGCGGAAAGCATTCCAGTGAGAAAAATAAGTATCGAGAAGGATGGAGCTGCGAAATGCGCTCTTGATTAACTGAAAGGCGGAGCTGCAGAAAGCGTTCATTCGAGAATTCAAACTATCGTTGCACAGACACATGTTGTGTCACACATTAATGCTGCACACATGAATTATGTGCAAGCCATGACAGGGCCAAGAAAGGAACAATGAGATCGATTTTTGCGTATGTTGGAGTCGAAATCAGAATCATCAAATCATATGAGTAGTAAGAATTATACATATGAGTGAATTATTGACAGTGGTGCATCACATCATATGACATGTATGTTACATACTTTGGTTGACGTACATCGAGTCTCGTCGTGTTTGGTTGGTCTTCCTAATGGGAATAATGTGATTGCTGATCGAGAAGGGATTGTGGTTTTGACATAAAATTTGACTTTGAAACGGGTTCTTTTCGTCGAAGAATTGAAATGCAATCTCATATATGTGTCACAGACGGTTGATGACGTGAGTTGCAGTGTATTGTTCTCTAAGACAGGTTTTCTTGTCTATGATTGTGGTTTGCATGCCTTGATTGGAATGGGTGAAAGGGGAGAAGAATTGTATTTTCTTCAATGTATTGAGAAGATTACAAATGTGAAGAAATTTGGTAATATGGAATCATTAGAGCGTGGCATAAGAGGATGGGGCATGCCTCTGAGAAAGTGATTAGGAGGTTACCGGTAGTTGATGATAGAAGTATTGGTGTTTCTGGATGTGACATATGTTTTTGAGCAAAGCAGTGTCGTTGTGAGTTTTCGTTGAGTTCTAATAAAAGCAAGAAGTGTTTTGAGATGATACATTGTGATTTATGTGGTGGGGGGCGGGGGGGGGGGGGGGGGGGGGATATCGAACACAGAGTTTATGTGGAGCTTATTACTTTCTCACTATTGTTGATGATTATTCTCGAGCTATGTGAATATTTCTATAGAATTCATAGTCATTGACATCCCTTCAAGTAACGAACAACTCTCGATGCAGCCATCCAATGATCCTCTCTTGGCTCGTGGAAGTCAAAGAAGCAAGATGTAATGTCTCTTTCTTCAGCAGAAGCAGAGTATCGGGATATGGTTGTTGTGTTGAAGGAGTTAAAATGGATAAAGAGTGTGTTGTCATCTTTGGGTATCACACATTCTGGTACAATAGATATGTATTGTGACAACCAATATACGCTTCCATTGCAGCTAATCATGTGTTTCATGAGAGAACAAAACATGTAAAGCTTGATTGTCATTTCATTCGAGATGATATACAAGCTGGAATTGTTCGAACAAAGCATGTTTCGACGACTGCACAATTAGTGGATATCTTCACTAAAGCACTTGGTGGGCGTTCTTTCCAGGCAATTTTGTCCAAGTTAGGCATCTGAGATCTTCATGCTCCAACTTGAGGGGGGGGGGGGGGGGGGGAAGTGTATTAAGGATATACAATCTTATCATGTATATATGTATATCTTTATTTATGTATTCATGTATATTCTAGGTTTAATGTAGGTTTATTATATATAGTAGAGATAGACAATTGTAAACCTTTGAGAGATAATAAAATAATTTTCCTTAAATCTTTTAATATATATATATACTTATCTCACCATTTGGAAAAGTGAAGAAAGTTGATTCTTCCTATAAGGAGAGGATGATTGGTCCGTCTACTCGGAAACAATATTCACATGTTCTTATAATCATATTCGGGAGGAATGCAATCTCTCGATCATTCAACTGGCACATCCTCCTCTCTTCATTCGATTTCTTATGATCAACATCACATTTAAGAGAGTTTCAACCCCACTTTGAGAGTCGATATTCTCTCTTATAACTTGCATCAAATATCTTATTGAACTTTACATCATCTTGACAAAAGTCAAACATATACTACCACTTTCCTTTTTTTAAATCGACCCTAATCTAAACACGTTGACATAATATGATTTGAGCTTTGGAGAGTTTTTGGGAAGACAAATTCATTTTTGTCCTCGTAGAGATTTTCTTGGCCATGTTATTGAGACATAGTCGAATGAGTGAAGTCTAACATTCGCAATAGGTTAACTTCGTTTTTTCCTAATAAACGAATCACATCAATATATTAAATATGTAGTGATTTGCTTATGTGGCGAGCTCTCATCGAGTTTCAGCTGACAAAAGACGTTAATACCCTTAATGAAGCTATGTGTCTACTCTTATTCGCAATGATTTGATGATGTGTTTGGTATCCTTAAAACAAACTGTTGTCGAATTAATTGCATCGAACAGTTTGAAATTTTGGCTCGGTTGTTTGCTTATGTGTCAAACTCATATTGAGTTTCACATATGTGAAGTTTTTATACCATTCAAGAAATCGACTAAATTCGGTTTAGATCGCAAAATTTGTTATGATTTGATCCTTGAACTTGGTTAAAAAAAAAAGAAAAAATTGGATGTCAATAAGAATTACAATACAACGTGATAAACCTAAATCTGAAATAGAATATATCGAAATTGTTAAAAATCTCATAAAAAGGTAATTTCTGATTCTTACATGATGAATATGTTAGAACATTCTCATTCTTTTATTTCTGATGACTTTCTTATTACGTTTCCAAAAATAGAAAAAACAGTGAAACAAATTAAAATTGTTTCCATTCGTATTTATGTTATGATATAAACTAATAAACAAATTCTATCCTCTTATTTATTGCGACATTGGAATCCGCACAAATCGCATACCATATTGACAATTCTAGCACAACCAACATTTCTTTCCTTACTCATTTCCCGATAAACAAATTTATTCTTCTTGAAGATTTTAAAAATCCGATCCCCATATAATTATAAAATTTTACGAATTCAAAATTTATATTTAACAATTTTTTTCATTATGCAAAATTATCGATAACTAATAATATTTATTATTTTTTTATAAAAGTGTAATTAAATTACTTTAATTTTATAATAATTCTGTCATTTACGATCATTGAAGGGCATAACCAAACACATTACAAAATAAATATTTTTTGGGTTCGACTACACAATCGCTGCATAATTAATTTTAGAAACCCAACATCCATATGATTTCTTAAAAAAAAAATTATTATTATTTATGTTATCGAGACTAAGGTTTTGATTAAAGTCATATCGTTTTGTTTGTGCACACCTTGAATACTTTTTGTTCATAGTTGGTTATTTGAATTTAGAATAATTTGAAGTAGTTAGAACAAATTAGCAATTCAAATTCGAAACGCATCGATAAGAAACAAAAAAAACCCCAAAAAAAAGAAGAGAATAATTAATATATATATTTTTCGAAAAAAGAAAAGGGATTATTATTTCCTCTTCTTTTAGAGAGAAAGGTGTCTCGATAAGTGTGGTAAGAGGAGGAGACAAGGGAAAGAGATTGGCACTTGTTTCTCTGCGCTCTCTTCACTGCTTCCACCTTCCCTCCATTTTTTTTATTCATTTTTATTATTTCCTCTTCTTTCTTAAAATACCTTAGAGTTTCTTATTATTTTACTAGATACACACCTTTCACCACTTTCACAAACAAAAAGTTAAAAACCATCAATGATTTTGTAAAAATACTCTCTCTTTTTCTTCCAACCATACAATTTTATAAAATTTCAATTTCTATTTAACAACTACACTATTCAAATTCAATTCAACTATTCAGAGAGCTAATTGACCCCCAAAAAAATTGTTATCTTACATTTTTGCAATCAAATTAAGTAAAGATTGACGCAAAATGAATACTCCATATGTTTCATAAAAATTGTCATTTTCACACATTTCACATATATTAAGAAAATTATTAAAAGTTCTATATTATTCCTAATTGATACACAAAATAATTTTCTCTCTCCATTTAATACATTAAGACAATAAGGTTAAAATTGGAATTTTATTCAAAATTTTGTATTGTAAATGTAAAACGACACTCTTTATGAAACAAAAATAAAACTTTAAAACGACACTCTTTGTGAAACGGAAGGAATATCATACAATTTTATGATATTGGTGATCCGTTTCATTCTATCCAAATTAATGTTTGTTCAGTTTATATCCACTTTACAACTAAACGGATATTAATCTTTTCTCAGAAAAACCCTAAACGGATATTTTTGTATTAGGAAAACAAATACGCCGAACAAAATATAAAATCATTAACCATAATTTAACCAAAAAGTTTCAGATTTAAATATTTTATTATTCTTTTGCAATTAAGTTATCGAAATAAGTGAATGTTGAGGATAAATAATTTCTCTTGGATCGGCGAATCAAAGAGTGACACGTGTCATGTTATGCTAGATGGTCACTTAACTTTAAAACGCACTACCTTGAGAGGGTGCGGTTACGAAGCTAGGTGATCGAACCTTAGGACATGTTAGGGTATATAGTAAGACGTATCACTATAGATTAGACGACCACTTGACCTAAAAGTGTGCCACTTAGAGATAGTGCGGTTACAAGGCTACGTGGTCAAACCATAGGACAGGGGAGCGAACCACCACTTTTTTCCAAACCCATTCTCGACTAGCAAGAGTGGGAAGTAAGGAGACGAGTGAACCTGAAGTGATAATGAGTTGTCTTTTCTTGAACCCGCCAACTCGTGCCAGGTTACATGGAGAGCGTGGAAGTAGGGAGATGATTAACCCTGACAGGCACATGTTGACTCCCCGACGATGGCAACATAAACCGGGTAGCGATACCCGAGAAGGTAAAACTCTCAAATAACCGAATAGAAATACCCGGGAAGGTAAAGGGAGCCCGATATCCCTCAAAAGGATATCGAAATAGGTAAAACCTATTCAAATATATGCGAGATTGTATATGTATTTTTCCTTCAATACCTATTCGAACTAAAGTACACTCTCGCATTAATCTTATCTCTGGCCAATTTTGGTCTATATGGCATGAAAAAACAACCAATCGTTGGTTATGGAAAATATAAAGGTATGAACGCTCAGAACACGTGATAGCGTATAAAACGCCGAAACAGCACGGACTCGGCGTGACGTTTGCAGAAACTGTTTTGTCGGGGATAAAGACATAAGCATCAAGGGAAATATGCAGAAAAAGCACTCGAGTACCCCGTACCTGATCCAACAAAGGATCCCGGTATACTAACCTTAGTTGGGTATTCATATATATACAACCTTCACTCCCCGAGGGTGGGGGGTCCAATTTTTCATCTCTCTTAGAGATTTCTTTCAAAACACTTAGCTTTTCTTAACCACCGAGACCAGATCTCACCTCTCTTCCAAGGAATATTCAGTCTTGTGGCTCAAATATTCCGACTAAAATTTCGGTCATTATTGTTCACTCAAATCTGTCGAGATACTCCGCGGGTTTATCTTTTTTCTCAGGGTTCGGAGTCACTATAACTTTCTCTCTTCCATGTTTTTTTATTCTTTCCCGTTTCCGACGCAATTCTCCGTGGTCTTCCTTCCTTGTTACTGAATTGAGGGTCGGAGAATCATCGAAAAACACACCCATATCGTGTTTTCCGACCTCTGACCTCGTTTGATTTGTGTTATAGAAGACTTGCCCCCAAAAGGACAAAAAAAATCTGAAACAGTGAACATAAATTACAATGCTAATTTTTATCAATCATAAAATTACTATTTAAAACTTCATGATTGACAAACGAAAACCCTAATTATTTTCTCCCCCTTCTCTCTAAAAGAAACCCACCGTTTGTTTACGATTGCTCCGGCCAACAGAGGGAGGCTTCCATAGCTCCGATGTTGGTCCGGGTTTTGCTTTTATGTTTTTCCTCTTGTTTCCCCTTCCTCCCCTTTGTTTCTGGGTTTTGGGATTTTCCGTTTAATTTTGGATCTAGATCTACTTTTGGATTTAGATTTTCAAAGTAGTTTGGCTTTGTTTACTTAGGGTTTTATCCTGGCGTGGCGGTTCTGCTTCGCGGGTCTGGGATGACGGTGGTGACGTGGTGGTGATGCCGGCTTGGATGAGCGACGTTGCGGCTCCGCCGTATACACCCTTCGTGATGGACTGTCGTTTATTATCCTACACCGCTTGTCACATACTGTCTTTATTGTTTATATATTTTTTTTTTGGTTCGGTTTGTTTTGCGTTTTTGATTTATGCAATATGTGGGTTTGTCCGAAGTTCGTTTGATCCTCTCTGGTCTGCGGTTGCTGCTAGTTTGGGTCTCTTCTCTAGTCAATGTTTCAGATATGGTCGATTTCAATTACGACAAAGGTGGTCCTAAAATGGTTATTTTTCCGTCTCGGATGTGGGGTTTTTCACCATCGTTGTCAATTTCTCCTTGCGTCTATCTCTCTAGATGAATAAATTGCGTCTCAGGTGATGTTTGTTTTCGTCCTTGTCTTGCTGCCTCTGTGGTTCTACTGAGCAGTATAAACTGTTCCATTAGCGTCTCATTTGTTTCTTTCTTGTGGTGAGGAAGATTATAATTATGAATCCGTTTGGGTACTCTAGTCTCATATTTAGGCTCTAATAATTGGATATTTGGTTTTTGGATTGTATCCCACCCTTATATTTTTACCAATGTTTAATAATAATACCACTGTTAAAAAAATAAAACTTCATGGTTGTTGATTCTATTTCTTAGATAATTCATGATTTAAATTATTTGAAGCTAATAATAAATAGAGAGTCATGTTGATTGTTGATTGTTGATTGTTGATTGTTGATTGTTGATTGTTGAGTTGAGACGGGACGCGTTAACGAGTGGTGAAAAGTTTTTGATTCAGTTTGCTCCTTCCACGCTTTTTCATTCTCTTTCGTCTGCCTAAAGACATCTCCCCCTCAACTTTTATTTCCCATCTCAAATAAATAACAACAATTATAATATATTAACTTCCAAGTAAACTCATATATCAAGGAGACAATTCAACTCATAGAGCCAAACACAAAAGAAAAAGAATTATGCTGATGCAAACTTTATATATATATATATATATATATATATATATATATATATTTACTAGATTATGTTCCGCGTATACACAAAGTTTATAATTTAAATTTTATAACTCGTGAAAAAAAAACATAAAAACGCAAAAGTGAAATCACCCTTGAAAGTAAACAAAGTAAGATTGAGAACATCAATATAAAATCACTAGAAAAACCTAGAAGACTAACAATTATTTATTTATTTTGAATATTTTTACTATTATATTATTTTCAATTATTTTTTTTCATGTGTTTCTAAATATTTAGTTTTTCCTATTCTCATTTGAATTATATTTATTATTTTTATTTTATTAACTCTGCCTTTTATGATAAATTTAAATTTTGAAATTTAAATTTTTATTTAGTCAACTTACCTTTTAAGATTATGAATCACTTATATTTTTCTGAATTTTTAGTCTTTCTTTTTTCTATTAACTTTGGATTTTAGAATAAATTTACATTTTTTTCTTTTTTCATTTTTGTTTAATAACTTTACATTTTAGGATTAGTAATTGATTATAAATTTTTATCTATACTATTAGGTTTTGCATCCATGCTACGCGTGGGTATTTTTAATATTATTTGGATAAAAAATCATATGCGAAAAATTATATTTATTGAGATATTATTTTATGTATAATGGTGATTGTAATATTATATATTAAAAATATTTCAGTTTTAATCTAATTAATTATATATAGTTTGTGAAATTTCAACGATCTTGTTTTGAATCTATATATGTCATGTTTGAAAAAACGTATTATATGGTCGAACATTTATAAGTTAGTATATCAAAGTGAACTAAAAGTGAAACAAAGTAATCAAATGCTATTTTAATAACCGTAGTATTGACACGAAGATAAAATATTATACATCACTTCTTTAAATCAAAAAAATAATTTTTTAATCATTTTCAGTCTTATCTTCGTTATATATATTTTCTATGTAAACAACAAAAAATTTATTATCTTTGCTTAGCTAATTTAACCAATACAAATTTATAATTTAATATACTAAATTGAAAAAAACTAATAAACACAACACTTGCTTTCACATTCATGACAACTTTAATTTTGAAACTAAGACAATATATGAATATGAAATGAATTTTGAAACTAATTTAAAATCATAAAATATCGACAATTTTTTGTCGTTTTTATCTTGAAGATGTAAATACCGGACTTTTGTCTCGTAGCATATTGGTTGTGGTAATTTTTAAATAATTTTTAATGATTGTACCTTATTTATTCCGATCAAAGTGAATAAGTTTTTTTTATCATATTCATTTTCATCTCGTTATATATGTTTTCTATAAAAACAACAAAAAAAACCAAAAAAGTCATAAATTATTTTCCTTCCTTAAATATTTTAATCAATACAAAAATTTAATTTAATCTACAAATAGAAAAGTAATGTAATAAACACAACTTTTGCTCTCAAATCTATGAAAAAATCAATTTTGAAACCAAAACAATATATGATATGAACTTTGAAACAAAGTTATAATAATAAAAACCGATAAATTAAATATAATTTTTAAAACATTTACCCTGGAGATATAAAAGCAGAAATTTGTCTGGTGACATATTGGTTATAATAACTTTTCAATGGTTTCTTCGATGAAATCATAAATCTAAGCGATGAGGATTTAATTCTCATACTTAGGGGTCATTGCAAATAATATTGAAGTACCAAACATTATTTTATATATGAGAAGATTGGTTTACACATAGTCATTTTTCTTTTATTATAGTCGTCTTTCTTAATTCATGGGTGCATTCTTTCTCATGCCGTTTTTTTTTATTCCATCAGAGCATAGCTTTGATCAAAAATACAATTAACTAGGTAAAATCAATACCCTTAGAGGCATAAAGCATCAACTTTTATTAGTAATAGATTTTATTTTGACATATAATTTATTTTTTGTTTGTTAAGTTTTTATGTTGATTTTTCATAGATTTAGCATAAATATCAAGTTAATTTCCTTTTCAATAATTTTTTCTTTTGTCAATTTAGCTCATTTGATATTTATTTATATTTTTGATCTTTTGTTAATTTAGATCTTTTGAAATTTATTTCCATTTTAAGAAACACGGTTTTTGGCATATAATTTTCTTTTTCTTTTTTTGTTTGTTAACCTTTTTATGTTGATTTTTCATACAGTTATCATAGATATCAAATTAATTTTCTTTTAAATAACTTTTTCTTTCGTTAATTTATATTTTTTTATATTTATTTCTATTTTAAGAGACGATTTTTTAGAAATTTTGACATTATTTAAGATTTAATTAAAATGCTGATTTGGCATATTTTAATTGGTCATTTAAAATTCTATGTGGACATCCTTAGATGCATATAGCATTAATTTTTATTAGTATACAATTTTATTTTGAAATGTAATTTTCTTTTTTTGTTAATCTTTTTATGTTTATTTTCCATAGAGTTAGCATATATATCAAGTTAATTTCAATTCTAAATGATTTTTTTTCTTTTGTTCATTTAGCTCTTTTGATATTTATTTCTATTTTTGATTTTTTTTTGTTAATTTAGATCTTTTGATATTTATTTTCATTATAAGAGACACAATTTTTTGGAATTCTTGACATTACTTAAAATTTAATTAAAATATTAATTTGACATATTTTAACTGGTCATTTAAAATCCTATGTGAACGCCCTTAGAGACCTATATCATCAACTTTTATCTTATTATATAAAGATGAATCTCTCAATGTGAGCATGACACGTAAGCAAAATTATAACTCACGAGATCATGACATGTGTCATGGTTAATTAAGATCGCGACATGTGTCAATTTAATTAAAAAGTAAAAAATGAATTAAAATAAATATTAAAAAATGTTAAATTAAAAAAGCAATCTTAAGAAAATAAAAAATAAGAATAAGTAAAAAAGACTTACAATAAAGAAAAGTGACAAAAAAACTTAAAAGTTTATATCACGACCAAACTTCAAATGGTAAAAAAATTAAACTAAAAACTGACAATCTTAAGAAAATAAAAAGCAAGAATAAGTAAGGAAAATTTACAATAAAGGAAAGTGACAAAAAAAACTTCAAATTTTAAAGCACGACTTAAAAAAAGTAAATTATAAATATACTCTATATTTAAAAGGAAAATTACCAATATACAACCGAATTTAAAATTTTATAATCATTCCCATTATGACAAAAGAAAACTTAACAAAGAAAAATTATTAATATACAACCACAACCAAACTTTATAATAATCTACACCTTTTTAATTTTAAAATGTGTACTTCCATCTTTTAGTTCTTTTATTCATATTCTAAACAAGCAAATCATGACTTATAAAACTCAAAAAATCAATCAAAACTATCTTATAAACTGCAAAGATAAAATATATTATTTTGTTTACCTAAAAGATAAACCGCATAATATTTAATTCAATTTGAATATTTGTTCTTAAATATTTACAAAAGATAAATATATACTTTGACACATTAAAATTAAAAATCCAATAATCATGTCCAAGGGTATTTACTGCATATGTTTCACCAATTGTTTCCTTCAAAATATATATTTATTTCATAAGTTTTTGAAATTAATCATAATTTTTTTAAAAGTACCCGATTTCTTATATGTTTAGATTTCATATAAAAAATTTAAACATTTCGAATTTTATTTATTATATAAAGCAGAATGTTTCAAAGTTCGCATGATCACGACACGTGTTAAGTTAATCGATTAGATTTTGAGATGTGTTTAATAAACTTACAATTATATTTTGACACGTGTTTAATAATTTTTCAATTATATTTTAAACGTGTTAAGTTACTCGACTAGATTTTGGCATATGTTTAATAAATTTCCAATTATATTTTGACATGTGTTTAATAAAATTACAATTATGTTTTAACACATAATATTAACAATAAAGTTAAAATTTTAGGAATCTTAAAAGGTATTAGGAAAAATAGACAAAAACTATAATCTTAAAGATATTAGAAAATAGTAGTTATGTTTTGATTAAAGAAGTTAAATAAAAACTATAAATGAAAACCAAAGTTTTTTTTAAAATAAATAAAAAGAAAAACCATACTATTTCATATTAGAATAAGAAAATTAAACAATAGATAACAATCATAAAAAGAAAATGAACAAAAGATTTTTTAATTTTAAAAATAATATTTAAAATTAGAATAAAGAAATCTTATAATATAAAACTGAATGTTTGTTGATTCAGCTAATCGCGACACGTGTCAAGTCAAAGTTGGAAAAAAATTAAATGGATTAATTAAAAACCTCAAAAATCTGAAAATTTAATAACTGATTTATAATTTTAAAAGGTAAACTTACTAAAGCAAAATTATCCTAAAAGAAAAAATTAATATAAAAAATGAAAAAAACATTAATTAGTTTTTCATTTAAATTAAGGAAATTAATCATATAGAAAAAAATTCTAATTCCTCACATCTATATAAACCACAATTTTGTAGTATGTTAATTACACACCAAATAATTAAAAGTCCAATAATCGTATCAAAAAGTATTTACTGCATTTCTTCACCAACTATTTCTTTCATGGTATATATATATTTCATAGTAAACTTTGTTTCTTAGTTTATGTATTATATATTTTCACGGGTAATTAATCTAATTTTGCTTTTTTGTTTTTAATTTTTTTAACTGATTATAAAATATTAAATTTTAAAACCGCATATATGCGGGTACTTATCTAGTTAGTAATAGATTAAAACAGAAAACTTTTTTTAACCAAACAAGTTTCATTAAAGATATTTCTATAATTTATATATACTATTAAACATGTTGTCAAACATTTATTATTTTGTAGACAATAGAAAAATCTAAACAAATCTCAAAAAATATTAAATCATACTTGATTTTAGAGATTTTAAATTGGAAATATTAAAATTTATGCATTTTTTATTAAAAAAAACATTTGATAGTCTAATCTTCATGTTTGTAGTTCGGGTCGGGTTCGGGTTCGGATACGGTTAAAACGCCCAACTCTAGACTTTACTAAGGGGGATTTGTTCGGGTATAACAAAAGGGGTTAATTTCCTAAGTTAGCTTCAGGGTTGTAGTTCGGGTTTTGGTTTTTTCGGATATTATCTGACACCTGAAGTACTTAGACATTAAGACACGTCATGTATTTTTTTAGTTCGGATCGGGTTTAGGATCGGGTTTTTCCGGTCGGGTTCGGATACGGTTAAAACGCCCAATCCTAGAGACATATATGCATATCCACACAAATTTGTCCATAGGTTATTGTTCAAACCTTACTCAATTAGCCAGAATCCAAATAAATTGACGCCCGAGTATCTGTAAATGTCATTTGTATACAAAATTTAGAGTACTCTTACCTATATTAATCAATAAATCATAAACATATGATACTTTTAACTGAGTGTATCCATAATATGATATACATGCCTATTTGTCCATGTAATGGCTATGTATTCGGCTCATGTGTGGATGAAGGGACACATTTCATCTGAGTTTTTGAAAATCCTGGGTTTGCTTAGCAACACATATCACGAAATCGAAGTTTAGGTTACGAACAAAAATTAATAATTTCGAAGTTTAGAATTAAATCCATGTTTTTATATCTAAGAAAAGGTAAAAGAAAGAGAAGAGCCGTAAAAGTGAAAAAGGTGACATAGGGATATTTTCGGAAGATAACAAGGGTTTTCTGCAAATAAACCTTCCAAGTGGAATTTTTTTGCAACTCTATCCTCTACTTGCAGAAAATGCAGGTCAAACCTACCAAGTCCGATTTAACCCGCAATTTAACCTACCAATAGTCTGTATAAGACTGTGTATATATCATCAAAACTACGTCGTTTTGATTGTTTTTTAAAACCAGATAATGCAAAATGGAAATTTGAATCCACAACCTCATGCACACTTAACACAATAGCATTACCATTGTGCCAAGAACGTTTTTATTGTTATAACCAATATAAATATATTATATATATATTAAAAAGATGTGTATTGTTCTTTGAATATTTTTCCCGTCAAAACCGCAAAATCACGTTTTCCCGCCAAAACCGCAAAATCAGATTTTTCCATCTAAACCACAAAATCACGTTTTCCCATCTAAACTGCAAAATCGCGTTTTACCACCCAAACAGCGAAATCACTTTTTCCGTCAAAAACGTGAAATCATGTTTTCCTCTCAAAACCGCAAAATCACGTTTTCCCATAAAAACCGCAAAATCACGTTTTCCCGTCAAAACCGCAAAATCACATTTCCCGCCAAAACCGTGAAATCATGTTTTCCCGTCAAAGCCGCAAAATTACGTTTTTCCGTAAAAACCGAAAAATCACGTTTGCCCGTCAAAACCGCAAAATCACGTTCTCCCGCCAAAACCGCAAAATCAGATTTTCCAGCCAAAACCGTAAAATCATGTTTTCCCGTCAAAACTGCAAAATCACATTTTCCCGCCAAAACCGCAAAATCACATTTTCCCACCAAAACCGTGAAATCATGTTTTTCCGTCAAAGCCGCAAAATTATGTTTTCCCGTAAAAACCGAAAAATCACGTTTTCCCGTCAAAACTGGAAAATCACGTTTTCCCGCCAAAACCGCAAAATCACATTTTGCCGGCAAAACCGTGAAATCATATTTTCCCGTCAAAACAGCAAAAATTACGTTTTCCCGCCAAAACCGCAAAATCACGTTTTCCCGTCAAAACCGCAAAATCACGTTTACCCACCAAAACCGCAAAATCACGTTTTATCGTCAAAACCGCAAAATCACGTTTTCCCGTAAAAACCGCAAAATCACGTTTTGACGGGAAAACGTGATTTTGCGGTTTTGACGGGAAAACGTAATTTTGCGGTTTTATGGGAAAACGTTATTTTGCGGTTTTGACGAAAAAACATGATTTCACGGTTTTGGCGGGAAAATGTGATTTTGCGGTTTTGACGGAAAAACGTGATTTTGCGGTTTTTACGGGAAAACATGATTTCACGTTTTTGACGGGAAAAAGTGATTTCGCAGTTTGGGTGGTAAAACACGATTTTGCGGTTTAGATGGGAAAACGTGATTTTGTGGTTTAGATGGAAAAATATGATTTTGCGGTTTTGACGGAAAAAATATTCAAAGAACAAAACACATCTTTTTAATATATATATATATATAATATATTTATATTGGTTATAACAATAAAAACGTTCTCGTCATAATGGTAATGTTTTTGTGTTAAGTATGCATGAGGTTATGGTTTCAAATCTCCATTTTGCATTATCTGGTTTTAAAAAAACAATCAAAACGACGTAGTTTTGATGACATATACACAGTCTTATACAGACTATAAAATCAATATACGGCCGAAGGTTATATTGCGGGTTGAATCGGACTTGGTAGGTTTGACCTGCATTTTCTGCAAGTGGAGGGTAGAATTGCAAAAAAATTCCACTTGGAAGGTTTATTTGCAGAAAACCCTTTAACAATGAACAGTTCTCTTATTGCACCTAGAGTGGAAGTCCATTTTCCTGTAATTAAAAGGGAAAAAACCTTAAAAATACACAAACTCTATGTAATTTAGACGTTTAATACATTAATTATTTTGACATCCAAAAAAATACATATACTAACGTTGGCATCCATTTTAATACTTAAACTATCAATCATTCTTTTTTTAATACATAAACTATTAAATTTCGTATATTTTACAACATTTATATTTTAAAAACCTGATTTTGCCTTTTTTTTATTAAATTCGATTTATCTCTTTATTTTTATTTTAAAATATAAATTTGATAATATAAAATAAAATAAAAAATTGGAAAATGATGGAAAAAAAGCTCATCTTCCACGACCCCTTCCTCTTCCTCCTCCTCCTCAAAATTAAATACCTTTTACACTCTCAGATTTTGATGATGTTTTGAATTTATAATCCTTTTACATTCTTAAATCTGATTAATTACCTAAACCAAATTTTTAATCGGATGAGTTGACTCATGTTATTTTTGTGATTTGCAATCGTAAAAATCAATAACGGAACCGGAAAAATATGGATGAATCTCCCTGAGTTTTCCGGCGAACGATGAGGATACAAAGAGTCTTCCCTGGAGGCTCCGTCGTCGTCTTCTCGAACCGAAAAGCCCAGTCTCCGCCGAAGAGATCGATTCCAAACTCAGAGAAGCTAATCTCCGTCTTTACGGAAAGTTCCTTACTTTTTATGGGTTTTTGCAGCAATACTATGAGTTTCTATCGAGCAAGGCACGACCTAAGATTAGAAGCCCGAGATCGGCAACTACGGAGGAGCTTAGTCAGAGACTTGAATCAAAGCTTAATGCTGCTGAACAAAAGAGGCAAAAGTCTTCGACCAAACCAATTAAAAATGCATTACAATTTAGATATCGAGCTCTTTTTTCTCCGTCGACGCCGTTTCAGTTTCCGTTACCGTCGGAGTTTGATGCTCTTCCGGCGTTAAATCCGGCTGAGCCGCCGAGTAAACGAAGACAAGAAAACTTTGGTGAAGGAACCAGAATTCGCACATATCGTAGATTGGCGAATTCAGTTTAGAGTTTAGGAGAATTATTTTTATTAGATTTATAGCTGTGCCGTTGAAGGCTGCCTACGTACCCTTCAAATAGAGATCAAGCCAAAACGTAGTTCTTGTTACAAAGGATGTGATGGGATTTTGAGATGATTAAGAATGAGGCGATGGCCTCCTTATTTATAAGTCTTGAAGTCCTTAGCTCTTCCTTTTCCTTCTTGACTTTGTATTGGCAATTATCCTTTTTCCTTGAAGCTGATAAGGATAATCTCCTTTCTTTCCGGGATTTGCCTTTATCCAAATAAAGGAAATCTTCTCTTTATTAATTAAAGGAAATTTCCCTTTAATTACGTAGATCGGTTTCGATGGGCCTTGAAGTTGATTGTTGGGCTGATTTCTATTCAAACCGGATTAAACCGGGGGAGTGCTAAATCCCCCTCTAACATTTGGGCCTGGTAATATTACCAGGAAAGGATAGGAGATGGAGTTGTAGATTTGGTTAATGAGAGGAGAAGAGAAGGATGACACTGGTCGAAGGAGGAAGAAGAAAAAAATTTTGTTTTTGTTTTTAATTTCTTTTTCATTTATTAAATTTATTTTTATAAATTATTAATTTTGTTTTTCTGATAAAATAAACCGAATTTAGTAAATAAAAAGAGCAAAATCAGGTTTTTTAAATATAAATGTTGTAAAATATAAGAAATTTAATAGTTTATATATTAAAAAAAGAATGATTGATAGTTTAAGTATTAAAATGGATGCCAACGTTAGTCTGTGTATTTTTTTGGGTGTCAAAATAGTTCGTGTATTAAACGTCCAAATTATGTAGAGTTCGTGTATTTTTAAGATTTTTTTCCTAATTAAAACTAAAAAAATCATTCTGAATGTAATTTATCCATAAATAAACATGTTGCAGACAGTGGGTGAGCAAAAAAACCGAACCAATCGAACTTAAACCAACCTAGATCAAACTATATTTTATATATAACCCAATCGGTTGAAGTTTTTCTCAACACGCATGGTTCGGTTTGGTTTGGTTTTTTAACTAGTTAATTAATAATATTAAAAATATAAGCACATATTTTAGTGGCACGAGATAGACGAAATCATGAATTTTTTCATATTTTTTTGATTAAGTGGGATAATTTCATTTTGGTTTTAGACTTTTTTATGGTTTTGTTTTATTTACGTTCCGTTAGGATTCTTGTTTTTATAAGTTGATTTATTTAAAAAATCGAACTAAAATCAAACCAAATTATAACCAAACCGAACTAAACCCAAACTAAACCCAAACTTATTTCGGTTGAGTTCGGAGAAAATTCTATTCAACCTTAATCAACCGAACCGAGCCGAACCCAAACCGAACCCGAAATTAAACCAAAATGTCCACCCCTAGCATACACAACTACATGTATCTATTTTATTAAAACAAAAATATTTTTAGTATATGCATCCAAACACTCCTATTTTTAAAAAGAAATCTGTTTGGAAACTATTTTAACATTATCCCATTTTGTTTTTAAAAATATAAATACATAAAAATAAATATAATTCAGAATTTAGGATAATATATAAATTTAAATATAATATCTTCATAAAATCTTTGCGGATAAGAGGTGGTGTTGAAAATATGTGGTTTAAAAGATTTTATTAGACAACATACAAAAGATTTTTGAGATTTAGTTAGTTTAGTATATTAAAAATAAATAATGTTAAAGAAGAAATCAGGGAAAAAATATTTATAGAATTACCAAACATGAATTTATAAAATAAATAATGTTAAAAATATTTTCTAGAAATAATATTAAATTGCCAAACATGAATTATTTTGTAAACAATAAAAAAAATCAGAAAATATAAAATTTTGGAAAAATATTAAATCATATTAGAATTTAAAGATTTTAAGTTGAAAATATTGACTTAAATCATAAAAAAAGAATTCCTCTAAATTTTCTGATTTTAACTTAAATCATAAAAAATATGTTTAAAAAAAATATTTTAATACATTAAATTAATGTTTTGAAATCTGACTCGGAAAGCAAACCAGAGAGTCTTTTGGGTCACCGGGTTCGTGGATTGACCCGGTTCGATACAGTTCAACTGCAATCAGCAATTAGTGAAATTATATATATAGTATGAAAACTAATAAATCTCTAAAATATGTTTGAAAATATGTTAAACTGACAAAGTAATTATTATTGTAGTTGATAAAGTATTATTCATAAACGAAAGAAAATCGTAAAGTACGAGATTGTAAAATCAGAATGACTCAATAAGAACAATAAAAGAAACCATTTGATTGCACTATAATTTTTTACTTAGCCTTAACCCCACATATCAACGATTATGTCCAATTCACGGTTATTTGCTGAGTTTTTACGAGTTTTACCAGATTTTATAGCTATATCCGAACCGGATTATTGTTTGGATCCCGAATTTTTTAGGATCTGAAAATATTATATTAAATTTATAAATAAAAATGATCTCGTACGGACGCGCAGGTGAGAATCTATTTATCAGGTAAAATAAAACACTCACTTTTGCAAAGCATCTTTAAACTAATCGATCTTCCAAGACCATATGGCCTCATAGATATTAATACTAACAATTGTTTTCACATTTGAACGATAAAAGGTATATTTTTTGGGTTTTATACCTAACGTTCAAATCTAGAAACATTTATCAAGACGATAGAAAAAAAAGACAATAGTCACATGCTATAGCTAGACTGTGGATTCCACCAAACTAAAGTCTAGTAAATCTAAACATTGAAAGATATGTGCTCATACACACTAACACACATCAAACTTAGTAGTTCACGAAAGGGACTCTTTCTATTTTTAAAGTGGTCAACAAGATTTTTCTTTTTTTTTAAAACACAAAGAAATCATTCACTTATTTCGATGGAAGATTAGTTACCAATTTACAATATAAATTGAATGAGATTTGCTCGCATAACACTGACCTATATAAAACATATAAAAATCCAAGTACACTACGTATAAACTCAGTCACAACAAAATTACAGTCAGATTAGTTAGGGTTTATGTGCTTATAACCCTAAAGCACTTAGGCACAAAGCTTGATGATCTCATCAATCATTGGTCTATTGGTTGGTGGCGTTCTGTAAGTCTGAGTGACGTTAATTAGTGGTTACTAATATTTGTTTGTTCCCACTGCTGGTTCTTATTTGATTCTATATAAACATTTTTAAGCTTTATTGAAGGCCCTTTAACAATAATAAATTAATAATAACCATACATGTGTTATCATGTTTTTTATTCCAATTGTGTTCTTCTTTCTAAATATTTTTTTTTTCAAAAAAAATCACATTTTATATTATATTTCCAAAATTACCACCAAAATCATTCTCAAAAATACTACACACTTTTTAAATATGTGGATATTGTTTAAGTTTTCCAAAATATGTGGATATGTATAAATCTTTCTACATATATATAAATATATAATAGTGTATATGCATGCTCTTATACATATATCGATTATAAATTCTCCATTTATAGCATGTATAATCCTAATTACGATATGTATAAATTTTGTACAATATAGAAAGAGATGTTACTATAACATGTAGTTGTCTTTGAGCTATGCACAAACTCTTATACATCACAATGTGATGTCACATAAAGCGTTTTAAAATATGTAGAAAACATTATAAAAGTTATATATGCCCTACTATGATATGTGAAAGTTTTTAACTTTAGAAATCCAAAACACCAAACCCGAACATAAAAAAAAACTATAAATTATTTTGTAAATTAAAAATTTGTTATATCAAAAGCTGAAATTGTATCGAAAGAGGTAAAACATGCTTCGATTTTACATTGGTTATTATTTTAATAAACCACAAAAGAGAAAGAAAAAAAAACAATCGAAATGAACCAAATTAATTGATATTTCATTTATAAATCGACCGTAACAATTGGACTGACCATAAAACATTACAAATGATACCATACAAAACACGATGAACCCTAAACACAAATCACACAAATATTCAAAGAAACCAGATTATTATCACCTTACAGATAAAATTCATTTAAAAAATGAATTCGAAAACACACGATAATTACTAATCACCGAAGAACAGCAATAGTTAAACTCAAACACTCAATCTCAGTACATCTCACCACGTTACGATTTATTCATCACCACGGTCATCATAAAGCTCACTACCACCGTTACTATCCGATGAAGGAGGAGGACGTGGCCGATGAAACTTAGGACGACGTTTTCCAGGCTGAGACGACGGAGCAGCATAACCACACATACCAAACTCACAAGGCGCACCAGAATCACACTTGTTTCCGCATTGTCCGCAATTAGAAGGATCATTGTTCGTGTCTACACAATCTCCATGGCAACAAGACAAAGTGAACCGACATCTCCGGAAACAGAACCGGCAATGTTTTGGATCGGACAAGACATCAACGCATTGGTTACGACAACATCTCATTCGAGCCATTGGTGGTCCGTATCGTTTGCAAATCCATGGTTTACACATCGGTGGCTTTGGCTTATCCCAATTTGACATTGTGGGTGATTTGGTGTGGTTTTTTAGCCATGAAGAAGAAGTTGTGTTAAGTTGGTCATAGCGACCAAAAACTTGAAGAAGAGAGTTTAAGAGGAAGAAGACCAAGGCATATAAAAATAGCTTAGTGGTGATCATATTGTGATGAGGTTAATTCGTTAGATCACTGGTTGAGATGTATAATTAACGAAGAGTGTTTATATATATATGTTTGATGTGAGAGAAAGATTTGGGAAGTGTTCATGTTTTTCTTGCATGGATGATGATGGTTTATTATGCATGTTACGTTCATCTTTCTATTCATCAAACTCTGTATTAATTTTGTTATTTCTACTTAGTTAATTAATTTATGTGTGGACCGCGAGGAGAACATTTATATTAATTTGTGTGAAGAAAAGAAAAGGGTATCACATGGCAAAGTAGTTGGAAGAATAAAAAGTCGTTAAGAAAATTTTGGGGTTACAATTTTTATTTTTATCTTGTGTTATACTTTGGTCTGTACTAAATGATGGCATGTGAACACATATTCATATTAAACAAGAAATAAGTCCCTTATAATTCATTGATAAGTGTGTATGCAATAAAATTCATTGGTCAAGAAGAAATTAGAAAGAAAAACGCAAAACAAAACCCAATTATCCAGAAGTGTGATAAGTGATGGCAAACTATAATTGGGCCACAAGGCCCGTAACGTAAAGGGCTTGTTTTTGAGACAGAAAGAAAGAACTTGGGGAAATAAGTTTTTTTCTGTTCATTCTGTATTACAAGAAGAAAAATAATTTAGATTTTTTTTCCTTTTTTCTTTTTTGGTTGCCAACATTCGTGAGAGTTAACTAATTCGAGACTGGAAAAAATAATCAACTAATTATAGGTTCAAAATTGACCAAACAATGGATTAAATGTGATATACATATTTAGGTGAGACACATTTAATATATACTATGCTTATTCAGATTGTGACAAGTCTGTGGTACTGTTTGTGAATGAACCTGACAAATGATTTTGATTTCTGAGTCTGAAATTGAGGACAAATTGAACAAAGTCCATCGATGCCGTGTCGCAATATATATGTGTTTTTTATTGTTTCATTGTTTTTCTAACATTTTTTTTTTACGTTTATTTGTTAAGAACTTGGTGCGTTTGTGTTGGATTTCTTGTGTGTTTTTTCTTTTCTTTTGGTGCAAATTGTAACTACATATGCAAAACAAACCACAAAAGGAGTTAAATATTATCAAACTATAAAACCTTCATATACAATTAAACTAATTACTAAAAAATCTCCAAGCAAACACATTTTCCCTCAATGTTTTTAACATGTACTTATTCACATAAATAAGAAAATATGTTCACCTACAAAATTAAATCTTATAAGAAAAATAATTTTCATATACAATTAAATTATACTGAATAATTAACATTGATTTTTGAAAAATCCAAATTAAATTTATATTTACTAATCGGAATATAAAATCTCCAAGAAAATCTTTCCAAACTTAACAAATTTCTTTTCCTACTTTGACATAAATATTAGAAATTTATTTTAGGAAAATAATAGTAAATACTTACAAAATTATAAAAATCAGCAGATCTAAAGATTGAATCATGATAAAATAAATATTTATACTATTAAAACATGAGCACTTTTCAAATATGTTTTCAAACATCTCTTATTTTTTAAAAATAAATTGAACATGTTGCCAAACATGTATTAAACTTGTTGCCAAACATTTATTAAATTTATTATAAAATTAAAAATTACAGATTAAACATATTTGAATCAATAACACTTAAATTATTTCTTTTTTCTCATTTCACATTTTATATACTAGAAATTTACTTGCGCGTTGCGCAGATTTACAACTATATCGCGTTCTAATTGATTTTTATTCTTTTAATTTAATTTTAAATATTTAATTTGGTGTGTTTAGCTAGTTTAATTTTTCTACTAGCTTAATGAATTTTTATCAATAATTTTAAATTAACTAAATGGTTTGTAAACAGTTTACATTGATAATGTTAAATAAATAATTTTTAGCATTCTTTGCTCACTAAAATATTAAATATGTGAATTCGATGTTTGTAATTCTTTTATATTTGTATATAGTAAAAATGAAATATATATTATTTGGTTTCAATCTATGACAATCAAAGCTGGAAAAATGTATGAATTAAAATGTTGATATATTATCGTATTTCTTTTTATAGCGCTACGAAATGCATGATGATAAGGTTAATAGTGGTAATAGATGACAGTACGATAAGTGATGAAAATTTAACAATAAATAAAATTGATGATGACATTATAGTGGTTTGTAAAGATATATAACATTTTATTTGTGTATTTTATTGTGTTAACTCTTTAACATTATGACCATTGATTCTTTGTTAGGGTTGAAATTTTAAACTTTTTATTTTAAAATTGAAAACACATATTATACTACTATGAAATTTTCAATTTTTTCTTATATGGTTTAAGTATGACCACGACTTCTATCTATTATATATATAACTAAATTTAACGACACTTAGTTGTCCTTGACTCATTCTGATATTCAATCTCTTGAAACTCATTTTTCACTTAATGATGACTATTTACAATCTTTTGACTATTTTTTTTATTGTGGCTTTTATAACTTTTTATTTTTTCTTATCTTTGTGCTCATTTTACATAATTCTCTTATCTTTTGTGCTCATTTTATTTTCTATTTACAATCTTGGTACATCAATAATCATATTCCATCGTTGACGATGAAGATGTTCACAGGATGAACACCCTTGAATTCTAAAAGAAGGGCATCCGAAATAATACGATAGTCCTAATGAGGAGGTACATGAGACAAAAATGTTTGATATCATCTGGCCATATTTTTTACTGTCGGCCACGAGTCACGAAAGTACATTTTCTGTTAAGTTACATGAGTTTCCAACTCAAAACCAATTGACCCATGTCCCTTATATATTACTTATGATCTTTTCCAATTTCTGATGTGAGATAATATTTCCTAATACGCCCTCTCGAGATGATGGCTCTTTGCCTATCAATCTCGGTATATTCGGGTATAGATTGATGGACCAATTTTGGGTCGGGTCGATAATGGATCGGGTTGGACAATATGGATCGGGCTCTGATACCATGTTAAGTTACATAGGTTTCCAACTTAAAACCAATTGGCAATGAATGGATTGACACATGTCCCTTATATATTATTTAACATGAGATTCTTCATAATCTCATCACCTACTCGCCGATAAGTTTCGATCCCTCTCAACAAGTAGATTTTCCTATAAACCATCCCACCAAATATCAGATATCAGATAGACTTTAGATCACTACTGGCTAAAGTCTAGACAAAAACCTTATTTCTCCTCCCGGAAACCAAGTTTTTCATCTAGTCATATTGTCCGTTCTGACTAAAATGTTGAAGAGTCTTCGGAAGATACACCATTTTCCAAATCCTCATAGATTATTTTGACTTCGTTAGTTTTGCAAGATAGGCTCAAAAAAGCCCACACGGAGCACTCTTCTAAGTCGTATATGTTTGTTTCCGAGTAAACGAATGGCTCACCCTACGTTCGTCGGCTATTCTGAACTAATGGTAATTCTTCCCCAGAAAACATGCATATTCAACCGTATGAAAATTTTAAAATCCGACTATCCATATATACATCTTGTGTAAATTTCCTTACACAAAACATCGCCGCCATATTTATTTATGAACATTATTATCTAACTGATCGAGAATGTTATCTCTATAAAATACGTGGAAACGAATCGAGTGTAGAACATGCGATTAGGGTTAGAAGAAAAACAAAACAAGATATTATGAAAGTTGAAACAATTAGAAAAGCAAAAAAATTAATGATCGTATTATTATTAATTCATACCCAAAAAAAAACTGCGTAAGGTTATTAAAAAATTCATATGTGTTATTATTAATTTAACAAATAAAAAAAAGAAACAATCATAGTATTATTATTAATTTAGATGGAAAAAGGTGAAATGTATTATGAAATTGTTAAACAAAAAGATCATGTGGAGGCTGATGAATCCGATGAGCCGAAAGCTTCACTTAGGATACCCTTTGATGTCTTCGTCGTCTCTTTGTTTGTTTCCTAGTCAAATGTTTTAATATACTTAGCTAGCTAGAGAAAAGAAATTGAGATCTATAATTGACTTAATCTTATGCATTGCATGTTCATAATTTGATATATTACTATTAAAACGATACATTAACAACAACAATTTCACAAATTCATTCTATATGATTTTTAATTAAAGAAACACGTACATCAATTAACAATTTGTGTTTAAAACAAATGTTTTTATTACTCTAATCATATTATTTCCCAACGTCTCTCTGCAACACGCACCACCAAGCGAGAGCTCCCCATGTAATTTAGGGGAACGCTCCTCACGCGCTATAAGGAGCGTGCATTCCACTCTACTCGGATACGACGTCGTCTTAGTCTTATACCGTTGACACATACGCATGGATTTTGAGAATATACGTATACATCTACTCTCTCTCTCTCTCTCTCTCTCTCTCTCTCGTTTCAGTCACAAGACTCCCGATTTAGCTTCACGAACTCAAGCTTCTCTCTCTCTCTCTCTCTGAGTCACGCATTATCGTCTGTGAATCTCGAGCTTTTTTTCGTTTTTCCATTTTCGAGATTTTGGTCGGTTCTTCACGTTGGAAAGCCTTGTCTATGGCGGTGGTGATTGAGTGGATGAACAGATGAAAGTCACCGGAAAGCCGTATCCGACGGCAACATTACCGGCCTTTGACTCGGAGGCGAATCTGTTCACTAACGGTCCAGATCTCAGGGCTATACAAAGAGCCACTACAGTCACTAAACGTAGAGCAAGGAACCCGAGCTTGACTCGTCAGCCAAGATCCGGCGCTCCTGGCGGGAGACGAAGCCGGCCGGAGACTCCTCTTTTGAAATGGAAGGTCGAGGATCGAAATAGAGAGAGAGGCGGCGTTGTAGAGGACGATGATTACAAGGATGATGGAGGTAATAACCAGGTTGAGAGGGAGACTACGCGCCGCAAGGATCGGAGGAAAACCTCTCGGCCGGTCTCTGTTAGGAAACTCGCCGCCGGACTATGGCGCTTGCAAGTTCCCGACGCGGTTTCCAGCGGCGGAGAGAGAAAGGGGAAAGAGGGATTAGGGTTTCAGGTACAATTTTTGTGTGTCCTGGAGATCCAATAGTCTATCATCTGCATTTGCATTGTGATAATGAATTAGTTTTCATGGATTGAATGGGAAGTTTTAAGATCATCTGTTCAAGTTTCGACTTCTGCTCGATGAAATCCTTATCAAATTTTTCCTTTCATCATAATCATCACTAAGCCTACATACATGTACCTAGAATTAGCTTTTATCTGGGTAGTAATTTTGATGTAGTCCAAACTGGAGCTGATTGTTTAGATTCCTAGTGCTCATATGGAGAAAGAAGTTCATGTTCATTAGCTTTCTGTTTTAAGCTATCTTGTTGCTCCCCTGCAGGGAGGTGCTGGATACATGGGTGTTCCGTTTCTTTATCACCATAGTGACAAACCTTCTGGCGGTCAAAGCAACAAGATAAGGCAGAACCCTAGCACTATTGCTACGACAAAAAATGGATTTTTGTGTAAGGTGTGTTGATCTTCTCAATCCTCTAGCCTCTAGGTGTATATGATATTAGATGTATGTAACATCAGACATAAATACTTTGGAAATCACAGTAGCGATTGTCTATTTACTCTTCCAAAGATTAAATAGACTAGATCACAGCAGCTGTTGTCGATTTTTGGAGCTAAGATAAAACACCATCTCATGCATATACTGTATTTGATTGCGAGGTTATTGGTCTAGAATCAGAACACCCTGTGTCATTATACCTTTTTGTTATATCACCTCCCCTCAGAATCTTACCAATGAAGGGTGTTCTGATTGAGTGGTGTATTTGATTGCGAATTTATTGGTCTTCTGATTTCTTTAACCAGGTCAAAAATATTATAATGTTAGTATTATTGAAGAGTTCCGAAATTTTTCTCTTATATTTGCAGAAAGGAAAAACTTAAATGAGATTGAGATTACGAATCTGAGAGTTCGAGTTGCTTCTTAGCTAGTTTATGAGGCCTTTGTCAGTCTTACCTTTTTGGGCAATGGGTATGATAAAACCTGCAAAGTCTTAATATAACTGTTAACTTGGATATTCTACCGCATGCAACTCTATACATTTCATCTGGTGGGCTATTCTTGTCTGTTAAGGTCCTTTGTTTTGCTGTGATTATATCGTGTAACTTCTTTATGATTTCTTCACTTCAATTCTTCTATTGTTTTCTTGTCAGCTCGAGCCTTCAATGCCATTTCCCCACTCGGTGATGGAGGGGGCAACAAAATGGGATCCCGTCTGCATGGATACAATGGATGAAGTACACCAAATTTATAGCAACATGAAGCGCATTGATCAACAAGTGAATGCTGTGTCATTGGTTTCTTCACTTGAAGTAGAGCTGGAGGAAGCACATGCTCGAATTGAGGAACTCGAGAGTGAGAAGCGATCTCACAAAAAGAAGCTTGAGCAGTTCTTGAGGAAAGTTAGTGAGGAGAGGGCTGCTTGGCGGAGCAGAGAGCACGAGAAGGTCCGAGCAATCATTGATGACATGAAAGCTGATATGAGCAGGGAGAAGAAAACCCGTCAGAGATTAGAAATCGTCAATCATAAATTAGTCAATGAGCTTGCAGATTCGAAGTTAGCCGTAAAGCGTTATATGCAGGACTTCGAAAAGGAAAGGAAGGCAAGGGAATTGATTGAGGAAGTTTGCGATGAACTTGCCAAGGAGATAGGAGAAGATAAATCTGAGATTGAAGCATTGAAGAGGGAATCCATGAGCCTCAGAGAAGAAGTAGATGATGAAAGAAGAATGCTGCAGATGGCTGAGGTCTGGCGTGAGGAACGTGTCCAGATGAAGCTTATTGATGCCAAAGTAGCACTTGAGGAAAGGTACTCACAAATGAACAAGCTTGTAGCAGATTTGGAATCTTTCCTTAGGTCAAGAGATATCGTCACAGATGTCAAAGAGGTGAGAGAGGCAGAGTTATTAAGAGAAAGCGCTACATCGGTGAATATCCAAGAAATCAAGGAATTTACATATGAGCCTGCAAACCCGGATGATATCTTCTCGGTGTTCGAAGAAATGAATCTCGGTGAAGCCCATGATAGAGAAATTGAGAAATCTGTTGCTTACAGTCCAATGAGCCACGGTTCTAAAGTTCACACGGTAAGTCCAGACGCCAATTTGATCAACAAGAAAGGGAGACATTCAGATGCTTTTACTCACCAGAATGGAGACATCGAAGAAGATGATAGCGGTTGGGAAACAGTGAGCCACCTCGAAGAACAAGGATCTAGTTACTCACCAGATGGAAGCATACCTTCTGTGAACAACAACAATCACCATCACAGAGACAGCAATGCCTCGAGTGGTGGTACAGAGTTCTTAGGCAAAGGATGGGAAGAGACAATGACTCCAACTACAGAGATAAGCGAAGTGTGTTCAGTTCCAAGACGGTCATCCAAAAAGGTTTCATCAATAGCAAAGCTCTGGAGATCATCAGGTGGAAACAATGGAGATAGAGATAGTAACTACAAGGTAATATCAATGGAAGGAGCGAATGGAGGAGGAAGGGTTTCAAATGGAAGGAAATCAAGCGTGGGAATGGTTTCACCGGATAGAGGCTCGAGCAAAGGCGGATTCAGCCCGATGATGGATTTGGTTGGACAATGGAGCTCTTCACCGGATTCCGCAAATCACTCTCATGTGAACCGAGGAGGAATGAAAGGTTGCATAGAATGGCCTAGAGGTGCACAGAAGAATAGTTTGAAGGCAAAACTCATTGAAGCACGAATCGAAAGCCAAAAAGTTCAGTTAAAGCATGTCCTTAAGCAGAAGATTTAGGAAGTCTTGATCACAACTGAACCAGATTTTAAACCCGGGGCATTGCGTTCGGTTCTCTGATCTCTCACCGGGCTGTGATTCTGTATGAAGTAATAAATGTTCCGGTGAAGCCAGGGAAGCGGCTTAGACCGGAGTTTAGATTATGTATGGCATTTGGTCATTAGCCATTAAGCAATGTGTACTCTAATATTGTTATCTCATCATTCTGGAAGAAAAACCCTTTAGCAGAGTAAGAGAGGCTAATGTTCCTTAGAAACTTGTTCGTCAATTTATTATATAATATATAGTTACTTTCCTACAAATCTACCAAAGATGCTCGTTTTGCTGTTTCAGTTCACCATTTTATCCATTTACAAAACTTGATTACGTATTCAAATATCTAGCATAATAAATATGATTTAGTTAGTGTTCTTTTCTAAACTTTGGTAAATTTTATAAACATTATTTTTATTTTAAGACATGAATGTCCCTACAGTGAAAGGCTAAAAGATGCTCTGCACATATAGTGGAAATTTTTGTTTTCAACCCAAAGAAAATATGTTCAATTTTTCATGACATTATTGGTGAGACAACAATGACGCTCCTGCTAAAGAAGAAAACTACAGGATATAATTGCACAACACAATGAATCTGAATTGTTGACAAGATCATTAAAACTAAGCACATCACATTTGTCATTTACTTTCCCCCTTTCTTTGAATTGTATAAAAGAATCAAATAAATCATTCTCTTATTTGTATTCTTGAAAATTGACATGACCAGTTGCTTGAGCATGCTCCACGGCTTCCTGTTTCAATTATTGGTTTCACAACTCAAGCTCTATGATATATGAAACACAGATAATGAAGAATTGAATGAGACAAAGCAAATGACCTTTTGTCCAATAACTCCAATTTGGCATACACCACAACGCAGAGTGAAGTTTGCAGTATCTGTGTAACTCCTTTTCCTGAAACAGATTACCAAATCACAGGGCTTATTCTTTTTCTTTAAGCCACACATTTAACAAAACTATGCTTCACACTTATATTACCTTTGTTGGTCCTTTACTAGATTCAGAACAAGCCCTTCGATAGCCCCCGTGGATCTATCTTTCCCAACCGGAAATATAGTCATATCGAAATCTTCCTCGGCTTCTTCAAATGGAGACAGCTGAAAAGTTGCAGCAAGGAAGTAATAATTAAGAAACCAGTTTGGTGATCAAGTTACTTTTCTCAAATGGTGAATATATGAACTTACAGCAAGAGCATCGTAGTGAAGACCGTCATAGATCAGCATAACTCTTTCGTTGTAGTTTTTCGTCTGCAAAAGGGAAACTACTGTTTAGTACTTTTTAAAGTATTTTTCTATTTTTTCAGAACTTGGATGTTTGAGTTTGATGATACCTGTCCATACAAGTCACATCGACTAGTTTGAATATCGTAAGCTGCAATTTCTCGACCATAATAATCTGCTAATATCGAAAGCTCAATCGCACCTATACAAAACAAAAGAAAATGGAAAGACACTTATCAACACAAAATGACGAACCTTGCAAGCATCAGGCACAATCTTAACCATGAAAATCATGAACAAGACACATTTACCGACATATCTCGCCTGATATATAGCTAAATTCAGTTGAAAAAACCATACTTAAGCAATTATGGAGATGTTGAACAATCTAGGCAATTATACCTCCCCACTTCTCGGGATTGAGAATCCAAGCACAATATTCTTCATTGTGCTTCCCAAGAAATGCGTCATTATATTTCTCCTTGTCGCTTGCAACTGCTGCAGCTATAACCTAATCATAATAGCACCAAGCTAATGTCTTATTGTCGGGAAATTAACAAACTCAATTCATGTGGGAACATATATTCTAACCATAAATCTACTCTAAGCATGACTACTTTTTGATTGTTTTCAATTGGATATTAACCATATCGAGATCGGCTTAAGAACGGTATCTGATAAACCTTTAAGCTTTAGATACAATTGGAAGCTGATAACTACAAGCTAAGAGAAGCTAAACATTGAATGCAACAAACTTCTAACAGATCAAAGAAGCTAAGATAGATGAAGAAACCTGTCTTAGCTCAGGAGCTTTCTTTTTGTCCTTGTCCATGACATAACTGTAAAAGAGAAAACCTCAAAAATAAACACACGATTGCCTCAAAACATCAACTATAAACTTCTTCTTAACTTCGAAAGCTTATTACCCGATTGCGTTGAAGAGACAACTGTTGTCAGATGGTATAACTCTCCTCACAATGATTCCTTCCATGTTAGAATCTCAAACTAGATAAAAGCCTAAATGCATTCCAAGAACTCAATTAGTCAAAATCTTATGCTAAACTTAGTTCCAGAGCGAATTCTGTCAACTCATAACCATATCAGGAGAAATCAATGAACTTTTATAATAACAAAACAAAAAAAAAAGATCTTTACACAGGGAAGAGATATAATTGGATAATAAAACTTGATCTAAGCTAGTAAAAAACGAGAATGAAGAGTCTTGATCAGATCTAATCTAGCACCTAATCGTAGTATCTGCCCTTACTTTATCCAGATTCGATAATCAGATCCATAAATCACAAGCATCTAATCAAAGAACCGGCACTACAAAGTCTACAAATTTCGCAAATATTAAGAAACTAAAGATTCAATTTTGAGCATACCCAGATGAATATTTATCACCAAACGCGACGAAAGCAAACAACTTTTGATGCAATTTTGTTTTGGGTTACAAAAAGAATAGAGAAACGAAATCCTGAGATTGGAAGAAACCGAAAAGGGGAAATTCCAAGATAAAAGGAAAAGAATAAAGAAATTGATTTGGATCCACCGAAACCAGAAGCATAAAGTTAGATAAGAACTCACCGTTGGGCAAGAGATCTGATTCCGGAAATTGAAAAAAACAAAATAATTCGTAAAAATGTAATTTTGGTGTCGCCATTAAAGCCATTGACGAGCTTTATGCTTCTAGATTACTACTTTTGTCACGTTACGGAAGGCAACCAAGAAAAAAAAAAAAATTGTTCTCTAATAACTTTTTCAGATGGTTGTTGACAAAAAAAGAAAAAAAAATATTACATAAATAATATTTTAAAATTAATAATTCATATGATCATGACATGACATGACATGTATAAAGTTAATCGATTAGTTTCGTGTTTAATAAAATTTTAATTATATTTTAATATATATTTAATAAATTTCTAATATTAACAATAAAAGTAAAATTTACAATTGACTCATGATACTACAAGATAAAAGAAAAAAATAGTAGTTATGTTTAGATTAAAAAAATTAAACAAAAAACTATAAATAAAAACCAAAGTTTTTTTTTTTTTTAAACTATATTTCAGTTTAGAATAAAGAAATATTACTATATAAAGCTGAATGTTTCAAAGTTGCTAATTCGAATAATCGCGACACGTTTCAAGTTAATCTATCTGATTTTGACACGTATAAAAAAAAATTCAAATTAGATTTTGACACGTGACAAATAAATTTCTAATTATGTCTTAACAAAAAAATAAAATAAAGTTTTTAATTGATTCTTAATTCTAAAAGGTAAAAAAAAAATAATAGTTATGTTTAGATTAAAGAAATTAAACAAAAAATATAAATAAAAACGAAACTTAAAAAAAAGAAGGAAAAAACATATTTCAGATTATAATAAGAAAATTAAACAATAAATAACAATCATAAAAATAAAAGGAATAAAAGCCAAAATTTTATTATAAAAAAGAAAAACCATATTTCAGTTTAGAATAAGGAAATCTTATTATATAAAATAAATGTTTCAAAGTTTTTAATTAACATGATCACGACAAGTGTCAAGTCAAAGTTGGAAATTTTTTAAATCGATTAATAAAAACTTAAAAATTTTGAAAATTTAATAACCGATTCATAATCTTAAAAGATAAAGTTACTAAAAAAATAAAATTAAATAGTCAAAAAAATAAATTTATTCTAAAAGGTCAAAGAATAACCTGACTCAGAAACCAGGTACTAGATCCGATACATGCGGAGTCTTTCTCCTTCTTGATCAAGAAAACTAGAAACCACCTTTGACCGCTCCAACCTAGAGCTCTGATACCACTTGTTGTGATTTCAACCACCTCTGGTTCGATTGCCTGCAATGATAATGATCTAAACACTAATGCTCTGTTTTGTGTTTGTTGTTTGTGTAATGAAGAACGATGAACAAGACACAATATTACAAGTTCCCAAGGCCTAAATCACCGGCCAAGGTACGTCTTGCAGCTCTCAGGGCTTATACTAGAAGATAGTCTTGTGTACAAGAAACCATAGATGAATCCTGAGCTATATCTAGAGAATTACAAGGGAATAAGAGATGAAGAAGATGAGTTTCTTTTCCCTATTCTCTCTTCCTTGCTCTTAGATTCTTCTTTTTCTCTGCTTGTTACACTACAACTTCTAGACGCTTCTGTGACGTTCTCTTATGCATGTGCAGGTCCAGCTCATCAACCTGAGCTCACGCAAATCCTCATGCGTAACAACCTTCTTCTTTTACCAATGTTCACTGCACATAGACACACCTAAAACGACACAGCATCATCAATTGGGTTTACTTGTGTTTTCTTCTGATGGGCCTTATTACTTCAGCTTCGGGCCAATCCCAACACTAGCCCAATACCTGAAACGCAGATCGACACTCACAGCAAGCATTACTAATGGTGATGCAACATGTTCACTATTGTTAAGCCTTAGTTCAAAAAAAAAAAAACTTGTTCACTATTGTTCAGATTCGAGGTTATTGGAAAATCATATATGAAGAAGATAACAAAACTGTTTTGCAAGATTATCAATGGTGATTAATTAAATTTCACATTGCATAATTTGGCAAGTAAAGTTTCATGAATCGCAAGTTCATTGGATCTTCAAAAAAGAAAACAGAGTTGCATCGGTTGGCCAAAGAAGAACTTCCAAACAAGCTATCAATTTGATTTTCATTTATATGTACAATGGTAAACTTATTAAAACATAAAACTATCAGTGAGATAATGGAATCCAAATCACAAGCCAAGACCAAAGCCAAAGAGAGGCTTCTTGCGAAGGAAGCTGCACAGAGAATGACCTAAGCCTTTGTCTCTTACTCGTTTGCTCTTATTAAGAAACTAATTTGATAAGATGATTTGACTTAACGAGTGTTGTTCCCAACTGAATCAGTATGGTATTATATTAGTTACTAACCTTAAAAAGTGTTGCAATTAAAAAAATACATTATGAAATCTAAACAAAAGCAAACAAAAAACCCCCAAGAAAACAAGTAGCTATTGGATCATAACACCAAACAGCATAAACCCTCCTTTGTTATCCTCTGATTTGGTTTCTTCATCTTCTAACTTCGAGCTAAAGAAGCTTTCTGTTTTCAGTTCTTTCACAGAAATATTATTAACAGTCTCGTTTACTTCCTCATCAGGAACCACAGAATCGTTGTCTGAAAAGAAATGAATATCGATCATCCAGAAGTTCTTTCTTTGACCTTCTAATGTCTTGACATTGCACTTGTAAACGATGATAACATCGTTCTCCTTGAGATTCTTCTCCCTGACGAAACCGTTCCATCCTCTGGTGAAGACAAAGCTCTGGCTACTTTTCCAGTAACAATACCTAAACTTCCATTGTCTCATTGCCCTGTCATAAAACACAACCTCAACATCAGCCACAGATCCTCCTATTTCTCCCTCTTCTCTCTCGTTTTGATCATCGCTTAAGAAAGGTAAATGCTTCACTGCATACTTCTTAGGTATCACAAGCCTGTTTAGTTTCCCTACATCGCTTGGTGTCAATTTCTTCTGAAAAAGCTGCTTGCACGAGAAGCACTTGTTCGATTCTTCGTCTCCTCGGCTCTGTTTTGACCCCATGACCATCTGAGAACGGTTGCTGAGATGGTCTCTGAACTTGTGTTGGTAAGAACCGTCTCTGATCATGTTTAACAACTCTTCTGTTTCGTATTTTTCTTGAAATTCCTGTTCGTGGACCGTGAAATCAGACAAAGGGAAGTTTCGATGCGAGTTAGCGTCCAAGCCTAGGAGCCTGATGGAGGCGCTATCGTAAGCAGTGGCGGCTTCAGCAGCGGATTTGAAAGTGCCGAGCCAAATCCTTTTGCGGTCTGCGTATAACTGAACCCCCCAGTGACCGTTTGGTTGGTGAACCACTCCCTTGAATCTAGCATTGCCTGAAAACGCAACCTTCTTTGTTTCGGTCGTAACTAGGGCATTGTCAGGTTCCTCGTTAAGAGATCTCATGCGTTTCTTGAGAGGTAAGAAAGAGTCCCTTGAGCTCTCTGACTTTGGATGGTCCAGAAACATAACAAGAGAAAGTGAGAGAAAGCGAGTTTAAATTGAGAAAACAATATAATGGAGAGAGATTATACGAAAGATTATTATTAGAGATATATATAAAGGAGAAAATCGTGGGAAATCAGTGCTATGTTTCTTGATTGTGTTGTTGTCTATGTTATTTATCAAGCAATTAATTTCCTTTTTTCATGTCATTTTTTTAATTGACCGTTGGAAATATTGGGTATTAGAATAATTTCCTTTTTGTTGAAAGGTTACATTAAATGCATGATTCTTTGAAAATGTATAACTTTCTTTATTTTGTCATTAATTAACATAAATTTTCTGATTGCGTATTTTTCTTAATTTAAGACAGATAAATCCAAGTGGACGTTGTATAAGAAATTAGGGTAATCATCAGAAACTCGACCAAATTAGGGTTTTGGTCCTAATGTTGATACATATACTTGTCTATACTTAAGTAAACATAGTGGTCAAAAACACAACAGGCCCAAAAGGCCCAACTTAAACCGATTCTTCAGCTAAAACCCTAAAAAAGTTGCAGAGGAATCAGAGGGAAAGCAAGCACCGAGCTTTGAGATGGACAATGGTGCCTCTTACCAGAGATTCCCAAAGGTGAAGATCCGTGAGCTTAAAGATGACTACGCCAAGTTCGAGCTTCGTGAGACTGATGTATCCATGGCCAACGCTCTCCGTCGCGTTATGATCTCCGAGGTCCCCACCGTTGCAATCGATCTGGTCGAAATCATGGTTAATTCCTCTGTTCTCAATGATGAGTTCATAGCTCATCGGTTAGGTCTCATCCCTCTCACTAGCGAGCGTGCTATGAGCATGCGTTTCTCTCGCGATTGCGATGCTTGCGATGGAGATGGACAATGTGAGTTCTGCTCTGTTGAGTTTCAGCTTGGCGCAAAATGTGTCACTGACCAAACCCTAGATGTCACTAGTAGGGATCTGTATAGTGCTGATCCGACTGTTACTCCTGTCGATTTCGCTCCCGATTCATCTGGAACTGATTCTAGCGAGCAAAGGTATCTCCTTTTCACCATTGTCATGTTGTGATAATCATTTCGTCAAATGCACAATTTAGATATGAGGGCACTGCTAAGACATTTTTTTAGATTGATTTACAAGGGTTACTGTCTTAAAGATTTAGCCTCATTACCCTGATAAAAAGACATCTTTTTACCAGTTTTCTGACAGTTTCAGAGCATTCCAGGGATGAAAAGTACTTCCTTTATGATTTTTTATGCTCTGCTGTTTGACTCTTCTTGCTTTTGGTTGTTTTGATCTTTTAATTTGGTAGTTGAGTGACTTTTTTTTTTTTCTGCTTACTCTTTTTGTTCCTGACTGTTTCTTTTGGTTTCAGGGGAATTATCATAGTGAAGCTGCGCCGTGGACAAGAATTGAAGCTTAGGGCGATAGCAAGGAAAGGAATCGGGAAAGATCATGCAAAATGGTCTCCTGCAGCTACTGTGACGTTTATGTATGAGCCTGACATAAACATTAATGAAGATATGATGGATACTTTGACAGACGAGGAGAAAATCGACTTGATTGAGAGCAGTCCGACCAAAGTCTTTGGCATTGATCCAGTCACCAGACAGGTTCGTTTAGACATTGTGGAAGAATGGCCTCTTTATGAGTTTATAGCTTTGAGACTTTATTGGCTTTCCATGCTTTGAAATATATGATTTTGGTGTATGAATTTTGTCTAGGTGTTTAGTGCCTTTAGCTTATTTTGTATTTATCTTTCTGTTAGATTGCACTACTTGGCTGGCTCTCTAGTACCAAAATATACCATTAGTTGTGATAATTACTAAAGTCAGCTGAATGAATCAAAAACAACTGCTAGAATTTTAGTACCAAATTGAAATCTTTGTGATGTAGATTCACTGAAAAATTGTATGAAATGCCAATGGAATGGATGTCTTAAATGTCAGGGAAAGGGGATTTAGAAAGAAGAGGATAGATTTCATGTTGGTGGTTCAGTATCTACCTTGATTTTATTATATTCTGCTATCACTAGGACTTGCTACAATAGAAGTAACTTTTGTTGACTTGGAAAGAGCATTACATATTAAGAAGCTTGTATGCCATTTCTCGTACAGTCTATTGCTTTTTTTTTTTTTTCCTAGCTATCAAATTAAGCTTTTGCTATCATCACCATTTTGCTTCTTTAGGTTGTGGTGGTTGATCCGGAATCATACACATACGATGAAGAAGTGATAAAGAAAGCAGAAGCCATGGGAAAACCGGGGCTCATTGAGATCCATCCGAAAGATGATAGTTTTATATTCACTGTTGAATCGACAGGTGCAGTGAAGGCTTCACAGCTGGTACTGAATGCGATAGATATCCTGAAGCAGAAGCTTGATGCAGTCCGTCTCTCAGATGACACTGTAGAAGCTGATGATCAATTTGGTGAGCTCGGTGCCCATATGCGTGGAGGATGAGCTTGTGGTAAATTCGAGTTCCATGTATCTTTTGAAGCAGAGTAATATATTAACCGAAGGGGCACACTCTTGTTAGATAAAAACTTGTGAAGCACTGGTGTTCTGTTTGTCCCTGACCTGTGATCATTTCGTTCTTGAATACCGTTATTAAGTGAATTCAAACTAATGATAGGGCTTTGCATAAGGTGTTTAGGACATGTAGATCCGATGCCATTACCTGAACGGTTTGCAGTAAACACATTAAAGAGAGAAAAACAAAATTGTGCCAACCATAGTAACTACTAACACTTCCTATTCCCTTACAGAGCGGTCCTTTTGTCAGCAAAACCGTATTAATGACGAAATGTGTCTCTTAAACTAGTTTTCATAGTATTTTAGTGAATTGTCCATTATTTTTTCAACTCCCACGTAACACTCACTTCTCTGTGAGATTTTCAAATCACCGAAAACATGAGAGTTGTTTTGTTTAATCGACGATACCGGCGAAGCTTTTTTTCGGCTTATTTTATTTGGATATTTTCGATAAAATTTTTAAAAACCGCACAAACCGAAAAACTAAACTATCCGAACCGAATTATCCGAAATAACCGAATTCCCAGTCCTTTTGGCTGGTCGGGTTGCTTTGTTATATCGACTAGGGGTGGGCAAAAAAACCGAATCGAACCGAACCAACCGAACTTCAACCGACCCAAACCAAACCATATTCTATATATAACCCAATCGGTTGAAGTTTTTCTCAACCCGAACCGATAACCCAATGTGCTTTTGTTAATTAGTTATTTAATAATATTAAAAATATAAATACATATACTCTAGGCTAGGCTTGGGCATAATAACCGAACCGAATGAAACCGAACCGAACCGAACCAAAATTAATGGTTCGGTTAGGTTATGGTTACTTCATAATAACCGAATGGTTTTTATTTTTGATATCCATTGGTTATGATAACCGAATGGTTATTAACCGATAACCAATGGGTATCCATGGATATCAAAAAAATAAAATTATGTTTATTTCCCCTAATTAACCAAAATAACCGAACCGAAATAACCGAAACTAACCGAAATAACCGAAACTAACCAAAATATTTCCGAAATTTAACCGAAATAACCGAAATATTTTGAAATTTAACCGAAAATAACCGAAAATATTTGAAATTTAACCAAAAATAACCGAAACCATTCGGTTAACCGAAAATAACAGAAAGATTTCGGTTACCAAACGGTTATTAATTTTGATAACCATACCGAACCGAACCGAATGGTAACCGAACCGAAACCGAACCAAAAACTGTTACTAACCGAATGGATAGTAAAAGACATAACCGAACGTAACCGAAAACCGAAATAACCGAACCGCACCGAACCGAACCGAATAACCATTTGCCCATCCCTACTCTAGGCTAAAGGTTATAAACGGCTAAACCCACGTTTTTCCTTTTTTGTTTTCAACTTCCATTTTTTCTTAGTTTTGCTAAGGTTAATGAGTTTTTATAATAATTTTATATTAATGCTATAAATCTATAATGGCTCATTTAAGAGATGAATAAATATTGGCTTGTATAATTAACTTATAGTTAAATTATTAACTTGTTGCACACTTGCATGTTCATTTTGATGGTATGAGAGAGACGAAGTTACATATATATATATTTTTTTTTTTGATTAAGTGGAATATTTTCATTTTGGTTTTAGATTTTTTGGGAATGATTTTTTTATGGCTTCGTAGGATTCTTGTTTTTATAAGTTGATTTTTTATAAACCAAATTAAAACCAAACCGAATTCCAACCGAACTAAACCCAAACCGAATACAAACCGAACCAAACTTATTTCGGTTGAGTTCGGCTATAGTTTTTTTCAACCCAAATCAACCGAACAGAACCCGAAATTAAACCGAAATGCCCACCTCTAATATCGACGATAATAGAATTAAGGTTTTTTTATTAAATTTAGTTGGAGGTAGGGGTGTGATAGACAACAAATCACATCATCGCTGAAGTGCCTTAAATAAAAGAGGGACCTTTCGTGTCGAAGAAAAATAACATAATTTAGGGTTCGCGAGTATCTACCTCCGTTATGGATCCGCAGGATAAAAATGAGGAGGAGCCTGATCTCAAACGTCAGAAGTTGGAGGTCGATGAGAAATTGAAAGAGTCTTCGCCGTCGTCGCCGTGCTCCAGCGGGTCTCCGTTCAGTTACGATTCGGATGATGTTCGATTGTTCGAAGAAGAACACATAAGAAGTGGGGTAATGATTCAACTTCTTCGCTTCTTTTTTTTGGGTTTTCACGGGATTTCAAGATTTTGATTTGTATATATTTTTTGTTTGTTTTTGTTTTTCGTCGCCAACAAGGATTACGACTTCGACGAATCGAAAGTAGGACGATTCACGGGTTTTCGTACTGTTTACTTCGAGAATAGCGACTTTGCTGCTGAACCAAAAACCCACAGAGATTTCATCGAGCGATTATGCAAGATTGCTCTTGACAAATACAATGTTGATAAGGTTTGTTTGTTGATAATTCCCAATCATGATCTACTTAGTACGTATAATTATATATCTACACAAATCTCTCTTTTTTTCTTTTCTTTATAGGAAAAAAAAGTTGAGCTTGTGAGAGCTGTCAAGGCTAATTTTAATCCTGGATCGGGAATCACCTTCTCCATCACACTCGAGGCCAAGGGTGCTTCTCACAGTGAGCCGATACCTTTTCTGGCCAAGGTTGGCTACCTTCCATTGAATATAAGGGTCTACGATGTCATGCTTAAACAATGATTATCAATTAGATCATAGGTATGGTCTGAGATCCTTTTTTTTTCTACAATTCTAGCTAGGAGTTTAAGAGGACGACAAGTTACTGATCCTTAATTACTCCATCTTCCTTAAAGATGCATCATCTTTCATCTTATGGGTTTGCAAAAGTTGTTTTCTTACAATTCTAAGTAGTGGTCATTAATGTAGGAGGAAAGACGGAAAATTGCTAATTTTAATTCTCAACTATTTTCAATCGGTATAAATAATCTCTAACTATCGTAGTTGCAAAAATATTCTCCAATTCAATGTTGAACACGTAAAATTGGCATTATTAAGGTCACCGATTCAAGAACCCTGTTTCATCAAAAAGATGTTTATAAGACATTAATTTTAACGTCTCTTTTTAACTGAGTTAATGTTTGACTTTAGTAATGCCAATTTTGCGTGGTCAACATTGAGTTGATAAATATTTATGTAACCACAATAGTTAAGGATTATTTATGCCGATTGCAAATAGTTGACGATTGAAATGAGCCATTGGAAAAGTCACTTTATTGATGTAGTATCAAATATGCAAGATTTGTAACATGTGATTATGGGTAAGATCTGTTTTGTGAAAGTTTTGTTTGCTACCCTGTTCATAATTCTTTTTATCAGGTTTTCAATCCCAAAAACGTTTATGTTTCATGTGTGTATTTACGTATATGTAATTGAATAATAACTTTCTTCTCTCTTGACTAAAATTTCTCAAAAATCCAATTTGGATAAACCTAAAATTTTGCCAAAATCGAGATTTTCTTATTAAACACTCAATATATATATTTTTGACGTCAAAAACTCAATATTTTATTACGATGATTCAAATAATATCTGAAATCAGATCGATCCACCAAATTCTGAATTTTTTTGTAATTATTGCGGTATATGTCGCTGATCTAAACATTGGCTTTGAATGGAAACCAAAATAATTGCAGAATAACTGCATTTGTTCTACATAGTGAGACCATCTTAATTTTTCTCCATTCACAATTTTATAGAAGAACAAAAAAATATTAATATAAAAATAAGGGAGAATTACTAAACTAACACCAAAACATAGATTAATTACTAGATTAGTTCACATTAATTCGTAATTACTAGATTGTTTTCCATACATTTTATGTCTTTATAGCCTTTGACAGGAAAAAACGTATTTTCAAAAATGCCATTACTTTTTTTTCCACATCATCACGAAAAACAATTTTATTACAAAAATGCCACCGAATTTCAGGGATAGTCGAAATAGATCTACCACGGAAAATCTGTCGCAGATTTGCTATAATTATGACATACTTAAATAAGCATGTCATCCGAAATAAATTTGTTGCCTCATGCGATATATTTTTGTAATAAGTCTGTCACATGAAACAACAGACTTATTTGGGTTGATAGACTTATTTCGTATCGAGTAAATCTGCGAAAGACTTGTTTGATGTGATGACAAATTAATTCAGATATTTTGACAGATTTATTCTCGAAATAGACAAATTTGTTTTAATGTTACACCAGATTATTTTTTTTCCGGTGTCAATGACTGCATACTTAAATAAATCTGTTGTCATTAAAGATAATTACTAGACTAGCACCATGTACTGATCATGTACTGACATACTTGTTTTTACGACCAAACAGACTTAAATAAGTCTATATGTGGTAGCAGACTTTTAATCCAGTTGACAGATATTTTGTCTTATTAGACTAATTTTTGGTGATTTTCCTTTGTGAGATTTTCTTTATTGACAGACTTTATGTGTTAAAAAATTTAAGAAATTACAGTCGTAAATCTACGAAAAACTTATTTGATGTAATGACAGATTAATTCGGATATTTTGACAGATTTATTTTCGAAATAGACAAATTTGTTTTAATGTTACATCAGATTAATTTTTTTCCGGTGTCAATGACCACATACTTAAATAAGTCTGCTGTCATTAAAGATAATTACTAGACTAAGACCATGTACTGATCATGTACTGACAGACTTGTTTTCACGACCAGAAAGACTTAAATAAGTCTATGTGTGGTAGCATTCTTTTAATCCCGTTGACATAGCAGATATTTTGTCTTACTAGACTAATTTTTTGGTGATAGACTTTCTTTATTGACAGACTTTATGTGTTAATTTTTTTAAGAAATTAGATTACTGTACGCCACTACATTATTATAAGTCTGTCAGCATTACATTACAGTAAATCTGTTACTTCATTACAATAAATCTGTCACTACGTACAATAAGTCTGACAATAGTTTAAACACTTAGTGAAAAATTTGTGCTAGTTGCTTGTTAACTTTATTTCATATGAAGACAAAATTATTACAAATCTACCTTAAATCTTTTGTTTTAAACATGGGTTTTGTGCAATTTTTTTTTATTAAAACATGGATCGAGTCACATATCTAAATACATTTTCACTATTTTTCATAAAAAAGTTTGATCCTTTTAGTCCTTAGTAATATATTATTTTCACTATTTTTCATGATAAATTACATTTTCACTATTAATTAATATGAATGACATATACATTTAACGCCATAGAAGATGAAATCGAAGTCTTGCGGGAGCATCGACGTGAGGAAGAAGACGTGCCGATGTGTCTCTTTGCGGAGAACAAGTTCAAAAACAAATTCACAACACGAGGTACATGGTATCTGATTAGAGAAGTCAAGCCAACGGTTAATTGGTGTAAGGGAATTTGGTTTGCTAAGGCTACTCCTAAGTATTCGTTCTTCTCATGGATGGCGATAAAAAACAGGTTATCGATGGGAGATCGTACTAAAAGTTGGAACATGGGGCAGAGCTCTGACTGTATACTATGTGGCATGATGGAGGAAACATGAAACCATCTCTTCTTCGAATGTCAGTTTTCTTCGGAAATTTGGGATAACCTTGCACGAGGGCTCTTACGAAGAGGATACACGACGAATTGGGACAGCATCATCGCCAATCTCTATGACTCATCTCGAAATTGGATGAACATGTTTCTACTTCGGTACGTATTTCAAGCCTCGCTTTACCACATTTGGCGGGAAAGAAATAGTCGTAAGCATGGGGAGCCCTCTCTTCCCCCTACTCGAATTATTAAGCTCATCGACAAAAATGTGCGCAATCACATTACTTCGATTCGAAACACATGAGATCGGTCATATGACGAGGGAATGACGATGTGGTTATCAACTCGCCCGCCGTAAACAAATTTGTGATTCTCTTCAACTTCATCTTCAATTTTCTTTCGATTTTATTCAGTTTGATTCATCTTAAAACTCTCAATTCTTAAGTATACATCTTTTGTAATACGGTTTTTTGGTTGAATAAATTTTACATTCAATTCAAAAAAAAAAATGACACATACATTTTATTATAATTCGATCAATACATAGTCGTATTTCAAAATTAAGCATAAATTTTGCTAAAATACATAGTTTGAATTTTAATTATATTCTTACAAATAAAAAAAAAACAATTAAATTATGGCACCCTATTACAAAGAGTTAAAGGGAGAAGAGAAGCTTCAAAGTTTTTCAACATAAAATGGAAGTAGAGCATCGTTTCTTCTTGTGATTCTCAACTGCTCCACGTTTTTTTTAGAATTCCCTTTCATATTACAATTTGCAAGTTTGTATATAGACAGCCTTAAGAGCTTACTTCCATGGAACATCCCCACCATTTCTCCATGTACCTTCTTTGTCTATGTATACCGAAGAGAACTCATGGTCTGTCTAAAAAACCTCAATCCCGACACTCTGCATTCCTGCAGATTCAATGGCTGTTAAAGATTATTTAAGCCATTGCATAACTTGTATACATGCTCATCATAATAAAATGTTTCATTTTTTGAAACCAGAAACTAATGAAAATGCACTACAAGAAAACACTCGGATTTCCGACGGCGTTTCCAACAACCGTCAGAAATTTCTGTCGATCATCCGTCAAAATCCTCAGTCGTCGGAATTTCCTACGACAATTCAACGGTAATATGACCGTTATATAGCCGTTTAAATATTCTGACGAATTTCCAACCTATTTCAGACGATCCATCGGAAAATCAGCCGTTATAGAGTCGTTTGGATTTTCGCCGGAAATCTGTCAGAAACGGCGCAGATTTTTCCTATAAATACCCACCTTCCTTCATTTCCAACAACGTTAAAAAAAAAATCACAACCCAAAAAAGAAGTCACAAAAATGTATTTTCCAAATCGGAATGATTATTTTTGTTCGTGGATGGACATGTTTCATCAGAATCCGATGACATTATTATGCATGGATGAGTTCGGAGAAGGGGTGGCACAATTTTGGAACTAATTTTTTTTGTCAAAGCTCGAGGGCTTGATAAAATTGTGTTAGTGTGAAAAGAAATGAGCTAAGCTCTTTCAAATGAAATGTTTTCATTGACCGATAAATGTTTTCTCGTGTATATATTTTGGAATAGTTGTGTCATTAATTTAAATAATGAACAACAAGAGAGAAGAAAAGACCACACGTGCGTCGATCGCACATTGGGACTTGTTGGGCTCGTGGAATTTTAGAGGTATCGGTCGACACCCCTTGGTATCGATCGATACTCAACAGGCCGACTTAAAAATCGCAGCTGCTAGAATATTCTGAGGAATATTCTTTTTCTATCAGGGAAAAACCCTAGCGCTCTCCTATATATACAGTCCTATTTTCACCTTAAAAATGATCCTCTGATACACTAAAAACACATCCTAAAAGTTCTAGCAAGAGTTCTCTCAATTCCCTACTGCTTAGAGTAAGTTTCTATTCGAGAGTATCGTATAATAATGGTCGACAGATCTGATATCAAGTGTAGATGATACAGTTAAACTTTGGTTGTATCCTGGGACTCATGGATCTATAAAAACCCGTCGCAGTACGGGAGATTCTTAGAGTTAAGGAAAGAGATTCATCTCGCCTCCTTAGATCTATTTTATTGCTTTATCGTTTTATGAATCGTCTGTTCCTTAATGTTTATTTATATAATCGTGATTAAATCTTATCCTGTCTATTGTGCTAAATTTTGGTCCTACAATCTTAACTCTAAGAAGATCCAATTTTTGTTTTATTACTTCAATTGGATCTTTAATCACGAGTAAATAAACGTTTTCAAACGGTTTTTAAAAACGATTCTTCTACTGCTGATGATACTCAAACGTTATCAAAAAGCTTGTGAGCAACTTGAAACGTGTAGTAGAGGCAATCTCTCTCTCTATTTTTAAGAAGATGTTCATCTGCTAGTGATACTCAAACGTTATCAAAAAGCTGTTTAGCAACTTGAAACGTGTAGTAGAAGCAGTACTGCTTTAAAAATATTCTAAAACCGTCTTTAATTGCGATTAATGAACGGTGTAATCAACGAACGCACCTTGTGGTTCTTGATAGGTTCGATTGCGATCGAAGCCTTGTGAGTATCGATCGACACCCTATGGTATCGATCGATACTAGACAAAAGTTGTATCGGTCGACACTGAGGTGCTTCGATCGATACTATGCCAACAGTTGTATCGGATGACACTAAGGTGCATCTATCGATACTTTGCATCGAGTTGTATCGATCGACACCGAAGTGTATCGATCGATACTATGCAAAAAGTTGTATCGATTGACACTGAGGTGCATCGATCGATACTATGCATCGACCAAGTTGGGTCTACATCGATCGATCCTGTGAAAGATTCATTTGCATCGATCAACACCTAGGGTGTATTGATCGACACTGGGTGTGCATTGATCAACACCAGTGATGCATCAACTGACACAGTATGTGCATCGAGCATCGATCAACACCAGTGATGCATCGATTGACACAGTATGTGCATCGAGCATCGATCGACAACAGTGATGCATCGATCGATACCAAGGAGTATCGATCGACACCAGTTATGTATCGATCGACACCGAGTGTGCATCGATCGACACTGAGTGATTAAGCATCGATCGACACTAAGTTTGCATCGATCGAAACTCTGCAAACTTACTTTGCATCGACCAGTTCGGGTCTGTATCGATCGACACTGGTAGAGCATCGACCGACACTGGTAGGGCATCGATCGACACCGTGTGTGCATCGATCGACACCTACAGTCGCATCGATTGAGACTATGCTAAAGCATCGATCGTCACGTGTTGTGTATTGATCGATACTGTGTGCATCGATCGATACCAAGGAGTATCGATTGACACCAATGTTGTTTGGTTCGATATCAGGATTAGAATTACGATTCTTAACTATATATCGGTACAATGTAAAGCTTGCGTACAAGCGAATGGAACGTTTTAAAACGCTTCCCGGGTTAGGGTTTGCGAACACCTAACATCAAACTCGTTTAGAACGGTTTGAAGAAAGGCTAATCAAACGTGTTTCGAGAAACCGTTTGACGAACACTCTGAGGAGGTTCGAACTTGAACGCACGTTTGCGTTTCAAAACTTTAAAACGCGCACATGCGGTTCTAGTTATTTCGATAAGCGGATCTTAAATTAAAATTTAATTCCGTATCGATAAATATCATCAATAAAAGGGTGATGGTTTATTTAGTAACAAATAATAATCGTCTCATTATTATATGAGTTCGCGGACGTTTATAAATGGTTCGACAAGTGATAACTTTTTGGTGTTAATCCCGCGTCGTTTAGCGTTTACCAACGTGTCATAGCGTTTCTCGTAGAACCGGCTAAAACAGTTATCAAACGTGATCCTCGAAACGAATCAGCGAACGCTCTCCGGAGTTTTAGATTAGAACGCATGATAGCGATTCTAAAACGATTTCATAATCCGTTATAATCGGTTTTAAAACTGCGGTTTCAAAATCAAAAAGAAAGAGTTTCAGATTGTCATCGAATACTCTTAATGTTTAATTATTTAATAATTAAATTGATGCAACATTGAAATCGTTAAACAGTTTTTAGTTTAAAGACGTGTTAAGTTGCAGTATGTTGAAAATAGCTCAATACTATGTTTCCAAAAATTTACTATTTTGGAATAATTAATTGATGTTCAATTAAGTATTAGAGGCTGATTTAATCGGTTAATTAAATTATTGGGCTAAGTTAGCAGGCCTCTTGCGATTCTTGACAGATTATCAAGAAAACTAATACAATTCGATATTGTATTAAGTTTATTAAATTGCGAAATTTCTGAATTAATTCTAGAAATCGAATTTAATATTACCCTTTAACTTGAGAGTGGGGTATTGGTTAGTATATTAATTTGGTTTGTTTCTCTTGAACAAAATCAAATTTCAATATGACTAACAACACCGATGTGATCATTGTTAGATTCGGTGGTGTAAAAGACAATGGAATGGCTGAAGCCAATATAGTCGAGATAGACATGTGTAATGTCATCCTCAGAGTCAATATGGTTGAGCATAATCCACAAGAGTTGTGGTATTATATATGCGTTGACATGGGAATGTTTCCGTCCTACTATAAATAATGACAAGAATTTAATCATAGTGCTGAAGTTGACTTTTCAAAGAAGCTCACTCTCACTGATGTAAAGCATGTGTTAGAGATGCATAAAAATATTATTTAGGGCACAATGCTAATTAAGCATGTATTGACAAATAATGTTGTCTATATTAAGGACGGACTGGTCCAAATTAGCGTTGAGACAGTCGGACTTAAAATTAATGTAACCAATGTTGTTGACATTAATGAGAAATAATCATTTGCTTATGGTACATAATCTCTTAGTATTTAATCTGAATGTTTCAGTCACATTATATTCGAATCTATGCGTAGATTGAATGAGATTCCGAAATACAAAATCAGCAAAGATAAGTGTGAGGTTTGCGTTCCAACCAAACTCACTAAAACACCATCGTCGAGCGAACCTCTTGGTTTGACTCATACAAAAGGTGGTGAGAAATATTTTGTGACTTTCATTGAGGATTGTACGAAATATAGTTATGTCTAATTGCTAAGAAGCAAATACGAGACCCTTGGAAAACTTTCGAGGAGTATAAACCCGAGGTTGAAAAATCAACTCGAGAGAACTATCAACATAGTTTGAAGTGATAAAGGACATGAACATGGTATTATCCATTAAACGATTGATCCCTATTCACTGGAATCTAATGGAGTTTTATAACAAATTACCGAATTATTTGATGAACTCATTATTCCTAAAAAATCTGGGTTAGTCTAGAAATGTGGAGGAAGCATTGCTTACCGCAAGTTATATCCTGAACTAAATACCACACAAAGTCACTGGAAATGTATCATATGAACTTCGAAATAGTAATGTGTTTTTATACAAATATATGAAAGTGTGGGGCTGCCTAGCAACCATCTAAGAAGGTGACTGTAACATCCCGGTTTCTTGTATATGCGGAGAGGCTTATAAGAATTGATTTGGCTACCTATGTCACCAAAGTGCACTTACCTTTTCCGATCACTTGCCCGAAAGAACTCCAGAGTTAAGGGTGCTTGGGCTGGAGTAGTCTAAGGATGGGTGACCTTCCGGGAAGTGATTCGCGGTAGCGTGTGAGTGAGGACAAAACACGGGGAAAGGTCACGTGGTGATTGCAGGGTCAGTAAACAAGTCGTACGAGCCTCCCGGACTAACGCACCGGCCGTCGGACGAGGGTGGGCCCACGGGCCGGGAGATGTCGTTGGGGCCCACAGGTAGGGGCGGTCGGGGCGTTATAAGTGGTATCAGAGCCGAACCCAAACACGTGTGTGAAGTCAGGTGGGCTCACACCGTCTAGGGTGACGATCCTGGTGCGCAACGAGGACGTTGCGCTCTGTGAGTGGGGGTGATTGTAACATCCCGGTTTCTTGTATATGCGGAGAGGCTTATAAGAATTGATTTGGCTACCTATGTCACCAAAGTGCACTTACCTTTTCCGATCACTTGCCCGAAAGAACTCCAGAGTTAAGGGTGCTTGGGTTGGAGTAGTCTAAGGATGGGTGACCTTCCGGGAAGTGATTCGCGGTAGCGTGTGAGTGAGGACAAAACACGGGGAAAGGTCACGTGGTGATTGCAGGGTCAGTAAACAAGTCGTACGAGCCTCCCGGACTAACGCACCGGCCGTCGGACGAGGGTGGGCCCACGGGCCGGGAGATGTCGTTGGGGCCCACAGGTAGGGGCGGTCGGGGCGTTATAGTGACAATCAGACCAAAAACGGTGGATTGTATCTTCATTGCATATGCACACAATGTAGTGCTGATTAATTTCTGGTGTATAAATTAGATATACCAGACATCCAAGTATTCACGGTAACCTAGGAATGTGTCTTCCTTTGAACATGAGTTTCCGTGTAAAGGATAAGCTCTAGTACCTCACGAATTGAGGCGAGCAATTGAGTTCTTGGGCTCTTACGCTTTTATGCGTATCGATCGATACCCCTCGGTATCGATCGATGTTTGACGGGCATTGGACCTTAGATCGAGCAATGCCGGTACTTCTGTAAAGAAGCAGAATAGGCTAAAGTTGAAATTAGTCGTATGCTGATTGGAATCACAGCAATATGAGATCTTGTAATCCATCAAATGGATGTAAAATCTGCCTTTCTAAACGACCATTTAGAAGAGGATATTTACATGAAATAACCCGAGGGTTATGTCACTCCTGAACAAGGAAAGAAAATAAGTAGACTTGCAAAGTCCTTATACGAGCTTAAGTTAGCTCCTAAGCAATAGCTTGGAAAGTTTGACAACAAAGTGATGTCAAATAGCTTCAAAATCACTTAAGGTGATATACATCAAAAGTACTCCACATGGATACGTTTTGTTATGTTTATAAGATGACACGTTCATCATGGAAGCAAGAAGGACATAATCCAACACACTAAGAATGTGTTTAGTGGGAAGTTTGATAGACATAAGATTAGTGGATAATCTTGTCTCAAGACTCTAGAATGTTTTGAAAACTACTCAAACAAGATTGCAATAACTCCAATTGTGATAAAGTTGTATCACAAGTGATGTATGCAAGAATTATCGGAAGTCTAACGTACTTGATGAATCGTACTAGATCCGATTTAGCGCATTCAGTCGCTACAAGAGTAATCCAGGTCATACTCTGTGGAAAGCCATAACTAGAATTTTGAATTATCCAGCGTTATATGTCGTCTCGGTTTTACATCAAAGTCCGCGAGGTTCATGATATTATGTTCACCTCTTGGCCTAGTAAACCTGACAGATATTTTAAGTGGATAATATTTTTCTTGGTGGTGCAGCAGTATCCTGGAAATCTTCCAAACAAGCACTCTTGGCCTAATTAACCAAGGAGTCAAAGTTTATAGCTTTAGATAAAGCTTCAGAGGAAGCAGAATGGCTTCGAAACTCTCTGGAGGATATCCCGATGTGGGAAAACCAGTGCCAGCATTATGTGTACACTATGAGAGTTAGTGAGCTATCTCTCGGGCACTGAGTAAGTTATAAAATGGCAAATCTCGAGAATGACATAAGACCATTTAGACAACTGATCTCAAAACGGATGATAACTTAGCGGATCGGTTTCCTCGAGATCAAGTTTGTTATATCATCAAAAGGAATGGGTTTAAAGCCTATAGAAAAAGATGACGTTTGACAGATACCCCACCTATGTGACTGGAGATCCCAAGATCTAGGTTCAAAGGGAAACAAAATTAAATTGATTCGAATTTGAGCACTGTGAGACTATGTCTCTGCCCAATTTCTAGGATGATAAAACAGTGCTACATGTGGATAGTAAGGATAAGCGTTGGCTTTTAATGATTGCATAGCTGTGTAGATAGTGGAGTGTGACAGGACACTTCTGAAAACAAGCTAATAAAAGATCACCTTGTGAAGTGTGAAATGGGGCCGTTTCTAGGAGAATGAAGGATAAGGCTATATTCTCCAAATTCACTCACGAATACCAGGAATGTTCAAGGCCAAAATGAACCCAATAGAGAACAAAGTTCTACGAGAAAATGTCGCTGTGCGATATCTGTTGTATTAGTTTACATCAAAATCCGGATGGTTCAAGACATCATGTTCACCTCCTGGCCGAGTAAACGCAACAGATATTAAAATTGTTTGGTTCAAAGTTGAAAAACGTTACCATTCAGTGACAGTTACATTTTCGTATACTCTCGAAAGTCTGTCTACGTCTAGATGAGTCTAGTCGAGTTTGTCTAGTAAAAGTCTAGTCTGTACAATTTTTCAATTGTTTAGAGTCATTTCTACTCATGTGGGGGATTGTTGGAACTATTTTTTTTGTCAAAGCTCGAGGGCTTGATAAAATTGTGTTAGTGTGAAAAGAAATGAGTTAAGCTCTTTCAAATGAAATGTTTTCATTGACCGAGAAATGTTTTCTCGTGTATATATTTTGGAATAGTTGTGTCATTAATTTAAATAATGAACAACAAGAAAGAAGAAAAGACCACACGTGCGTCGATCGCACATTGGGCCTTGTTGGGCTCGTGGACTTTTAGAGGTATTGATCGATACCCCTTGGTATCGATCGATACTCAATAGGCCGACTTAAAAATCGCAGCCGCTAGAATATTTTGAGGAATATTCCTTTTCTGTTTGGGAAAAACCATAGCCTCTCTCCTATATATACAGTCCGATTTTCACCTTAAAAATGATCCTCTGATACAAACACATCCTAAAAGTTCTAGCAAGAGTTCTCTCAATTCCCTACTGCTTAGAGTAAGTTTCTATTCGAGAGTATCGTAGAATAATGGTCGACAAATCTGATATCAAGTGTAGATGATACAGTTAAACTTTGGCTGTATCATGGGACTCATGGATCTATAAAAACCCGTCGCACTACGGGAGATTCTTAGAGTTAAGGAAAGAGATTCATCTCGCCTCCTTAGATCTATTTTATTGCTTTATCGTTTTATGAATCGTCTGTTCCTTAATGTTTATTTATATAATCGTGATTAAATCTTATCATGTCTATTGTGCTAAATTTTGGTCCTACGGTAATATGACCGTTATATAGCCGTTTAAATATTCTGACGAATTTCCGACCTATTTCAGACGATCCATCGGAAAATCAGCCGTTATAGAGTCGTTTGGATTTTAGCCGGAAATCTGTCATAAACGGCGCAGATTTTTCCTATAAATACCCACCTTCTTTCATTCCCAATAATGTTAAAAAAAAAATCACAACCCAAAAAAGAAGTCACAAAAATGTATTTTCCAAATCGGAATGATTATTTTCGTTCGTGGATGGACATGCTTCATCAGAATCCGATGACATTATTATGTATGGATGAGTTTGTAGAAGGGGTGGCACAATTCATGGGGTTTGCGACAAACCAAGAGACAACAATACAAACCGGTAAGATGTATTGTCCTTGTACGTTGTACGGATTATAAGAATCGTAAATTTAAATCTGTGAAAATAGTATGGAAGTATCTTTATAGATTTAAATTTATGCCGAATTACAAAATTTGATATTGTCACGGAAAAAATAAATAAATAGTGGATTATAGTAGCACTAGTGAATATTATACCATTTTGCCCATATCCGTCAACGCCCCCTCAGAGATCTGAATTATTGCTTCGACGGAACACTTTAATATAAAAGAATACTCGATTCTTCTATTCTTTATCACCGTTACTTGTCATTGTTTTATTTGAAGTAATTCCTTCATTGTTTTCGAAAATAAATCTAAACATTTCAGAAAACGAAACTGGGTGTTGTCTAAGTCTTCGTCGTGGAATTGAATTTTATGATAAAATGATCCTCTGATACACTAAAAACACATCCTAAAAGTTCTAGCAAGAGTTCTCTCAATTCCCTACTGCTTAGAGTAAGTTTCTATTCGAGAGTGTCGTAGAATAATGGTCGACAGATCTGATATCAAGTGTAGATGATACAGTTAAACTTTGGTTGTATCATGGGACTCATGGATCTATAAAAACCCGTCGCACTACGGGAGATTCTTAGAGTTAAGGAAAGAGATTCATCTCGCCTCCTTAGATCTATTTTATTGCTTTATCGTTTTATGAATCGTCTGTTCCTTAATGTTTATTTATATAATCGTGATTAAATCTTATCCTGTCTATTGTGCTAAATTTTGGTCCTACGGTAATATGACCGTTATATAGCCGTTTAAATATTCTGACGAATTTCCGACCTATTTCAGACGATCCATCGGAAAATTAGCCGTTATAGAGTCGTTTAGATTTTCGCCGGAAATCTGTCAGAAACGGCGCAGATTTTTCCTATAAATACCCACCTTCCTTCATTCCCAACAATGTTAAAACAAAATCACAACCCAAAAAAGAAGTCACAAAAATGTATTTTCCAAATCGGAATGATTATTTTCGTTCGTGGATGGACATGCTTCATCAGAATCCGATGACATTATTATGCATGGATGAGTTCGGAGAAGGGGTGGCACAATTCATGGGGTTTGCGACAAACCAAGAGGCAACAATACAAACCGGTAAGATGTATTGTCCTTGTACGTTGTACGGATTATAGAAATTGTAAATTTAAATCTGTAAAGATAGTATGGATGCATCTATATAGGTTTAAATTTATGCCGAATTACAAGATCTGATATTGTCACTGAAAAAATAAATTAATAGTGGATTATAGTAGCACTAGTGAATATTATACCATTTTGCCCATATCGGTCAACGCCCCCTCAGAGATCTGAATTATTGCTTCGACGGAACACTTCAATATAAAAGAATACTCGATTCTTCTATTCTTTATCACCGTTACTTGTCATTGTTTTATTTGAAGTAATTCCTTCATTGTTTTCGAAAATAAATCTAAACATTTCAGAAAACGAAACTGGGTGTTGTCTAAGTCTTCGTCGTGGAATTGAATTTTATGATAAAATGATCCAAAAGTTTTTCAATAAATTCCGGTTTAACTCGTTGACAAGTGATAATCGCAGAGAATATAAATTTTATCTGGGATACAAACTCGGTTCTTCACAATTTTTTAAAAAAAAAAAAAAATTAATGGGAAACCAAGAAAAGAAAATATATGAAACCGGTTAAGGAGATCATACCGGGAAAGGCGGTGAATTAGGAAAGGTAATTAATAATTGGGAGAAGAGAGGAACATGACGCACACGATCACGCAAACGATCACCGTGGCCGTCTGTCTCTCTCTAATGATTACACAAAGATTTATTATTAATTATTTCAAAATATTAATCATTTCATTTCTTTCTATAAGTAGTTTTAGATATTTTGTTTTGTTTCATAATATAATAATATAAGTTATTTTCATGTTTTTATGTAATTTTTACCTTTATCAAATACTCTGTGGCAAATAATATTCTGCAATTTTTTTTATGATTAACTGAATTATTTTTAATATATATTAAATAATATTTTTTAATAAAAAAATAAGTTTCTTAATATTTATGATTTTAGCCAAAACAACTTATAAAAAAAAAACGGAGAGAGTAAATGTTTTAGGAAAAATCACACAGATTAAATAATGATGTTGACTTCATCGTTAATTGTTTGGAAGCCAACATATTCACTAGTGCAATTAATCGTTGGCTTTTTACCTTCTTTGACTACATTAAAATAAATAAGTAAATATTTGTATTAAAATTTTAAAACATCTTATATTGTAAAACAATAAAAAAACTACTAAACATTTAATATTCTAAAAGAGAGGAATACTACTTCCTCCATTCTGTAATAAGTGATGTTTTACATGTTTTTTTTTCTTCTTTCAAATAAGTGATGTTCTTCTCACAAATCAATGCAAAATTAAATAGTTTTTAATTATTTTTTACACTTTGTATTTTGCAGATTGTTTTCTTATTGATGGAATTGTGTTTAAATATACAATAAATAATGTTTTTAGTATAGAAAAAATACAAATTAAATGAATCCTTAATTGGTGTGCAAAAACCTTAAACATCACTTAATATAGAACATATGGAATATAATTCTTATTTAAATCTTTCTGTAATTAAAAGTTATCATATAAATAAGAGTAATAACAACAATTACTATTAAATAACTGAAAAATTAAGTCAAAGTTTTGACCATTGTGCAAAAAGTTATGTTCACATTAAAAAGATTTCTCCACCTCTATCTTTTCTAACCATTTACATTTATATCTTTCTCTTTCATCCAACTATTGCACGGCGAAGAAGAAAGGAGAAGAAAAAGAAAAAAAAAGAAGAAAAAAGAAGAATGTGATTACAGAAAAGACCACGATGGTAGTGACGGCAGCGACGATGGTGACAGCGGTGACGATAACATCGGTGGATGATGGTGTCGGTGAGAGTAATAATATCGGTGGTAGATATCGTGTCGGCGACAGTGGTGGCGACGGTGCCGGCGGTGGTCAGTGTGGTTGTGTTCAATTTCATTTTTTTGGGGGTTTTGATGATTTTTATGTGTTAATTAGGTTGAAATTAATCAATAACAAAGTTATCCAATATGTTATCAGTATACTTTTTGTTATCATAACAAAGTTAGATAACCGATAACACATAGTTTCTATCATATGATAATCGGATTATCACGATAATTTTTTTTCTTCTTCATATTTCACATAAATATGTGAAATGATAACTAGATTAACAAGATAATTTATTATATGATAAATAGTTTGACATGACAATCTCAAAAAAATTAACATGATCATTGGTTTAACATGACAATGTTAAAGATACTAACTATATGTTAATGATGCTAACAATGATAACTGGTTTAACACGACAATATTAACGATGTCAACAATAAGTGTTTCTGGTGATGAACAGTGATCGTCGAGTTTTGATGAACAGTATCACCGGCTTATTCTATCATCAAATAAGTTTTCAAACCAATGACAATTCTGTAATTGTTAAAAAAACAAATATTTTGAGTTTAATCATTTTTTCTCTTTTCTACTTGTAAATTATTATTACTACTTATCTAATTTTTGAGTTAACCTATCGTATATATATATATATATATATATATACTTAAATCACTCTATAAATAAATCCTTCCACAACCCCAATGGTTGAGTTTAGTTGTAAACCCATGACCGTTTCCCGTCAAAGCTGGTGAGTTTTGTCGCTCTCTCCTTCCTTTTTTTGTTCTTCAAATTCCTCTGTCTCATTCTCTGTCATTTTTGTAAATTAGTTTTATAGCTCTATGTTCGATTTTAATCCTTTAATTCCTCCGTTTCGGATCCTCATGTGTTTAATCGGTTTTTAATCTGGGGTTTTTGCTTTATGGGATCCGGTTAATATATGAAATCCTCATGTGTTTAATACTATCTCGCTTTCTATTTTTTTTTTTTTTAGTGTTCATTTTTTTAATTAAACCTTTCAGATAAATTACAATATTGTTACCTTTAAACTTTAATATTTGTCTATAAAAGTACAATTTGAAAACTGTATGGATCTGATTAGTGACATATGGTGGTAATTAAAGAGTTTTATAGTGGTAAACTATGATAATGAGATATTTAGTGATGGTAAGAAAAAAAATCGATAATGTTAAAGTGGTTCGTAATATTTATCTCTACCGGTTTTACGCAAATAGAAAAACCAATACAAAATTTATGTAAACCACTTTTGTACCGTTTTTTTCTTGTGTCGTGATTGCTTTATGTCATCATCATCTATGTTTTTTTTTTCTTCATTTTTTACTATTTTGTTATATACAAATGAAGGTACTCAAAAAGGTAAACCATTTACTGAAACAAATTTAGATCAAGACTTATTTTGTCACAACAATTGAAACAAATTTTAAATACTAAAAAAATGGCAAACGGCTATGTTGTACTTTAAATTCTCTTGAAACATTGTTGTAAACCACTTTTGTACCGTTTTTTTTCTTGTGTCGTGATTGCTTTATGTCATAATCTATGTTGTCTTTTTCGGTTTTTACTATTTTGTTATATATAAATGAGGGTACTCAAAAAGGTAAACCATTTACTGTACCGGTAAGAGGATAAATCACACCCTATATAATATTTAGATCACGACTTATTTTATCATAACAATAGAAACAAATTTTAAATACTAAAACATTGGCAAACGACTATGTTGTACTTCAAATACTAAAATATAGATTGATATATATGTTTTCGTTTGATTATAATTCTCTTGAAACATTTTTTGATTCAATGTCCTATTGGGCTTAGAGATTTTGTTAGAAGAAATTCTAGAACATGGTCTTATAACATTGTTATTACAATCTCATTTCTCTCTTCGGCGGCTAGCGTTGATATCTTACTTTCTCTTAGCAAGCCTTACAAAAAATTGTTTTAACGAATGTTTACGGATAAAAACATTTGATTTAAAAGAAGAATTCTCTTTTTTTTCTTGGATGGTGTATTTGCTTTGTCTTTTAATGCATAATTAGGATTTAACCCCGCTACAATTAGCGCATGGTATTTTTTTAAAAGAAATTATTTAACAATTTAAAAAACATTGATTTTATTTGAATTTTATAATATGTATAACTCATGATTATAGATAGAATTGTCAAACGAAATAATTTGTCTATTTAACCCGTTTTGCAGTAAACTAAAATATTATTCGGGTTAACTCGTAAAACATATAATTTTGAAAACATAATTCTATTATGCACCGTTTAATAACTCTAGTTTTGTGGTTAGTTCACGAACTCTTAAAAAAAATCAATTTTCTTGTGTCTAACTTTTTATAAAATTTGTAAAATATTTTTCAATTTTTATTTTGATATAAATTCAAATAAAATATAATAAACTATATGGAAAATATATCAAGATTTCGAATAGGTTTTTTTTTTCTTTGAATATATATGGATTTATTATTATTTAAAAATATATAGTAGATAATATCTTTAATGCAAAATAAATACTTTTCATATTCTTATCACTAATTGTAAAAGATAATTATATCATTTCCTATTTCAATTATTCTTTGTTATTTGTAATGTTATTTCATGTAATAACTTACAAAACAAAGTTCATTTTCAAAAATGTCTTCTTAAATAATATTATAGAGATTTTAAGACTTCTTATTTAGAAACACACTAGGGCTTAATCCGCGCTAATTATAGCGCGATAATTTTTATAAAAAAAAATTGTTTTGAAATTTTAAAAAAATTGATTTTATCTGAATTTTACAATATGGCTAACTAATGATCATAGATAAAGCTGTCAATTTATAATAATTTGTCTATTTAACCAGTTTTGCAGTAAAATAAAATATTATTTGGGCTAACCCGTTATAATTTTGAAAACATAACTCTAATATGTACAGTTAAATGACTATGGTTTTTGTGATTACTTTACGAACTCTTAAAAAAAAATAGTTTTCTTGTGTCTAACTTTTTATAAAATTAGTAAAATATTTTTCAATTTTTGTTTTGATATATATTCAAATAAATTATAGTGAAAAATATAGCAAGAATTTGAATAGATTTATTTTTGAATATATATGAATTGATTATTATTTTAAAATATATAATATTAAAGATAATTAAGATATTAAATAATTAATAACATCTTTAATGCAAAATATATACTTTTATATTCTAATCAATAATTTTAAAAGACTATTATATAATTTTCTATTTCAATTATTTTTTTGTTATTTGTAATGACATTTCATGTAATAACTTACTAAACAAAGTTTATTTTTTAAAATATTTTCTTAAATAATATTATAGAGATGTAATATAACGCTTTTAAAATGTTCAGCTTTTCATTTATGTTTCCAACAAAACTCAAATATGACCTCTAGAAAATCATCATATTTTTTAGCCTTTCATTTATTGTATGTAGAAATAAATACACGTAATTTTCTCTCTTTTAAGATCTTAAACCTCTTAACATTCATTTTGTCACTTAGTTCCGAGTCTTCGGTAATTTAACATCATTTGATATTCTTCTCGGATTTTCTAATGTTTATCCATATTTTAACTCATTTGTTGTTATTTTTGTGCCCATTTTAAATATTTACGAATATGGAAAATAAACATGTACAAACTTATATGCATAATGTTTTGCCATCCTCAAACGATGTAAAATGTAAACAGAAAATATTTACTTTGTAATTGTTCGTAATACATATTACTGCAAGTATAAAATATTATTGTATACATAAGCTTAAATTTCATTTTTCCTTATCAAAATTAAAGAACTTTTCAATAACTGTATCTATTAATGTTCATTATATAAAAAAAAAAATTATTCAAAAACTCATAAACACGTTCTAAAGTTTCAATGCTGTCAATTTTATGAATAATTTTTATGCTAGTAAGGAAATGATTTATTCATTAACAATCAAATATATCATATTTTTGTATTAGTAGTCTACTGATTTTGAACTTATTAAAATAGTAATGATATAATTCGATTCTCAATATTTCTATTTCTATTCTTCCAATCTCTATGCATTATATTTTAGATTTATATAATTATATATGTGATTTCTTATTTTTAACATTTCTATTTTTATTCATCCAATCTCTATGCATTTACTATTTTTATTTTATTTTATTGTTTATTATTATATTTTATTATTTTGTGTATTTTTAATTTAATTATAAGAATATTAAAATATATTAGTTAATTGAGTCATTTAATTTTAGTTTATAATGCATATTTTATTTTGATGATGTGGACACCCTAAGAGGAGAGAAAACTCTCATATTATATATATAGATTCCATTTTGTTAATCATAGTCCTGAATTTCTGTTTCGTAAGAAATTGGGTTTTATAACAAACTGGTTATAATCTATATTGACTTGTTTATAATTCAGGCGGTCAAATTTGAAAACTAGCAACTTTGGAATCCTTTTTGAAGATCATGTTTTCTTACCAGAAATGCAAGTGTTCATGGTCTCAGATAGCGACTGTTGCTTTTGTGATTGTTCTGGTTTCACAGGTTCATATATTTCTTGGTCCTGTAGTGCCTTCTTTTGATTCTGTTAGTCTAAGGCAATCTCAGAATCTTTATGGACCAATTAATGAACCAATCACACAAGTGACTAAAGAGTCAAGCGAACCAGTTGTTGCCTTTGATCGCCGGTTTCCTGTTGACTCACACGGTGCAGTAGTTTATCGAAACGCCTCATGGAAAGGCAAGATCGGGCAATGGCTTTCTAGTTGTGATGCAGTTGTTAAGGAAATTGACATCATTGAAGTAAGTATTATTTTGGCACCTTGAAACTAATGTTTGTTTGATTTGGTTATAATGGTTGTGTTTTTTTTTTTTGCAGCCAATTGGTGGGAGAAAGTGTCTGAATGATTGTAGTGGTCAAGGTGTTTGTAACCACGAATTTGGAATTTGCCGTTGCTTCCTTGGATATACTGGTTAGTGTTTATTACGCTATTTCAATCTTCCATTCTTCCTAAACCAAAGTTGATCGCTTTGTAAATGATGAACTCAAACACATTCTTGCAAGAAATAACAACATGAATATGACTTTTGATCTCTTTATTAGCCCTTCACAACCATTGTCATTGGTGTTAAAATGAAGTTACTTTGACTGGTTATGTGTAGGCAAAGATTGTTCGCAAAAGTTGCGGTTAGATTGCAATTATGAGAAAACACCTGAGATGCCATTTGGTCGACGGGTTGTTTCGATTTGTTCTAGACATTGTGATACCACAAGAGCTAAGTGCTTTTGTGGAGAAGGCACAAAATATCCAAATCGTCCAGCGCCAGAGTCATGTGGATTTCAAATCAAGTAAGTTTCACCTAATTTATTGTTTCTCAAATCAAAGCCTAAAAACTGTCTAACATAGCACATATGTTTTTAGTTCGCCCGTGAATCCTGAAGAACCTAAAATGATAGATTGGTCAAAACCAGACTTAGATATTTTAACAACAAACAGTAGCAAACAAGGATGGTGCAATGTGGATCCAGAATATGCATATGATGTAAAGGTGCAAATCAAAGTGGAATGTCACTGTAAATATGATTGTCTTTGGGGACGTTTATGTGAAGTGCCTGTACAATGCACCTGTGTTAATCAGTGCTCCGGACATGGCAAATGCAGAGGAGGTTTCTGCCAGGTAAACTACTGTATCCACTGTCACAAGCTTATCATCTTGGTACCAAGATGTTTGTATATTCTTAATCTAAATCTTCCTAACTCTGTGTGTGTTTCTTTTTGTTTTGTTTTGTTTTTTTCCGCTTTTTCAGTGTGATAAAGGCTGGTTTGGAACAGATTGTAGTATTCCATCCACTCTCTCAACAGTTGGAGAGTGGCCACAATGGCTTCGACCAGCACATCTCGAAGTTCCAAGTGATAAAAATGTCCCTGGAAATCTCATGTCTCTAAGTGCTGTGGTGAAGAAAAAAAGGCCTCTTATATATATCTATGATCTACCCCCAGAATTTAACAGTTTACTTCTTGAGGTCACAATCCAAACTATTATTTCTCTTCTAAACAAAGTTAAAAGTCTTTTTAATATAAAGTTTTTAATCTCCTCTGGTTGGAATTTGATGTTGCAGGGCCGGCATTATAAGTTTGAGTGTGTTAATAGGATTTATGATGAAAGGAATGCAACAGTGTGGACAGATAATCTATATGGTTCCCAGGTTTTCCCCTGAACTCGAGTCGAATACCAGATAATTCAGCAAATTTCTCCTGAATTTGAAATGATTGATAACTTTTCCCATTCTTTACCTCATAATTCTGAAGATGGCGTTCTATGAGACCATTTTGGCCACCGCTCATCGTACACAGAATGGGGAAGATGCAGATTTCTTCTTTGTTCCTGTTCTTGATTCGTGCATTATAATCCGTGCTGATGATACACCTCACTTTAGCATGAAGGTTGGGTCGAGAAACTCTGCTTGCATGCATGCAGAAGCTCTAGAGCTTATATATTGTCTATGTTTTTATTACTTTCAGAATCATACTGGATTAAGAAGCTCCTTTACCTTAGAGTTCTACAAAAGGGCTTATGAACACATCGTTGAGAAATATCCCTACTGGAACCGCTCATCTGGGAGAGACCATATTTGGGTATGATGATGCATACATATACATTTTTTTTTGGGGTCAATTACATACATAGGATTGTTTCTTGATTTTTTACACGGATTCTCTCCACACTAATGTGGCTAAATTGTTTTACGCCCGAAAAAGGCAGTTTTTCTCATGGGATGAAGGTGCTTGCTATGCTCCTAAAGAGATATGGAATAGCATGATGCTAGTTCATTGGGGTAACAGCAACTCTAAGCATAACCATTCAACATCAGCTTGGTGGGGTGATAACTGGGATACGATCTCTGATGGGAGGAGAGGACATCATCCATGCTTTGACCCTCTCAAGGATCTCGTGATTCCAGCTTGGAAAGTTCCTGATCCGTTCTCAATGGGTGCCAATTACTGGGCAAGGTATATTTCTCTGATAGTTCTTGGACATTGTTTCACTAATCGCGTAAAACCGAAAGCTTTAAAATTGTTGTGTCATCAGACCACGGGAGAAGCGGAAAACATTGTTTTACTTCAATGGGAATCTTGGACCTGCTTATGTAAAGGGAAGGCCAGGAGATTTGTAAGTCTTTGCTTAAATAAATAAGCAGAAACCGAGCTGTGCTTCAAACATCATTCCTAAAGTATGTAACGGTCCAACATCTAATGTAGGTATAGCATGGGAATAAGGCAGAAGCTAGCAGAAGAGTTTGGTTCGAGCCCTAACAAAGAAGGGAAGCTCGGGAAGCAACATGCAGACGATGTGATTGTCACTCCATTACGTTCTGACAATTACCATAACGACATAGCAACTTCAATCTTCTGTGGTGTGTTCCCTGGAGATGGTTGGAGTGGTCGCATGGAAGATAGTATCTTACAAGGATGCGTCCCAGTCATCATTCAGGTATAGATAACTTGAACTTACCGCATTCTATACTTTCCGAAAATGACGTTTTTATGTCTCTTTATTAGGATGGAATCTACTTGCCTTATGAGAACATGCTCAATTACGAAAGCTTTGCAGTTCGTGTCAGTGAAGATGACATTCCAAATCTCATAAACACTCTCCGAGTAATCAAATTTCACCTCTTACTCTCTCTCTCTCTCAATCTTGTCCTCAACTAACCCCATCCTAATCTCAGACTCATTTAATCTGAGCAGGGATTCAATGAGACGGAGATACAATTCAGGCTGGCTAATGTAAAGAATATCTGGCAAAGATTCTTGTTCCGAGACTCGATTTTGCTGGAAGCAAAGAGACAAAAAGCTAGTTTTGGGCATGAAGAAGAGTGGGCTGTTCAATTCTCTAGACTGAAGCACGACGATATCTTCGCTACTTTCATACAAACCCTGCATTTCAAGCTACACAACGATCCATGGAGACGAGAGCAAGTCTTGAATGGGACTAAAGATTACGGTTTGCCTCAAGAATGTCTCCAGAAAACCAACTGATCACAAAAAGTTAGAACTCTGTAAGTAAATGTGATAGGATGGATATTATCACTCTTTCTGGTTTTCCAATTTTACTTGGTTAAGTCATTTTCAATTAAACTTTTGGTTTAAGGATTGTTTGTCGTTTTGCAAACATTATGTAAAGGCTTTTTGGCCGTTGGAGAAAACAATCAGAAAATATATTACTCCATCCGTTTCAAAAAAAATGTCATTTTAGCTTTTTTTTTGTTACATAAAAGTGTCACTTTAGATTTTCAATGCAAATTTTAGCACAAAATACTTAATTTAACCTCAGTTTTAATGAAGAATTCCAATAGTTATTATATATTTGAAAAGTATAATTGAATTTTCAATATATTTTATTAATTTGTGTGCAAAGTGTCAAAATGACACTTATTATGAAACAGAGGAAGTATTCTTTTTGCTCTCCCTCTCTCCCTTTTCACTGAAATCCATCGTCACTCTCTTCCACCATTAACGGTGTAATGTTCTTCCAGGTGATCATTACTTCTCCTACGATCTCCTTCTAGGCCTGTGATACACCAATCTTGGAACTCCTTAAAGGGTTTCTAGGTTGGATTTATCATTTCTGTTTTATTGGTATGGATTTATCTTCATTTATCATTTATGTTTTATTGGTATCAGAGCCTCTACGACTCTCGGAGCCTAAATCATGGATCCGAGGCAACAATCATTGATTGAGGTCAACAAACAACTTGAGGAGATCGAGGTCAACAAACAGTTTTATTAATGAGTGTTACGGTTTGTATCCATCCTAGTCTGAGTATGTTGCTGCAGTATCAGATCGATTTGGAGAGTTTTGTGACGATCCGATGTCTGACCTTGTGAGTGTGAAGCAATCTGGTGATTCTGTAGATGTGTATTTGGAGAAGTTTGAAAATGCCAGAAACATACTACCTCTGCCAGTACCTCACGCCCTCAGTATTTTCTTGACAAACATGAATCCACACTTGGCCTTCCATGTCCGACAAATCAGGGTTCAAACAGTAGTTGAAGCTGCAAGAATAGCCAAGCTCTATGAATCATCTCTGTTACACACACCAATCAAGCAGACGAGAGCTCCCTTCAAGGGAAAATGGTCAAAATCAACATGAACTAAATTCTGTGTGCCGAAAAAACCCAAACTAAAATAAGGTGTCATTTCCTACCTAAACGACAAAAAAAAAAAATTTCTTACCCAAACTATCCAATCGAACCCAGAAACAACATTGACTCTAAATCTGTTAGTCAACTTTTACGGACTGCTGACAAGGCATACACGCTGGCATACAGACGAGAACGACGTCGTTTTGAATCGATTTAAACTCAAAACAACAAAAGACGTCGTTTCAATTTGGGAAAAAAATAAAAACTCAAAATCGATTTAGGGTTACTCACTTCTTCTTCTTCGTCAGCCAAAAAGTGTGGATTTTGTTGTTAAACAAGATCGAAACTACCAGTAACAAGGTGATCCCAACCAAAAGAACCAATACTTCGAGAAGGATCGGGAATGGCGAACTCGCCTCGGAGTCGGAAGGACTAGAAGCCGCATATTAGATACTCAACCCGAATTGGCTCAACAACGAGCTGATACAAGAAGAAGAAAATCTTTTCTGGGTAGAGCAAGTGCAACATGTCGATGAGCTGAGGAAAATGACCCAAAGTCGGCGCAATGAAACAGAAGGAGTAACATTTAACAACTGACATAAGAGGAAGAAAATATTATTTGGGTGGAGCAAATGCAACGTGTTCACGAGTTATGGACACATCGAAGCCAACACGATGAGGCGGTAAAGACGAGTCGACCTTGGATAGGTGAGACAAACAAGATTGAAGCACCCCCAATTCGAGACGATGCCAAGAGACGAACCATCTATCCAAAGGGTCATCGCTCAATCAACATATTGCCCGAGACCGATCAAAGGCAAGAGAGAGCGCCAATAACCCCTTTACAACAAGGATTACCGAGGCGATCATCCCCGGCGAAGAAAGGGTCAGAATCCCGTTTTACGACGGTCAGCCGAGCCTATGGACCATGTCAGAATTTTTCACATGGCAATGTGTCGAGTCGGGTTAGAGGAAAGAAAAAAGGACGCAAGATTTTGCCGCCGATTCGCGGAACATTTAGGGGATGCTGCATTCGACCGGTTCTCAAGCCTAGAACGAAACTCGATCAGCAATTTCCGGCAATTGCCTACTTAGTTTTTAAAACGTTTCGCCGCCCGTTATGTACCTTGCCAATTGTACGCGACCTAACATATCATTTAATGTTAATATTTTGGCAAGATTTAGTTCGTCCCTTACCCGCATAATTTGTTATATCGACGATACATATGCCAAGTAGAATTAATTGTTTTTTTTATTTAATTGGAGATAAGGGTATTATAGAAAAATCACATGGCTAAAGTTAGGCATGTGCTTTCGGGTACCCGTTTGGGTTCGTGTCTGTTTTTTCGGGTTTCGGGTACCCAAATTTTAGAAGTCTAAGACTCATTCTCGTATTTCTTTTTTCGTATCAGGTTCGGGTCGGGTTTCGGATATCCGGAATTTATCTCAATTCTAAAAAAAAAACTTTAAAAAATTGTTTAATTAAAGTAAAATTTGGTTAAATTTTGCAAAAATTATTTAATTTTGACAAATATAACTCAAGATTTTCGAGTATTTCGAGTATATTGGTTATTTCGGTTTATAATTGTAATTTTTAGTATTTTGGTTATTTTAAAACTAAAAATACATAATATTTTTAAATATATAATTGTATTTCGTATATTTATGGTACCAATTTACGTTTTGTTCAATTCTAGTTCGGATATCCAAAATATTTTATAAGAAGAACCATTCGTGTATTTGTAAATAATCGGTTCGGTCTGGTACCTTCTAATTTGGTTCGGATATGGTTTGGTTTTTTGGCTCCGGGTATTTTGCCCCGGCCTAGCTAAAGTGCCTTAATAAAAGAGGGAGATGGACCTTTCCCGTCGAAGGATAGAAAGTAAAATAACATAATTTAGCGTTCGCGAGTATCTGCCTCCGTTATGGATCCGCAGGAGACAAATGAGGAGGAGCCTGATCTCAAGCGTCAGAAGTTGGAGGTCGATGAGAAATTGAAAGAGTCTTCGCCATCGTCGCCGTGCTCCAGCGGGTCTTCGTTCAGTTACGATTAGGATGATGTTCGATTGTTCGATGAAGAATTCGAAAGAAATGGGGTAATGTTGTGTTAAGATCGTTGCCCAGAAATTGATTACTAATTCTCCTTTTGCTCCTGTGTTGATGCGAGATTTGATCAAGAGATAGAAAGAAATCTAAAACAAGAACAAGACACTCAAATTGTTCACCCGGTTCGAGGCATTAACGATCCTCTACATCCGGTTAGGATCTTTGATCCCTAAAACTTCACTATCAATTCCTGTTTACAGAGTTCTCAAGCTAATGTCACTTTCTTTGTCTTGTAGGTAACGAAGATAAAAGAAGAACATAGTATTAGCTAGATTCTGCTTCGGAAACCAGATCGGTAACTACAACCACCACCAAATCCGCCGAGAACAGCTCCCGGAGAAGATAACTGAGATCGCTCCACCGCAAGATCTCTCTTCTCTCTCTACTCTCTGTAAAAAACCGATAGAAGCTCTGTAACAACCTTTTGTTATTACTTTCTCTCTCCTTACTTTGAGAAGACGATGACCGTTAGATAATATAACGTTTGTTGACTTCTTAGTTGGGCTTCGTCTTTATTTATTTAGGCCCAAACTTTGTAGACCCATAAACCGTAGCCCACAAACTCCACCTCGGTTTAGGTCACAAACCTAATGTATTTTTCAGACAAAACTCCGAACTCTCCGCCTCCTTAGCTCCGCGAAGCTCTGCGGCGAATCCGACATGCAGCCGCCTTGGCTCATCGGATCGGAAAAATAAACCGACCAAAATGACCCTCGTCACTTCCTCTTTCTTCGACTTTACCCCCGAAGTAAGAACCTTTCTCCGAGTAAGCTTCGTCTCTCTGACCTTGCTCTCTCGATTCACCGACGTGAGATCTGCCTGGCTGCTACACCGCAGTCAGCTCTTCAACGCAAACCCAATAGAAATGGTAAGACCCTCTAGAACCACCTTTTACCAGATGACTCTTTATCTTCCTTTTCCTGATCTGCTTATGAACTTCATGGATCCACTAACCCTTCTCTGATTTATGCTTTCACCAGCTTCACGGGACCACGAGGACTCCCCATCAACACCTTTTTCCGTCTGTAAAGGTAACCCCCTTTCAAACTCAGATCGTGAAAACCTGATTCCAACTTTTACCAGTAGACATCACATCTTCCCTTTCAAATGACGTCGATTCTTAATACTTTCTCAGAACAGATATTAACCCTCTGTTCTTGTTTGTGCTCTTTGTGCGAGGAGACCCGAAACGATAAAGACCACCCGCGAGCACTGCTTCCGCTGCTTAGGCTTGGACCTTCAGCGTTGAGAGACATCTCTCAAACGCCTGACCAGGTACACTCTTTGTTAGCATATCAGCTGGGTTTAGGGTAGTGTGAATCTTCTGTATTTTAACCAACCCAAAATCCACAATGTCTCTTATAAAATGAATCTTGGTTGCAACATGCTTTGTCCTGTCGTGATGCACTGCATTTTTAGCTAGACAAATAGCACTCTGTGAGTCGCAATTCAACTTGAAAAACTCTGTCTTGATACCTAATTCATCACAAAATTCCCTTAACCACAACCCTTCTTTCGTTGCTTCTGACAACGCCATGTATTCAGCCTCTGTGGTTGAAAGAGCTACCACATGCTGTAATACTGATCTCCAACTAACAGTGTTACCTCCCACTTGAAAAACATATCCGGTAATAGACCTTCTCCTGTCTAAATCTGTAGCATAGTCTGAGTCACTGAAACCTTCGATATCAAAGTGTTCTGACTTTGTGAAGGTGAGACATACTTCTGATGCACCTTGTAGATACTTAAAAATCCATTTCACAGCAGCCCAATGATCTCTCCCTGGTTTTGACATAAACCTGCTAACCAAACCCACAACATACCCCAAATCTGGTCTTGACCCAATCATTGCATACATCAAACTCCCTACTGCACTTGCATAGGGAATGTCATCCATAAGTCTTGATTCTGAAAACAGTTCTTCACTGGTCAAGCTTCTCAATTTGAACTGTGAATTTACTGGAGTAATCACTGGTTTGCATCCATCCATATTGAATGTCCTTAAAACTTGTTTCAAATACCTTTCTTGTGACAACTTTAATATCCCCTTTTCCCTGTCTCTAGTAATATCCATTCCTAGAATTCTACTTGCTGGTCCAAGATCCTTCATTTCAAACTCTGCTTTCAGACTTTCTTTTAAATCCGTTACCTTCTTCATGTCTTTAGAGGCAACCAACATATCATCCACGTAGAGTAGTAGATAGATGCTGTCGTGAATAGTCTCTCCCTTGTGATACACACACATATCCTTAGCATTCCTGTGAAAACCTTTAGACTTAATAAACTCATCAAACCTTTGATTCCACTGCCTTGGGGACTGTTTCAATCCATAGAGTGACTTCTTCAACAAACATACCTTCTTCTCTTGCCCTTTTTTAATGAACCCTTCAGGCTGTTCCATGTAGATTTCCTCATCTAATGTCCCATGAAGAAAAGCAGTTTTTACGTCTAGTTGTTCCAATTCCATATCTAAATTTACCACCATTGACAGCATGATACGAATTGAAACATGTTTGACGACTGGTGAGAATATTTCATTATAGTCCACTCCTTCTACTTGAGTAAAACCTTTTGCCACAAGCCTTGCCTTGTATCTAGGTTCTTCCACTCCTGGAATTCCTTCTTTTAGCTTGAAGATCCATTTACAACCAACTATCTTCTTCTTGGGAGGTCTCGGTACAATGATGAATGTATTATTCTTATCCAGTGACTGTTTTTCCTCAACCATAGCCTGATTCCATCTCTTCCAATCTTTGCTCTTCTTGGCTTCTGAGACTGACTTCGGCTCATCCAACTCAATGTCTGTTGCACTTGATAATGCATAGGCCACATAGTCACTGAAGGAACCAGAATTCGCACATATCGTAGATTGGCGAATTCAGTTTAGAGTTTAGGAGAATTATTTTTATTAGATTTATAGCTGTGCCGTTGAAGGCTGCCTACGTACCCTTCAAATAGGGATCAAGCCAAAACGTAGTTCTTGTTACAAAGGATGTGATGGGATTTTGAGATCTCATCAATGATGAGGCGATGGCCTCCTTATTTATAAGTCTTGAAGTCCTTAGCTCTTCCTTTTCCTTCTTGACTTTGTATTGGCAATTATCCTTTTTCCTTGAAGCTGATAAGGATAATCTCCTTTCTTTCCGGGATTTGCCTTTATCCAAATAAAGGAAATCTTCTCTTTATTAATTAAAGGAAATTTCCCTTTAATTACGTAGATCGGTTTCGATGGGCCTTGAAGTTGATTGTTGGGCTGATTTCTATTCAAACCGGGTTAAACCGGGGGAGTGCTAAATCCCCCTCTAACAATTAGTCCCCCCCTCAGTTCGGCGAAGGAGTGTTCGAGTTCGGCGGATTTCTTTAGCCCGATTGGAATTGAAATCAGCATCTGGTCGAATTTCCTTTTAGACGTTGTTCGTCTTTGTTCCTGCAAAAATTACTAAAGACGAGAGATTGAGCTCGAGACTGAGCTCGGCGTTTGTTAGTTAGGCGCGAGGTCGGTCTCGGCTTTTCCAAGTTCGGTTTCGATAGTTCGTGCGGGACTGTGAGGTCGGCGAGCTGTGATTGCGAGCTGCCCAATTGTTTAGATCGGTGAATTACGATTACGAGTTGCCATACTGCGGGGTCAGCGAGCTGTGCGGTCGGAGAACTGCGATCGTGAGTTTGGCGAGCAGGGGGTTGGCGAGATGTGGCCGTGAGTTAGGTGGGGCTGCGAGATCGGCGAACTGTGACTGCATGATGAGTAAGTTGCGACTGAGCTACCTAACTGTTAGACCGACGAGCTGCGACCGCTAGCTACCTTACTGTCGGATCGTCGAGCTACGACCACGAGCTGCTTTACTGCGAAGTAGGCGATATGTTCGATTGAGAGGTAGACGAACTGCTTGAGTTCGCCTTGATGATACGAACTGTACGAGTTCGGCGAACTGACTGAGTTCGGCTTGATGATACGAACTGTACGTGTTCGGCGAACTGACTGAGTTCGGCTTAGAGAGACGGACCCTGTGATTGAATTTGAATAGAAAATATATTCAAATAATAAATATATTTTTTGATAAGAGGTACCTGAATTTTAGGGAGTTCGGTGGACGAGGTATGATCGGTAAGTTTTTTTTTTTTTTTTTTTCGGGTCTCGCACTTGATTTGATCGGAGCTTGCATCGTCCGGTCATTGCCCCAGGTGGAAATTGTGAGGAGCTTGGTTGATGTATGGTGGGCCAGAATCTGGGCCTGCTCGGCGTGTGCTTACGAGTTCGGCGTGTTCTTACGAGTTCGGTGAGTGATCTCATGTTCGGCACGTCTCCAAGCTCGGTAGTTCGGCACGTCTCCAAGCTCGGCAGTTTGGCACGTCTCCATGCTCGGTACGTCCTTTGCTGTGATCGTGTGGTTCGTCTCGGTGAGCTCGTGATCTCCTCTGATTCACTGCCGAGGGATGGTCGTGAGGAAGGAGGAGATTGCAGTTCGGTGATTGGGCTTAATATCGTATCAGCATATGGGCCAAAAATCGATGCAAGCCCAATACAAAGAAAATCTGATTTTCTTCTCGCGTGGGCTTGGATCGTTGCAGGTCGGCGTCGGATATGCGTGAATCCAGTGATGGCGGCGATGGCCGAGCTCCAGAGAGCTTGAGCGATGGCGGATTGCGATGGAGTTCGGCGTTGGATACGCGCGATGGATCGAGACGGAGTTCGGCGTTAGGTATGCACGAATCCGGAGGCGGCGGCGATGGCGGAGCTCCGGGAGGCTCGACGTGGTGCCAGATTGCTGACGGAGTTCGTGGTTTTTCAGGTCGGAGAAGATGAGCGGTTTTCGCAACAGAGATAGCTTCTCGGGAAAACGGAGATGGCGTTCGAGCTTCTTTTTTTTTTTTTTTTTTTTTTTTTTTTTTTTTTTTTGATCGACGAACCGAGATTATTTGGGGTTTTCGAAAAAATAATTCTCCATAAACACCAGATTTTTCTTGGCCCCTCCTTCTAGCGCCAATTGAAGGAACCAGAATTCGCACATATCGTAGATTGGCGAATTCAGTTTAGAGTTTAGGAGAATTATTTTTATTAGATTTATAGCTGTGCCGTTGAAGGCTGCCTACGTACCCTTCAAATAGGGATCAAGCCAAAACGTAGTTCTTGTTACAAAGGATGTGATGGGATTTTGAGATCTCATCAATGATGAGGCGATGACCTCCTTATTTATAAGTCTTGAAGTCCTTAGCTCTTCCTTTTCCTTCTTGACTTTGTATTGGCAATTATCCTTTTTCCTTGAAGCTGATAAGGATAATCTCCTTTCTTTCCGGGATTTACCTTTATCCAAATAAAGGAAATCTTCTCTTTATTAATTAAAGGAAATTTCCCTTTAATTACGTAGATCGGTTTCGATGGGCCTTGAAGTTGATTGTTGGGCTGATTTCTATTCAAACCGGGTTAAACCGGGGGAGTGCTAAATCCCCCTCTAACAGTCACCACTCTCAAATATAGCTGGTGGTTTAGAAACCCTTCTAGTTCTGTCTCTAGCTAGTAGATAGTTATCCAGGGATCCCTCTGCCTCCTCACTGTCCTGTTCTATACCAGTTACTTCTTCTGACTCACTGTCTGACTCTGATGAAGATTCTGACGTCTCTGACTCAGCTCCACCTTGACCAGAGGACCCTGTAGCCCCAGACGTCCCTCCTCTCTCAAATTCATTTCTAAGATGTCCCACAGTATTCCTGTCTTTCTTTAAAGTCACACCTGAGCTGAAGATAACTTTCTTAGTCTTTGCCTTCTTTGAATCTGCCTTCAACCCAGACTTCATGTATACTGTCTCCTCATAAAAAATTACATTCCTGCTTATAGTAGTTTTTCCTTCTTCAGGTAACCAGATTCTATAGCCCTTAGTGCCTTGTGGATATCCTAAAAAAATTCCCTTAAGAGCTCTAGGACTTATCTTATCCTGAATAGTGTGAACGTAGGCAGTACATCCAAATCTTCTGAGGTGATTATACTCTATCTTGTGCCCTGACCAAACTTCCTCTGGTATCTTGAACTTGAGTGAAGCATTTGGAGTTCTGTTAATCAAGTAAACTGCAGTAGCTGCTGCTTCAGCCCAAAACTTCTTTTCTAATCCAGCCTCTGTTAGCATACATCGTATCTTGTCCGCAATAGTCATGTTCATCCTTTCTGATACTCCATTTTGTTGTGGAGTGTAGGTACAGGTCCTATGTCTCTTGATTCCTGAGTCCTTACACAACTTATCCATCTGTAGATTGCAAAATTCTAAACCATTGTCTGTTCTCAGACATTTGATCTTTCTTCCAGTCTGGTTTTCTACTAACTGTTTCCATTCTGCAAAATCCTCAAAAACTTCATCCTTGCTCCTCAAGAATTTGATCCATACCTTCTTAGAATAGTCATCGATGAAAGTTAAGAAGTATTTGCAGCCTGACATACTTTCTGAATTTGCAACTGATCCCCACAAATCACTGTGAATGTACTCTAGAACCTCTGTTGATGTATGCTTAGCCTCTGGAAATGGTTGCTTATGTGACTTTCCAAGAACACAATCTTCACAGAAATCTAACGTGTGAACTTCCTTTGGGCTTAGATAACCTTCTTTTACCAGAATAGTCATGTTCTTTAAGCTCATATGCCCTAGCCTGGAATGCCATCTGTTAGTCAGATTTACCTCTGTCCTTGCAACTGAAGCTTCTCCTTCTACCACGGTGCCTTGAAGATAATACAAACCTTCTTTGTACTTTCCTGTGATCACCTTCCGGTTCCTGTCACTTTTCTTGTAAAAGGTTATGGTGAAATCTCCACCTTCATAAGTACACCCATTCTTTTCTAGTTGACCATAGGATATGAGATTTCTTCCCATAGATGGCATGTATCTGACTTCTGTTAATATCACCACTGAGTTATCAGGATTAACAATCTTTATTTTCCCCATCCCTTTAACCTCACTGTGTGTGTTGTTTCCCATCATCACCTTTCCACCATTTATTTCCTCAAAGTCAAACAATAAACTCTTGTTTGGTGTAATGTGAAAAGTGCATCCAGAGTCAAGAACCCATTCATCCTTTGCATAATGAGGACTTGCTGTCAAAATCATTGGGAGTTCCTGTTCCTGAGCCAAATTAGCCGAGTTTGCTGATTTGTTTTCCTTTTTCTCTGGACAGTCCCTTTTGTAATGACCTTCTTTACCGCAAACCCAGCACTCTCTTGCTTTTGGCTGATTCTTCTTACTGGTTGAAGACTTATCCTTCCAATTACCTTTTCCTTTTCCCTTCCATTTACCATCTGATTTCTTTTCTGTCTTGCCTTTATACACGTATAGCCCTTCTCCTTCTGATTTTCCTTTGCTCAACAGACCAGCTTCACGTAGCTCCACCTCTTTAGCATAAGCTAGTGTAATTACCTCATCTAGCTCAAGGATTTCATCCTTTTTTCTGCCATACTTCAAGGTGTGAGCAAGGGCAGCAAACTGTTTCGGCAGGCTTGACAGTACTTGAATTGCCTGATCTTCAACTGAGATTTCAATTCCCAGGCTGGCCAAGTCATCTACTAGTTTAAGAAACATATCAACATTTGCTTCAATACTTTTATGCTCATCCATCTTAAAACTAGCAAATTTCTGTTTCAGATAGATTCTGTTAGGTAGAATCTTGGTTTGATAATCCTCTTCCAATGCTTTCCACACTCCTGCAGCTGTGGACTGCTTCATAACCTTTCGCAATACCATGTTTGTAAGACTAGAACATATCAGGTTCCTAGCCCTCACATCCCTTTCTCTCTTTTGCTCCTCAGTCATCACCAATTCTGGTTTTGTTTCTGGTTCAGTGGCTTGCTGTTCTTTCCCTTTTTCTGTTGATGATGAGGCTTCTCCTGTGATTTCCTTAATGAGTTTCCCGAATCCTTGTAGTTCCAATTGCATAAGCATCTTGAACTTCCACATACCGAAATCCCCTTTCCCATCAAACTTTTCCATCTCGAATCTGTGAACATCTTCCATTGTAGCTACGATCTGTAACACAAAACTCCAGAGATCTTTCTTGAAAATTTCAACAGTTAAACCTCAAAACAACACACGACTTCAATTAACCTTGAATCTTGAAATCAGATCTTAACGCACTTGATTACTGGACCGTAATCTCCTTTGCGCCTACAACCTGGCGCTCTGATACCACTTTGTTAAGATCGTTGCCCAGATATTGATTACTAATTCTCCTTTTGCTCCTGTGTTGATGCGAGATTTGATCAAGAGATAGAAAGAAATCTAAAACAAGAACAAGACACTCAAATTGTTCACCCGGTTCGAGGCATTAACGATCCTCTACATCCGGTTAGGATCTTTGATCCCTAAAACTTCACTATCAATTCCTGTTTACAGAGTTCTCAAGCTAATGTCACTTTCTTTGTCTTGTAGGTAACGAAGATAAAAGAAGAACATAGTATTAGCTAGATTCTGCTTCGGAAACCAGATCGGTAACTACAACCACCACCAAATCCGCCGAGAACAGCTCCCGGAGAAGATAACTGAGATCGCTCCACCGCAAGATCTCTCTTCTCTCTCTACTCTCTGTAAAAAACCGATAGAAGCTCTGTAACAACCTTTTGTTATTACTTTCTCTCTCCTTACTTTGAGAAGACGATGACCGTTAGATAATATAACGTTTGTTGACTTCTTAGTTGGGCTTCGTCTTTATTTATTTAGGCCCAAACTTTGTAGACCCATAAACCGTAGCCCACATGTTGCAACTTCTTTCTTTCCTTTTTTGTTGTTTCTGGGTTGTTCACGGGATTTCAAGATTTTGATTTGTATATTTTTTAGGAATACGACTTTGACGAATCGAGAGTAGGACGCTACAAGGGTTTTCGTTCTGTTTACTTCGAGAATAGCGGCTTTGCTACTGAACCAGAAACCGACAGAGATTTCATCGAGCGATTATGCAAGATTGCTCTTGACAAATACAATGTTGATAAGGTTTGTTTGTTGATAATTCTCAATCATGATATCTACTTAGTATAATTATATATCTACACAAATCTCTCGTTTTTTTCTCTCTATAGGAAGAAAAAGTTGAACTTGTGAGAGCTGTCAAGGCTAATTTTAGTTCTGGCAGGGGAATCAGCTTCTCCATCACATTCGAGGCCAAGGGTGCTTCTCACAGTGAGCCGATACCTTTTGTGGCCCAGATTTTCTACATTCCATTGGATATAAGGGTCTACGATGTCATGCCTAAACCATGATTATCAATTAGGTAGGTATGGTCTGAGATCTTTGTCCCATTCTCGCTAGGAGTTAAAGAGGAGGACAGGTCACCGATCCTTTCTCCATCTTCCTTGAAGATGCATCATCTTTCATCTCAAGTATCGGTTTAGAATCTGGTTTGCAAAAGTTGTTTATGTGTTTAAGAGCAAGTAGTGGCCATTAGGAGGGGTATAAGTAAACCATGAGTAGATAGGTAAGGTATGAAATCTTCTTCGTGCCATTCTGCTTACATTCTAAGTAGTGGTCATTAATAATGTACACGTGGAAACGCCACTTTATTGGTGTAGTATCAAGTATGTAAGATTTGTAACATGTGATTATGGGTAAGATCTGTTTTGTCTGCTATCCTGTTCATAAATCTTAGCTACATGAGACAAGAAAAGCTTGATGCTGAGCATCGTCATGGTTTTTTCTGTGTGTTTGATCAAGTCGATCTTTGCCTTCCTGTTTCCTTTGAAATATTTTTTTCTTTTATTTCAAGTTTCTCCGTAAGAAGATCAGTTAGGACCCAGTTCTTCTAGTCCGTATAGCCATTTGTTGTTTCCTCTATATGTATCCCTAAGGGACACAAATTAGTTGATATTTGTGAAATTTTGAAGAGACTGCTTCTTGCTTTTCTTGCTTTTCTTGCATTCGGTCGTCTTCTCTCTGGGTCAACCAACCTTTAACTATATTGTTCCTTCTCCATGAAAATTTAAAAGGAACACTCTTGAATTTTTGCTATTAGTTCCTCTGTTTCAGCTATACCTGCCAGAAAAAATTGACTATACCTGCCAGAAAAAATTTAATCAACTGCAACTTTCCTGCAAAAGACAAATGTTTCACCAACCAAGAAGAAATACGCTGTTTGACTCTCTCAACCAACGGTTGGTAATCTGTTGGTTTCATTTTTTGTGGTAGTAACGATAATCCCAAATAACGAAATGGTAACATTCCTACAAGAAAACCGAACCTTGTAGCCAAAATAGTTGTGAGCTGAGTATTATTACCATCGAAAAACAAGTATGATTTTTTTCAGATTTATCGCAAGCCCTGAGCCAGCATAGAATTCTCTCAAAACTGTCATTATTCCCTCTAAGGAAGATGTTGTTCTATCAAAGAATAAGAGGACATCATCCGCAAAACTCAGGTGTGTCACCAAAGGATTTGAGCATAGAAGGTGAAGGGTGAACCTATTTAGCAGAGCCGCATGGTCTAACTTCTTGGAGAGAATATCCATGGCTAAATCAAAGAGTGATGAGGAGATTGGATCTCCTTGCCTCATACCTTTTTTATCCGGAAAGAATCCCACAAGTTCACTACCGTTGAAGTTTATAGAGAAAGTCGGGGTCGAAATGCACTTAATAATCCAAGGGGTAAACAATCTATTTCTCCCCGACATGTTTCATATAATAACAAATCCCCCCAGAGTTTGAATCTAGTTCTATTTCCCCACCTAATTAAAGTTCGAATCCTATTTCCCCACGAAATCAAAATTCCAAACATATTTGCCCCCGGATATCGGTTATATCGGTTAATGTTATAAACCGAGTAAACCAAATCTTAAACCGAATTAAAATCGGATTCCAACCAAAACAAACCCAAAAACCCGACCCGACCCGTTCATATTCTTCTCCTTCTTCACCCGTAATCATCAATCACACCATAGAAAGAAAAAAAAACATCTCAGCGTTGCCTCGTTCTTCCACGCTAGATTCCTTGAAAAACCTGAATTATAAGCTGATTTGTTTCTACGATTTAACCCAGCTTCAGTATAATCAAATTGTTCCAATTCGATTAAACCCATATTCGATATAATCAATACCATCTTTTTCAGTTTCGTTTCTGGGAAATCATCATCATCATCTCGATTCTTCTTCTTCCAAGAGCAAACGTGAAATCATCGATCTCTCCACTCTCATGCGGTCCTCCACCAATCCGCAATTGTCGTTGTGGTCGACGAACCTCCACCACCTCCGCCGTATTCTCCTCCACCGCCATCTCCTCCGCCGCCGTCTCCTCCACCACCGATTTTTGATGTGGGGAAGACGCCGGAAGGATGCGATGTTTTCAAATGGAATTGGGTCAAAGACGGGTCAACGCTTCCGTTTCAAGGGGTCAAAGCCTGAATCATGCTCGGTGACGAAGATGATTTTGCGGCTCCACGAAGAAGATGATATCATTGATCTTCATATCGGGGTTTCCGCTGGTGTCTTCGCCGCCAGTGACCACCGCCGCCGGTGACGCCTTCTCCTCCGAATCTCAACCCAGTGAACACCGCCGACTCGCTGCTGCTCCGTCGCCTCCACCGCGGAGGAAGAAAAATAAATTGCTCTTAATCGTGTGCTTGGCCACTTCAAAATTTTATTGATGATATTTGGATTTATCTATTTAAAGTACTATGAATCGTGATCTAAATTAATTTTTATGTTTAATTGAATCCAATCGTGATCTAAATTCCTTTTGTCATTTGAAGAAATAGAATTAAGGAAGAAGAAGAAACTGAATCGAGTTAAGAAATTGATTTTGGTTGGGTCGGGTCGAATTTCAGTTGGGTCGGGTTTAAATTAGGTTAATTTTGGTTTTTGTTGGTATTAATTTGGTTAACAGTTAATTGGTATATAGTAAACCGATTTAAATTGTGGTATGTGGGGAAATAGATTTCGAACTTTTAATCCGTGTGGAAATAGGTTTGGAACTTTGATTTCGTGGGGAAATATGATTCGAACTTTAATTAGGTGGGGAAATAGAACTAGGCTCAAACTCTAGGGGGATTTGTTATTATACGAAACATCTTGGGGGGAAATAGATCGTTTACCCTAATCCAAGAGATAAAAACCTTGGGCACATCAAAAGCAATGAGAATGTTGATTACAAACCTCCAATCTATGATGTCTTACGCCTTAATCAAATCCACTTGTAAACAACTTCTCTTTGTAACCGAAAGCTTCTGGAAATCAACAACTAGTTTTGATGCAAGCAACACATTTTCGCATAAAAGCCTACCCTTGATGAAACCCACTTTATTATTCTGTATTGCATCAGCCAGAAACAGATTTATCTTAGCAGACAAGAGGCGAGAGATTATTTTGGAAAATGTGGAGCAGCAAGACACATGCCTGAACTCTGACAATCGCTCAGCTCCCACTCTTTTAGGAATGAGAGTAATAGCTGTTGCATTAACCTGCCTTAGTAATCAAGAAGTAATAAAGAACTCATGAACCGCTGCAATGACATCAGTGCCAACCAGATCCCAAGATGTCGTAAAAATTTCTGCCGTGCAATCTGAACTTTATTGCTTTTATTTTTGGTTCACCAAAGTTTTATGGTTTAAATGGATAAAAACATAGCGATTTTTATCAAGTGGTTGGTGGTTGGTGATTGGTGGTTGGTGGTTGGTGGTTGGTGGTTGGTTTATTTGGGAGTTTCCAAAGATATTAGTTCAGCTCCACTTGGGAGCAGACCCGGTTCAAAGAATTTATGTACCATGTGCTATAATTATTTTTTCCAAAAATTTATGGACTCCATATGTATGATTTGAAAATTGGGTTCTATTTGATAAAATTATAAAATTTCGGGCACTAAAATACGAAAGAAAAATTAATCAAAATGTGGGGCCATGTATATTTTCACCTTGGGCACATGCTCAAAACCGGACCTGCTTAGGGGAAAGAACTTATGGTGTCCGTTGAACCTAGGGAGTAGTTTATTGTGTAGCACATCGGTGCGTTCCTACCGAAACTGACCGGATCAACCGATAGAATTTATAAAAAAAAAAAAAATTGGTGAGAAACAAAAAAAAAACAGAAGGCGACGTGTGAGAGGATGCAAAATCTCACTTGTAGACTTTGGGGCCCACATTCATGGTTCATATTCCCTTCGTCCCCTTTTCTTTTACGTTTTTTTTTTTGTTGTAATATTTGCTATACAAAGTTTTTATGGACAATTTGGTGTATAACCAATTTTCAATAAAATCTTAAGAAAATACCCATCAATAAAATCAATTAAGTAATTGACCAATGGTGTGTTATTTGTGCCGAAAATATCCCTATGCCTACGAATCTGAAGGAGGGAGAAGAGAGAGAGAGAGAGAGAGAGAGAGAGAGAGAGAGAGAGGGAGCGTGTGAGGGAGAGGTAGGGAGAAAGAGAAGGGAGCGTGGGCGGGAGATGGAGATGGAGATGGAGATGGAGAGGTTAAAAGGAGAATTAATACATATTACATACAGAATATCATTCTTTTTTTTTTTGGTTATTTTGTTAATTATAATTTATTTTTGGGTTATTAGATGCAATTTCCCAAGTTTTTACTGCAAAAAAAAACTATGGATATGTATATCATTTTGTTTTTTGGGACTGAATATGCTATACATAGTTCTGATAATAAGAAATATACTTTCAAGAGTGAAACTGAAATTGAAAAAAGGGAAAAAGGGTTATCGATCTCCTTTTATGTGGAATATTTACTTTCGAGAAAAGGAACTACTACCATGATCGTCCTTTAAAAAAAAAAACTACTACCATGATCGTTACATTTTAAAGCTTTTACGGTTAAGCCATTAAAATGAAGAAAAAATTAAACAGCTTTGACTTTTTTAAAAAAATAATAAAATCTTAAAACAGTGTAAAACTAATGTTATTGATTTAAGTTGCAGCCTGCAGACACAAAAAAGATTACGTGAACTAGGCGAAAGAAAATTTAGAATCTTAAACGAGGAGTGAGAATATATATATGATGCAAGAGAATTCACACATTTAAATTCATTATTATGCACCAGTTGTATATTATTATTAGTCTCGAGTGGAGATGTTGGAGTACGAAATAATAATGTGGATCGATGTTACACTATGTTAATAGAGTTTTACTTTTACCAGATATTTATTATCCTGAAAAGTTCCTTAATCGATTTTAAACACTTGGTACATTTTATTTTATTTTATAGGCGTAAGATCGAGTCGGACCAATCCAACATTTTTTTTTTGTCTTTTTGTATCATATATAATTCGCACACGTACACTAACTCATACATGCACATTCTTGAGTTTTGCAAAAACAGTTTGCGATGGAATTTTCGACGTTATTCCAGTAACAGTTGTTTTTGCAGATTTTTCATTCAAGAACTCATACTAATTCCTAATTTTTTTTTCATTCTTAATTGTTATGGATTTGTGATATATTAGCCAAATATGTCAAAAAAAATTGTAGTGTTACTACTTAGTCACTAACGGAAAAACCGGTTTTACCGTCCGTTCTTCAGGAAATCGGGATTGACTTCTAGTAGTTATTCCTTTGTTGCTTTCGGCTGGTTCGAGCTTGGTGGACTTCTAATTTCTCAGTATTTTCTTTAATTTGTAGTTCTCAATCATAGAATAATTGAGTTTTCCACCCAATAAATGACCGTACTTTCTTTTAAAACAAATAATTCCACTCAATTATCGAATTCCATAAAATAGATAATTACAATTAAAAATCTAAAGATATCAAAACATTAAATAGTTGACGTATGTGGAAGCACATTTGATCTAAGGTTGACCAAAATGTTACCAATGCTTATGTATTAGGTCTAGGATTCCAATCCTATAAACCACAAATCATTAAAAATAAGTTTATCGGAGATCCATTTGTCAAAAAAAAAGTTATCCATCATAAAGTGGTACAAATGAAATGGTCTATTGTAAATTTTTATGGTGCGGCTAAAACTATCCACTGTGGATTTTTATGATGCTGATAAAATTATTTGTTGTAGACTCATTAATAAAACCGTTCGTTATATTTCCAATTGTTGTAAGAACATAAATTCGTTCATCGTGAGTGTAAGTTCATTAATTAGGTTAAAATCAAGAAACAAATATCCTTATATTCTAATATAAGTGATCTTTAAAGTTTTTGCACACATATTAAATATTTATTTAGTTTTTATTTTTTTCATACTAAAAACATCATTTATTATCTATTTAAACACAATTCAACCAAACAGAAAATATTCTGCAGAATACAAATGGTCAAAAACAATAAAAAATTTATTTAATTTTGTATTGAAAACTGAAAACATCACTTATTTGAAAACAAAAAAAAAACTCATAAAACATCATTTATCTAAGAACGGAGGGAGTATCTTCTAATTAATGATAAAGGGGTTTAAATCTGACACCCTATGCACAATAAACTCATACTAGCATTTTAACAGCTCAAGACGTATGTTTCACAAATCAAACAATGCAGGTTTGGAATTGATAATAGAAATTTAATTAAAAAACTACTCGGCTTTCGAAATCATTTTAAAACCTTAAAATATAGTATTATTTTAGAATTTTCTCAAGTTTCAACAAACGGATCCGTCCGTCTACATGACGTTAGAAACCTAAATAAACCCCTTAAGCCAAACGATTCATTTCAATCATTGAAACTTATAGATTATCTATAAATCGTAAAAAAATACCTTGCAATATTATCTAACCTATATCATTGGACATTAACTCACCCTAAAAACTTTACCATTATATTTTGGCAATTAAGTCGACAATTTTATGTCTGAAAAATAAGTTAGTGGTAGTTCATAATCGTGGTTACAGGGGGAAGAAAAGCTTAAAAGGATGATATTTAGTTGAAAAATTAAAGAATGGACAGAAGGTGATCATAAATTCATAATGATATTTAGAGAAAACAAAATATTCATAATGATACATTGTTACAAAACATGTGAAAAATGTTCATGGACCAATACCATTAATAAAATGCAGTATATAAAACAACATATGATATCAACACCATTTTAATTCATTTGGATCATTCTAACATGATCGCGTTTTTTTTTATTTAAAAAATATTATAAAAAAATTGTGAATATGTATAACATTTGGCCCCTTAATTAAAAAAAAAAAATCTTAACAACAAATTATTTCAGAGAATTTTAATTTGGGAAGACATGTATATGTATGAAGGCATGACAATGTTTTTATGTTCGAAGTCATGCGTAGATGTTTATCTTAGACTAGTTTTGGCTTTTAAGTTAAAATTACGTTTGTTTTAACTTTTAAATTCTTTACATATATACATTGAATTTGCATTTCTTTAAATTCTATGCATCTTAAGTAGCTTTTACAACTCTTGTGAGCACACTTCCTCTTTTTATGTATAGGGATTGTTTTTTTAGCGTGTAAGTTTAGAAAAAATTTGAGTAGTAGCAAATCTTTTTTTTTTACTTCGTTAAATGTATGTGTACAAGTTTTTTTAATAATTTTTTTGGTATTCAGATTATCGTTGGTGCCTTGGTGGTAGATTATAAACATTGGTGCCTTGGTGGTACCGCTTTTTTGTTTTACACAAATCGATGATTCTATATTTTCATAATTTTCTGGTTAACGTGGTTGTATTCAGACATAATCAATATGCATCACATATTAACTAGATTTCGCAACTGGCTTGTTGCGCTCTTAATATTTTGCATTCCGCTTAGAAAATTTTACAAGCATAAATAACTTATTTTTGAAAAAAAAGATAGATACAAAACGTCAAAAATGAGCTATAGTGAATGTATAACAGATTTTTTTCCTTATACCATCTAAAACTATAATGATCATAGCTAGTCATGGATACAAGCTCATCATACATGTGTTTAGAGTCGTTGAATTTATAAAATTTTGGATGAAATTTTTTTTTCCATAGATTTATTGGTTTATATGGTTTAGAAAAGTGTGACGATTGCTCAAAATTTTATGTCCAAAATTTGTGCACACCAAAATTTGTTTTTAGGAAGAATAAATTGATTTCTGGTCTAGGAAGAATTATAATGAGTATGATACAACATATTCAAATTTGAAAATAGCATTTATTAATTGTTTGGTTGAAAATAGCCATATAGCTGACACAAATTTGCCAATATGGCTGGTATTTTGCAGATTGACTGGAGAGTTGGGGCATCTAACCTTTTGGAATCGCAAGCTCGAGTGAAGAAGTTATTTAGTAATGTAATAATGATATGCTTTTGAACTTTATATTATGGGATAATCTAAGCATCTTTCACTCTTGTTGCAATAAGTCATTTGTATCTCTAATAAGTTGTGCGCTTGAATGCTAAGCCGACCATGCGTGAAACGTCATTCTGTTGGATAAAAGCAATTAAGTATAAAAAGTTTAGACTTCTTGTTTGTGTGGTTTGCATATCGTTTGCTGATTATATTCCACAATTTTCTAATGAAAGTGTTCCATGTCTCAACAGTCAATTTTCACTAAAATATTAGTTTGATATTTTAAGGGCCCATATGAACTCTGCATGTATAAAGTTACGAGTTAGACTCTTTATGTATTTGAATCCTTCACTAATAATTTTGTGGACGCAATCATAATTTATTTACTATTTGAAGAGTCAAGTAAAAAATTATAAGGTTAGGTGAAATCAAAGCAACATCATGCGCAATGTCTGAATATGTTGGGCCCCTCCCCTAAGGCCCACCAGAATCCAAATCAAATTGTTTGGAACTTAGCACTTGTTCGGGACCAGAGCTCTGGCGTCACATCTCTCGCCATCGCACCCTTCCAAGGTCTATATTAGGGAAAGGAGAGTGAGGGTTCCTCCGCTCGACTAAAAGGAGAGTCGTCCCGATCATCCAATTTCTCCTCGCACAATGTGGATTGTACTGTCCCCATGCCAGGAACATTCTCTACTCATCATTGGATTTGGGCATGGAGAATCTAGGTATGTAATTTTTTTTTTTTAAGTAAATGTTTAACTAAAAATGACTTGGATCGATTTTGCAGTCAGAAAAATAGTGAGCCTGTTACCGATGAAGCTGAAACCAATATGAGCTATGGAGAAATCCACCATAGCGTTCTCATCTTGGGGTTTACGGAAGATTGCCTCATTTCTCGGTAAGTGTTGGACTAAAATAATAATTTTATAATATTTTTGAAGTGCACGTACGTTTTGATTCTTGCTTTCTATTGTGTAGTGCATCGACGGTCTTGGCTACAACGATCAAGGGAGCTGTTGCTACTCGACGGTCTTGGCTACAACGATCAAGGGAGCCGCTAGGAGCCGTTGCTACTACCACTTCTTCCTCCGATGAAGAACTTGGTGCTGGTGGTCCTAGCTCCAAGACGGGAAAACAAAAGAAAAAGGATGCTACAAGCAAAAAAACAACCGGCAAAGTGGAATGAGCTAGATTTATTCCCTTTTTTTTGGCTCAACATCAAACTTGACATTAACCAAGTTGAAATTACAAAGCATTATCCACTAGTACATAAGGTTTTATCCAATATGGCATTATAGAGTACAACTTAGGAGCATAGTTCATATTGAAAGAGCATCTTTTGCTACCCTATCAGCCACACAATTTCCTTCTCTTGGTTGGAATCCGAAGCTAACCTCCTCAAAATGCGTTCGAAGCTGTTTCATATCACTAAGCATGGGATAAAGGACATGCCATACCTCCTCTTCGTTGATAACTGTGATGAGCTCTTTGGAGTCTGATTCGAAAATGACATTATACCCGAAATTCCTCATGATCTAACATTGCCCACCTTAATGCTTTGGATCCTAACCATAAAACTCTTCCTTCACTGGAAAGCTGTTGCTCAAACATCTCCATAGGAAGTGTTGGATTTTCGGGTTTGCCTCAGTTTTCCATACCTGTTGGAACAAAGCGTCAAGACTGGGCTGGGTTATTTCGTGTGGTTGGAGCATCTCGTTCTGCAGGTGTAGCATTACCCAATAGCCTGACTTGACTGAATAGTGTCCTGATTTGGTGTGATCCCAAGCATAACCATCATCAGTTTCCTTTCCTCCTGGCCTGATTTCCTCAATCAGCTTCCCTTCATTCTCTGGAAACAGAGCTGTTAACTTAACCCGGTTCCACTCTCTTCCGTTTGCATCTATAAGCTCCTTGACCTTCATATTCAGGGGAATATTCACCAGAGGTGGATTTGGAACCAGATTCATAGCCAGTACGGCTCTTGCTGGTTTTCGGCTTAACCATGGATCTTGCCAAATAAGAGTTTGCTCACCAGTTCCCACAACTTTTCTTACACCTTGTTTAATAAGTTTTTGAGCAACACAGATGCTTCTTCAAGCTTAGGAAGGTCTGGATCCCAAGTAGTTTGCAGATATTTGCGAAAATATGTTCCTTTGAACACTCGAGCCATCAAGGTCTCTTTATGGGTTAACATACTCCTGAGCTGTTTCCCCAAGAGAGCCAAGTTACGCCTGAGCTGTTTCCCCAAGAGAGCCAGGTTGAATATCTCGATATCCCTGAACCCCAGACCTCCTTCTCTCTTAGGTTTGTTGAGGCGATCCCATGATTTCCAGTGCATCCCTTTGGTTTTCCTTTTGTTTTTCCTACCAAAAATCTGCCATAATCGCAGCAATCTGCTTGCATATTGTCTTTGGGAGTTGGAAACATGTCATTGTATAAGTGGGAAGCGCCAGAGCTACAACTTTCAACAGTACCACTGAGCATTTGTTCTTCGATTTTAATGCATGGAGGAGTTCATGAGCCACCAAAATGTTGTCGAAGATCAGTCTGACTTCCATAAAAGCTACTTGGGTTTCTGAGATTATAGATGGTAGGATCTTCTTCAATCTTTTAGCCATGATCTTTGCAATGATTTTGTTAGCCACGTTACAGAGGCTTATTGGTCTAAATTATGTTAGTCTCTCAGCTTTCCGGACGTTTGGAATCAAGCAAATGTTAGTCTTGTTGAATTCCTTTTCCATCTGACCCGTGCTGAAGAAACCATTCACCATCTCAGTGAGATCCATCCCTATAGCGTCCCAGAATTGTTGATTGAAGAATCATTTCATCCCATCTGGCCCTGGACTTTTGTGAGGATTGATTTCAAAAACTGTTTTTCTTACTTCTTCAAGAGATGCCGGAGCCAAGAGTATCTCATTCTGGCTTTGGGAAACAGTTTGCTGGATTTCTTGCATTTCCGGTAAACAATATCCCACATCTTCAGATGAAAACAGTTTCCTGAAATAAGTTTCAGCCACTTTACACATATCTTTATACGCAAACCATTCTCTCTCTTGGTCATCTAGAGTTATTCTTATGTGTGTGTGTATTTATACTAAGACATGAGGGTTTTGCTAATTATCTGCTTTGTTTTTAAACAGAGGTTGACCCCCACGGATGCTGTGTGGCCAAAGGTAAACGATGTGATATTTAATTTCCTATTTGAAATTTAAATAGGGGAAGTCATTAAATCTGTGTTGCATAGGATGTTCCTGATACATTTGAATCATGTGAGAAAGATTGGAGGGTGGACAACATTCTCAGAGAAGTGTTACACCAAGGATTACGCGGTAACGAAATGAATAAATCAAAGTTAAATAGAGTTTTCTATTGTATATAACGTTTTCTGTTTTTAGAACTTTGTTGGGCATTAGCGCTCACAATATGCATAGAAGCGGCTTTGAATATACGAGCTAAAAGAGAAGGGAGGAACCGGCCTCCAAATCTCTCCGCGCAACACCTCGTGAATAATCTCAGGAAGTTTAAAAACGGTGCCATGGGATCATTTGCGAATGTTAAAGATTTCTTGGTGAACAAAGGTCTAGTTCCTGAAAGCATTTGTGAGTTCACGGGTAGCATTCTCCAAAAGGGTTGTGATCACGATGCAGCACCAGAAGAGGCTGTGAGTTTCTGGTTTTCAACGTTTTTCAAATCTCCTTGTTAATTGTTATCTATTCCTACACCTTATATTTATTATTTTTTTCCTATACTTGGTTAGGTAACCAGAATTATAGACCTCAAATGTATTAAGGCAAATCAAATCAACGAAGAGGAAATCATCAGATTAGTAGCTGAAAGACCTGTGATGATCGAGATTATAGCACATGCAAGCTTCACAGATTTCAGCGGGGTATGCTTGTGAAATTCTTTAATCTTTTTTTTAACATGAGACAATCTACTAGACATAGTTATATGTATGCATGTTTGTGGTAGGATGGGATTTACTCCGGGCCTACACGTAAGGATCGCTTCGTGGCGCTCTTCTCTTGATAGGCTTTGGGACCACCGAGGACGGTATCTGATACGAGCTCACGGCCTAAGGTACAAGGTCGGTGGTCTAGACAATTGGACTAAGGTCGCTCCTTGTCTAGGGCGGGGTAGGATGGAAGCGTGGGTGGATTGAAGTTCGCCACTCAAAGATGCGGAAGTCTTTGTGATAAGAACACGAATCAATGTCTATGTGAATCACACACAGAGACAGAGATCCCACTTGTTTTATAAGGGAATCACACACCATAGAAAATACAAGCAAAACAAAGCATAAAGCTTTACAAGAAAATTACTTTATTTATTTTTCCAAAAATCTCTATATATTTACAATGAATTGAGAAGTGAGCTTATATAGGCTCAAATTACAAATGATCAAATAAATTAACATAAATGCAAAATCAATCAAATTAATTACAAAAATCATAAAAGATATATTATTGACATAATTTTAGCTATCCCCATTAATGGTGATTGGTTCTTTGTATCTAGACAACTTCTTAATATTTCCATGGTTTGATTGTCTTCTAAAACCTCTTTGAGCTTTTGGGCTTGATTCTTTCATAATTTGGCTTCGTTTTATTTGAATCGTTTGTTGACGGGCCAATGATGTGAACTGTGTTTTTAAGATTGCATCATTCTCTCCTTCTTCAAAAGGTTTCGTCCTCGAAACTAAAACCAGATTTTGCATTTTTTTTTTGAATATTTTTTTTTAAAACCGAAATATTAAATCCGAATAAAGAAAGAAGATTTTTTTTTTTTTTTTTGAAAATCTGAAAACAAATCAGAAACAAATGAAAAATATATATATATTTTTTTAAAATTTCGTTTAATGAGAGAAACAAATTAAAACTTCAAGGAAAACAAAGAAAACTATTTTTTTAATGGTTTTTTTTTAATTTTTTTTTTTTTAATTTTATAAAATCAAAGAACAAAAGCATAAAACTTTGTTTTTTTTTTTTTTTTTTTGATAAAAAGATGAAACAAAAACGAAACAGAAATGAAAACGATAGAGGATAGGAGCTTTTAGCTCTGATACCAAAATGATACGAGCTCATGGCCTAAGGTACAAGGCCGGGTGGTCTAGACAATTGGACTAAGGTCGCTCCTTGTCTAGGCCGGGGGTAGGATGGAAGCGTGGGTGGATTGAAGTTCGCCACTCAAAGATGCGGAAGTCTTTGTGATAAGAACACGAATCAATGTCTATGTGAATCACATACAGAGACAGAGATCCCACTTGTTTTCTAAGAGAATCACACACCATAGAAAATACAAGCAAAACAAAGCATAAATCTTTACAAGAAAATTACTTTCTTTATTTTTCCAAAAATCTCTATATATTTACAATGAATTGAGAAGTGAACTTATATAGGCTCAAATTAAAAATGATCAAATAAATTAACATAAATGCAAAATCAATCAAATTAATTACAAAAATCATAAAAGATATATTATTGACATAATTTTAGCTATCCCCATTAATGATGATTGGTTCTTTGTATCTAGACAATTTCTTAATATATTCATGGTTTGATTGTCTTCTAAAACCTCTTTGAGCTTTTGGGCTTGATTCTTTCATAATTTGGCCTCGTTTTATTTGAATCGTTTGTTGACGGGCCAATGATGTGAACTGTGTTTTCAAGATTGCATCAGTATCCATTATTGGATTGTTCAAAACTCTTATGGAGCTGGTTGGGGTCATGGTGGCTATGGAAAAATCATTAGACAGTGCAGTCTAGAGCCGAACAAGCCGTCTTTAATTCACAAAGCAAGATATCCTCAGGTATGTAAGTGACTTGTCTATCTAAATTTTTAGTTGGTGTGTTTTACTCTTGCTATTTATCTAATTGAAACCATTCTTCATTTTTTTCAGGTTTGACGGTTTTCAGATTTTCTTATTTTGTGTCTTTGATGGTTTGTTTGTACCATCTCACTCAACCGAGAATATATTTGGTTAACCATCCGGTTTTCTATTACGCACGGCACGAAAACTGATCCGGTCATCTGAGTTTTTATGGTATCGAGGATTTATGTTTAAGATGGTGTATTCAATCTAATATTTAGAAAAATTTGGAAAGATTTGAGTTTTAATGAGTTTTTAGATGATTTGAGTGAATTAGAAAAGTTGTTATGATTTGTTTTTAAATAACTATGAAATCTCACATAAAACCAAGAGATTTCGATTTTATTTTTTTTTAACTAAAAAACTCCACCAAAACATCTCCAAATCACTAAAAGTCCATTAAAACCACTACTTAAAATATTTCCAATAACAGTGGATTTGAAGGTTCATTTAGAAATCACTAGTTCAATAACATGTGATTTTGAAAGACTTTTTAAAATTCATGTTTAAATAACATAAAATTTATGATTTTAATACAAATCATTCCAAATGCTAGATTGAATACACCCTCCTCATTTTTATCGCCAATTCTACTCATTAGACAAGCTTGGCAAATATTTGACTTTCTGTTTTTTTTATAATTACGAAAAATCATTCCTCAAATTAAAAGACAAGAAAGACCCTGATGAAAATACCCTATATTTATTTGAATCAAACATTTCGGGTTCAGCACAATATATCTCGCTGGATTCTCATAAATATTTTAATTCTCCCTTATGTAATGGTAACCTCTTTAAATCTATACACCTAGGACTATCGAAAACATGACATCTCACATTGTTAACACATACAACTTTGAGTTTTATGACATCTCACATTGCTCTCTTAAGACCATATTGATGCATTATTCTCGTGGAAATAATTAATTCATTGATAAAAGATGGGGTATTAAATGGAATTCAGCAAGCAATAACATGTCCATAACACAACTACAAAAGCATGAACCCACACAATTGTCTTACGGTAATTAAAAAAAAGATAGTTAAGAGACTCTAAACTGATGATAAAGATGATGTCCTCTCTCTCTTTTCATGAAGACAGTGAGATGGATTTCAGATGCACAAGGCCCTAAGGATGTGCAAATTGAAGCTTAAGAACACCCTATTTGACTTCAGAGGTGTAACTGCTGCTAGAAGAAGCAGAGTTAGTGACACTTCCCATATAGATACGGCCACATTCATCCTTATCGTGCTCAAACACATTCTTAATCTCAGCATAAAACCTGACTTCAGAATCACATAACTCAACCTTAATGTCATCAGCAGAAGCACCGGGGACATCGACAGCAAAGTAAAGTCCTCCATCCTCGGTTGGTTTGGCCAAGAAGGCACCTTTCATCGGTGAGTGGTATTAAATGGAATTCAGCAAGCAATAACATGTCCATAACACAACTACAAAAGCATGAACCCACACAATTGTCTTACGGTAATTAAAAAAAAGATAGTTAAGAGACTCTAAACTGATGATAAAGATGATGTCCTCTCTCTCTTTTCATGAAGACAGTGAGATGGATTTCAGATGCACAAGGCCCTAAGGATGTGCAAATTGAAGCTTAAGAACACCCTATTTGACTTCAAAGGTGTAACTGCTGCTAGAAGAAGCAGAGTTAGTGACACTTCCCATATAGATACGGCCACATTCATCCTTATCGTGCTCAAACACATTCTTAATCTCAGCATAAAACCTGACTTCAGAATCACATAACTCAACCTTAATGTCATCAGCAGAAGCACCGGGGACATCGACAGCAAAGTAAAGTCCTCCATCCTCGGTTGGTTTGGCCAAGAAGGCACCTTTCATCGGTGAGTGGGAGTAGATCTTTGCCCACAGAAAAAGTTGCTTTAATGGCGTGTCTGCAAGGAATTTGCTACAAGTCATACTTTCCACATTAACACATTCTTCTCTCCAAATCAACAACGTAGTCGAATTCGTCGCCTTTCACTAGAAATCTTTTGTGGTTAACTGGATAAATAATAAATGTTTTACCCTTCGATCAATCTTTTTCTCCATCTCAATGGTTAAAGGGTCTTGCTGCTTTGAGCTTAATGTTCTACGCTCATAAAACCACCGCGTTAACATTTCTCTGATGATGTCCAACAAAAGAATTACTGGATACTCTCTCGGAGATCGCAATGCAGAATTTATCGATTCACCGGGAATATTGGTCCTAATGTCATATCTGAATCCAGGAAATCGACAACGAGCCCATTTTGTCACATCAGCGTCCACTAGATATTTTCCTACAAGCGGACTAATACTGCAAATTCTTATAAAGTTCCTCTCAAAATCGGCAACCCTATATGCTTTTGAAGCCTTTTCAACCAAGCCAGCAAGGCCCCTCGCCTTGAAATATGTTACCACATTATTCAATAAATGGTGGATGCAAATTTCATGTCTAGATAGCGGGTACACTCTAGCAAGTGATTTAGTAATTGATGTATTTCTATATGATACAAACACCAAACTTTGGTCGTCCGCAATAACAACTTGTAATTGCATTAAAAACCACTCCCATGACCGGTCATTCTCTGAATCAACAATCCCAAATGCAATTGGATACAAATTAGAGTTACCATCTAACGATGTAGCAACAAGTAGAACTCATTTGTATTTATTCTTCAAAAACGTACCATCAACAACAATGACCCTCCGAATGGCTTTGTGGAACCCTCCTACAAATTGACCGAAAGAAATAAATAGATATTTGAATCTACCATCGCAATCAGATTCGTAATGAGTATGCATACCTGAATTAGCTTCTTTTAGCATGTGCAGGTATTTTGGAATTCTACCATAACTTTTCTCTGGAATACCTCTAACAACGTTAAATGCATACTCACGAGACTCCCATACTTGGTTATAAGAGATCTCGCATCCATAATCCATACGCATAATCTGTCTAATATCATTCGGTGTAGGACCTTCCTTGACACCATCATACTTATGCATAATTAGAGTACCGATTGTTTTCGTTGAAGCTGTCCTAGCGAATTTATTTTTCCTTGAAGGAGCACATATATGTTCAGCCACATACATGTTGATTATGAAATATGTAGACCCCTCTAAAGACTATGCACGAACAATCCAATCGCATATGTTATCTTTGCAGCATATCGACCACCATTTTTGGTAGATTTTGTAACCCTATAGTGAAAGCCATGATTCATTGCACGAATTTTCAGAGTTGCCTTCAAAACATTCTTGCTATTGAAATGTTGATCCTTCTTTACAGCATTCACCAACCAAAATCGAACATTCTTGTGTCTGTCTTCTTTCTTTTCAGAAATTATGCCATCATAACAATCATCAACCTCAACCTCACATTCATCATTCCGCGTAGTCACATTCACAAATTCTTCTGATTTTTCAGGCAGCTTTGCATCGTCAAACGGCTCCTTATTCAAATCAATGTTGACTCCACTATTTTGATTATCAAATATAGTTGTAAATGTAACACACAACCGTATCGATCCACTCTTCCTTGCATACCCAACAAAATTTTTCACTTGACGATCATTCGTGATAATAATCGGTGGAGATCCTAAGATGTTGATCAAATCGCTAGGTAAATAACTGAACTCGACATGAACAGTGCTCTGATCGATTTCATAGTCCTCTAAAACCATCATATTTAACTCCTCGAGAGTAGTACTTGATTCCAAAGTAAGTAATATACCTCATTTTTCTTCATCAGCAATAAATCCCCACTCCTTATTGGCACCCGATCTCCATACACCACATGTTACATAGATATGCAACATATTAACGAAGAAAAAAAAAAGAAAACATGATAAAAGTATGAAAATTTGAAGAAACGAAGAAGAAGAGCAGAGAGAAAGCGTGGAAGCAGAGAGGAATATACAAATTTTTCACGTAAAGAAACGTGAAAAAAAATTAAACTAGATTTTCCTAGATTTTTTCAGATATTCTTAACTACTTTGGTATAATACAAATTCTACCGTTCGTAGAACATTAAAAAGAACTGTGGAATTTATATTTTACATTAGAATATAGAGAAAGAGTTAGAATATGTATTCTATCACTATGTAGAACATAGAGGAAATGGTAGAATATATATTCTAGGTTTGGTAAAACATAGAGCAAATCGTAGAATATGTATTCTAGGTTTGGTATAACATAGAGCAAATGGTAGAATATATATTATAGGTTTGGTAGAACATAGAGCAAATCGTAGAATATATATTCTAGGTTTGGTAGACATATAGCAAATCGTATAATATATATTATAGGTTTGGTAGACATAGAGCAAATGGTAGAATATATATTTTAGGTTTGGTAGACATAGAACAAATGGTATAATATATAATCTACCAAAATCGTGGATCTAGAATACGTATTCTGGATTTCGTAGAACAAGTATAAATTTTTTTTTAAATCTTAATTTTTCTAAAAATAATTTTTTCAATATATATTTCTTTCATTATCTGTATTTATTTATATTTTTTGAAAATGTTAAAAAAATTTAAAATTATTTTAAAAATTTATTACATTTAATTTATGGGTAGTTAAGAAAATCTTATTATATCTTTTTCCAATTTCCCCTTAATCTATACACCTAAAAGTATTGAAAACATGACATCTCACATTGCTCTCTTAAGACCATATCGATGCATTATTCTCGTGGAAATAATTTTTTTTTTTTTGGGTCTAAATTCTCGTGGAAATAATTGATAACAGATAGGGTATTAAATGGAATTCAGCAAGCAATGACACAATTACAAAAGCATGAACTCACACAATTGTCTTACGGTAATTAAAAAAAAAGATATCTTGATGATAAAGATGATGTCCTCTCTATCTCTCTCTCGCCCTCTCCTCGTGAAGACAAAGAGAGATGAATTTCAGATGCACAAGACCCTAAGGAGGTGCAAAATGAAGCTTAAGAACACCATATTTGACGTCAGAGGTGTAACTGTTGCTAGAAGAAGCAGAGTTAGTGAGACTTCCCAGATAGATACGGCCACACTAATCCTTATCGTGCTCAAACACATTCTTGATCTTAGCATAAAACCTGACTTCAGAATCACATAACTCAACCTTAATGTCATCAGCAGAAGCACCTGGGACATCGACAACAAAGTAAAGTCCTCCGTCCTCTGTTGGTTCGGCCAAGAACGCACCTTTTCGACCTTTCACCACAAAAGGATGATCCTCCAGTTCTCTTCCGGATTTACCTGTCCAAATCAAACAAACATCTTTCAAAAACATGGTGTCGAATCTTGAGTAAAGGTGAGGAGGATCATGTTTCGGAAAAACGGAGGTAGAGTGAGGGTACAGTTGTTATCTTCTTCATCAATGTTATTACACTTAACTCTAGAGAGAATCAGCCTCAAAACTCCATCCTTCATTAATTGGGCCTTCACGTTTGTGATCACGCAGCAATCACAGCTCAGACCAGCGGTTCCAGAGAATTCTCGAACGCTCCCAGGATGATCAATGAGAGTTTCTCCGGAGAAAGACACAAACTTTTGGCTAACATTGTCGATGATGTACTTGATTCCGTCGTCTGGAACACCAGGCAAGTCCACTCGCACATAAAGATCCTTGTTTTCCAAAACCTTCACTTGTATAAATCCCTTTGGACCAGCTTTCTGAAACTGATTGTTGGTGGCGTAAAACCCCTCTATTTAGTAAAATCAAAGCCAAAAAAAATGAAACAAGTCAAGAGTGAGAGAAACTTGACCATGTGAAGATTTGGTTATTTCTTTTTTTTTCTTCGAGTGAAACAAGTGCATTGTGAAAACAGGATTTGGTTATTTCTTTTTTCATTTTAATGGCTGTTAATTAGCAGATTAGTCTTTGAGCAAAGAGAACCTAACTTGTTGTGAAAGCATGGTCAATTTCGAGAATCAATGTATAGTGAATGAATATAGAAACCACTAGACGTTGTATTGCGGGTATAATTTGGTAAGAGCGACTTGTCAATCAGAATACAAAAAAAACGTATCTCCATTTGGTACACAAACCTCACCGTTAAGACCACTCTTGTCAAGCTCCTCATCGCTCTCTCTGTCACTCTCTGCATAACCATGAAACTCGTCGTCTCCAAGAACCAAGAACCTTTCCCTCATGTTCCTCGTCTTCTGATTCATCTCTATTCCTATTTCTTCTGGGTACTCGTTCATTATATAATCTTGAGAGTTGTATTCTGATTCATCTGCAGGTTTATGGCAGCAGCAGAAGAAATCTTGTCCATCGTCGACTTTGACAAGAGGGAGCTGGTTCTTGGAACTACTGATATCCATCATCATCTCTTCATTCACAGTCGCATAATAATCGTAAACGTATTCCTCATCCTCGTCTTCAATCTCTTGAGCTGCTGTTGGAACAAACTCTCTAAGAAGAGGCAAGTAACGAGACAGCTTTTTCTCTGGTCTTTCTCAGAAGTTGTTCATCAGCATCGCTCTCTAAGTTTAAACCTGCATCTTCTCTATACCCCGATACGAACAAGAACATCATTGTCAAGTCATTAAACAGCAACAGAGAATCAAAGAATTCGAAAATTCAAACACACTGTCCAGCTATATTTGATCCTTTGCTTGCAAATAACTGGGCATTTCACCATCCAAGATAAACCTCATTGTTGGTGGAAGTAACAACGATCTTCTCCGGGTCAGCAAACATGGCTTTTGAGGTCATTCTGCATTTAAAAAATAACCATTCGGCAGAAGCAAGAACTGTGTTTAAAGCAAAACAGAATAGATCTCAACTAACAAAAATAAACAATACCAAGCATCTCCTTTGCTTCAGTACATGATCATACACTACAGCCTTATAGACACACACTACATCATCACCTTTGTTTATTTGAATCATTGGGGACAAAGAAAATTACGTGAATTTCCTAATGGTGGTTGATTCTTAAACTACGGACATGACACCCAAGAACCTAGTAGACGAGATACAAGCCGTTTGATCTCAAATGATGTAGTAAACTCCATTGAATTGCAAATTGAGATAGCAATGAGATATTAACATTAAATCACAAAACAATAGAAGGAGGACTATCAAATAGACTTTAGGAAGATGACTACGACTGAGTTAATATTAACTAGTTTGCCGAGCAAGTGTGAGAAGAACCGGAGAGCGTCTTGAAAGTCATATAAAAGAGCCAAAATATGTATGTTGTAACAACAAATTTGCTAAAGGCATAATCGTATAAACACTGAATGATGCATATAACCTACAAAAATCATGTGAAGTAGAAAAATAGTATATTCTTAAAGCTTTGTTTTTGTGTTCCTCAAAGTAAATTAAGAATCCCTAAGCTTAAATTAAGAATACCTAAGCTTAAAACTCATCTCAGCATGTGTCAAAGACGAGCCCAGAAGCGATCAAGGTCATTAGAGTCTAGCAATAGCCGAATAATCAATTTCGAATCAAATTTAGAGATTACTCGATCTCGTCGGCGATTTATCTGTGACTGATTACTCGATCCATCGGTGGTCTGTGACTGATTACTCGATCCCGTCGGCGATTTATCTGGAAGCAGAGGATGAGAAGTGTTGCTTTTGGCAACCGGGTTGGTTCCGTTTACGATCGGAGACTCAAAGGTCGCGTTTTTAGCAATCGGAGTGATGATCTAGAGAGAATGAATCAGGAGAAGACAGGTGTCCGCTAAGAACCGTTTCTTATTTAGGAGACTTAAGAAACAGTTCTTAGTTAATGGGATTTTTTATTTATTTTAATTTGATTTTTAACTAAGAAACCCACTTAAGAGTCCCCAATAATCATGCTCTTAGACCATGTGGCACTCTATTTGACAACTTTTAACCACAACAAACATTTCTAGCTATAAAAAGTAAAAGGAAGATTATGACATCAGCCAAAACAGATTATGACATCAGCAATTTGTAAAACTATGAGGGCATCTCCTACTCTATATCTTCAAATATAAAGTATATTATTTTCCAAGAGATACTTTAATACTTCAAATTTTGAAGTATTGGGAGCATCTCCAAGAGACACTTCAAATCTTAATTTTTGAAGTATTTTGTGCTCCAAGAGATACTTTAACACTTTAAATTTTGAAGTGTTGAATAGTGATACTTCAAATATGAAGTGTCACTATTCAACACTTCAAAATTGAAGTTTAATTTTTTTTTTAGTCCTTATAATTATATATTTTCATAAACAATTCAATTAATTTTGTTTTTTATCACTTTAATCCACATATATAATTTTAGTATTTCATATATATATATATCTATCTTTTTAAGTTTTATTTTTGTATAAAGATAAATAAACACCTTAAATAAAAATATTAATATTAATATAGAAGAAATATTACATATCATTAAAAATAAATATTACACAACAACAATATTACATTAAGCAAATTTCATACAATATAAAATAACACAAGAAAGTAAAATTACATGAACACATAAATATTACACAAAAAGTACAATAATATTAATATTCTGGTAGAATTGATCCTTAACCTCCAAGATCACCAAAGTATTGTCCATAGTAATTTGGTGTAACCGAAGGTTGTTGTTCTTGTTTTTGTGCTTGAGTTCTTTTTTGTATGATTCTTGCTTGTTCAGATCGAATAAACTCACGGGTATTACTATCAACGATAGTGTCTAAATTTGTTAACAATATTCTATTTTCCTCTTACATTTCTTTTAAGGCTAATTTTTTTGCTTGATTTTGCAAACGTATCTGAGCCATCTCATAACTCTTACTTCGGAATGCATTGATTGATCATATATAGGAGTATTATGGAAATAGTTTTGTTGAGTAATTTGGTATTTATTGTAATTTATAATTTAGATTGTGTATTTTTGTTTTAGTGTTATGTAATTTTATATATTTGATGTAATGTTTTATTAATTAATATTGCTTGTAATATTTCAAATGTATGTTTTATAGATAATTATAAAAGTTTTATGATTTTAATTAATTATGATTAATTGTGAGGACTATAATGCAAATAAACAAAATTTTAAAGTATTTTTTTGAAGTTTACACTTGGAGACAAAACAAAAAAACTTCAAATTTGAAGTAAGCCACACTTCAAAAATGAAGAGTCTCTTGGAGATGCCCGTGATACTTATACTTCAAATTTGAAGATTCTCTTGGAGATGCTCTGAACTGTTTCACAATCCATAAAAAATATATATATTAAATTCATAATTTGTTTTGTAAAACTACTAGGTTTTTCATCTGCGCGGATCTGTATTAATAATTTAGTTTTTTTTTTTGATTAGTAACTTTTAAATTATCTAAAACATAATGACTTTACATAAAAAAATATATATATATTTAAATATAATGTGCCATTTTTCATACTTGTATTTATTTATAAGATTATAGATTTTGTTAAGTAAAATATTAATAAATCAATTGATTTTTATACCTAATTAAAAACTAATTTATAAAAAATACTAACATGTTTGGACTATATGTCATGTGTATAGAAATAAGAATAGAAGAAGAAGAATAGAAGAAAAGTTATTTGACATTTTAGAAAACTAAAAAAACATTATTTTAATATATGCTTATATCATATCTTTCAACATATTATTTTTCATTTTTTGTTAATTTGTTTGCATAGTGTTCAATTTTGTTTTTTATTCACGATAGTATATGATTTTTATATATTTACTTCATATATTTTCATGTCTGAAAGGCTGTTTTTCATCCTTTTAAAATGTCTATCTAATAGCATAATAACTGAATTTTTAATTTGAAATTTCACAATAAACATTTGATGAACTTTATAACTAATATTACGTTATTTGTTTTAGATAAAAAAAAATGAGTAGTAAACATTTGATGAATCTTAAGTAACGTTAAGTAAATCTTTATTTATTGAGATAAAAGTAGAAAGAGTCTAGTGTATTAGATGTTGTCTTCTACTTGATTGGATTCACTCATGTGTGTAGTAGCGAAACTAAAATGACTCTATATTGCATTGCAATAGATAAGATTTTTTACTTTTACAAAAAAAAAAGTATTCAATATTAGTTTGTGGTCAGGTAAATAATGTTTGTAGTCTTACATGGAGATTTGTAGGTACCTATGAAACCTAAATCTAGTAAACCTCTAGCATAGCATGCTAATTTGAAATCTAGAATTTCGTCAAAACTTTGTGGTCTTTTTAGTTGGTCGATTAATATTCTTAGATAATATTTGTGGCATGAACCAATGTTGTTTTTTGAGTTAATTAGATTAGAAACTTGTGAGAAGTCACCATGTAGTTTGCATTGTTGTTAATGACCAATACATTTTTAATCTTGTAGACTATGCCGGCTTTTAGGTTTGCCTCATAATAGCATATTCAATTAGCCGTTATGATTACTTGGATTGTACTCATAGCCATGTCTAGACATACGGAGCCCGTAAGCGAAATAAAAAAAAAAACCTTATTATCCCAAATCCATATAAAACCAATCCAAATCATATAAAATAAGTAATGACCATCATCGTCTCAAATTCATATAAAACCAATAATAACAATCATCATCCTAAATAAATATATAAAAACTAGAGTAATAAATTTTAAAGTATAATTTTTCTTCCCTTCTTTTCAACAAAATCACTAACCAAGCTTTCAAAATCAACACTTTTAACCAATTCTCTTTCGATAGAAAAGATAGAAGGGGAGTTGAAGAGGTATCAGGTATTTGTTTAAGCGGTAACTTTACCCTAATTTTTTATTTGTTAAATTATTTTTAAGTTAGTTTCTATTTTTTATACTAATGGGCTATTTTCGTTTAAATTAAACTACTAAAACTATTGGCCTTTCCGATTTGTTTTAAAAAAATGGACCCTTCCGATTTTTTTTAAAAAAAGGGCATGTAGGCCAATGTTTCTAAAACTTTGCCATAGCCACGGGCCTGATTGTAGTTGACTTTAAAAATTTGTGTTAAAACAGAATATAATAGTGCTAATTAAATGTTTGATTGGTGATGAGTAAATAGATTTCTTAGTACCTTTTGATCGATAAGAAACAGTTCCAAACCCATAATGAAACCCTTTTTTTTTTGATTTCGTGCTTCCCAGAAGTGGACGACTCAAATAAGCAGTTCATTCTTAATAAAACATTAAGATATATATTTTTTTTGTTAGTTAAGCCTAGATATCAAGTTAATTTCATTTTTATATTTGTTTTTCCTTTGTTAGTTTAGTTTTTTATATTGATTTCCATTTTATTTTGACATAGAATTTCCTTTTTTTTTGTTAAACTTTTTATGTTGATTTTCCGTAGAGTTATCATAGATATCAAATTAATTTTCTTTTAAATGATTTTTTCTTTTGTTAATTTAGCTCTTTTGATATTTATTTCCATTTTAATAGTCATATTTTTTTGGAATTCTTGATATTATTTAAGATTTAATTAAAATGCTGATTTGGTATATTTTAATTGGTCGTTTAAAATTATATGTGGACACCCTTATATGCATAAAAATTTCTTTTGTTAAACTTTTTATGTTGATTTTCCATAGAGTTAGCATATATATCAAGTTAATTTCCTTTTAAATGATTTGTTTCTTTTGATATTTATTTCTATTTAAAGAGACACAAATTTTTGGCATATAATTTTCTTTTTCTTTATTTGTTTGTTACTCTTTTTATGTTGATTTTCCATAGATTTATCATAAATATCAAATTAATTTTCTTTTAAATGATTTTTTTTTAATTTTGTTAATTTATCTATTTTTATATTTATTTTAATTTTAAAAGACACGTCTTTTTGGAATTCTTGACATTATTTAAGATTTAATTAAAATCCTAATTTGGTATATTTTAATTGGTCGTTTAAAATTCTATGTGGACACTATTAGATGCATATTGATCAATTTTTATTAGTATAAGATTTTATTTTGATATATAATTTCCTTCTTTTTTTGTTTGTTAAGTTTTTTATATTGATTTTTCATAGAGTTAGTATAGATATCAAGTTAATTTCCTTTTAATTTTTTTTTTGGGTTAATTTAGGTCTTTTGATATTTATTTCCATTTTTAATTTTTGTTTCTTTTGTTAATTTAGCTATTTTGATATTTATTTCCATTTTAAGAGACATGATTTTTTAGAATTCTTGACATTATTTAAGATTTAATTAAAATAATGATTTGACATTTTTTAATTGGTCGTTTAAAATCCTATGTGGACGCCCTAAAAAGCTTATAGCTTCAACTAATTTATTAGTAATAATAATATATTCAACTTTTAAAATCCTATTTTAATTGGTTTGAACACAAAGGACTTGCCACCACATTTTGCAGCCTTGGTTGCTATCGTAGCATTCAACTGGATCTCGTCCACCCACAAGAATCACATTTCTATTGAAAGAGCTCTCTTGGTCTACAAGTTGTGTCATGGCATCCAGTTTGGTTTTGGATTGTCAGTATTCATAAAAGTAATGGGTCTTAGAGAGCTTCAAAAGAATGACACACATTGGTTGTTATTTCCGCAGATCATTTTTGGACTTCTCCAAATGCATCATGAGCCACTGTTGACTGATGGGGAAACATACATTGTCCCTATGAGGTACAACAAGGATGTGAGGAGTGGTGAAACCTTTGTGAAAAAGGAAGCAACTAAGGCAAAAGCAAAGGGAAAGTCAAAGGCAGAGTCTCAATCATCTGCTAAGTTTAATAAGCATGCTTCTCCAGAAATTGATGCACCATAGCATGACTCAACAACTGAGGTTGCACCAGATACTGAGCCACCAGCTACACCAGTGGAGACATAAGTGATTCCGATGGGAAATGTTCATGTACCTATTGGTAATGTGAGTCCTGAGGCAGTGTGAAGCTCTTGCATACACAACTCAAGCACTTCAAACCCTCACGATCATTGTTCAGAGACTTCTTCAAGAACTTAAAGGTAATTTTGTGAACTCTTGTTCTTCTGGTTTATGAGCTAATTGCATGTGTTTTTAACTTGTGTGTTAGGGAGATGAAAGTGGCTAGAAGGAAGAGCTTGTTCTGTGGGGGAGTGACCGAATCATGTTGTTAGCTTAGAACTGTTTTGGGTTGATTTGGTTCACTAGGATAGGATTATGGGGGAGTAAGGATATGTTGTTTTTCATATGTTCTTTTGTTTTTGAAACTCCTTGACTCCTTGATTCGGATTAAGACAATGTATTACCTTTTGAAGTTTTATCGGAAGTTATTCAATCTTTTCTAGAATCTTGTTGCTGTTGGTATGCTTGTGTGGTATATTTGTATGATACATGTGTTTGAGAGAAACACAAAGCTAAAAAAGGGGAGATTGAAGATGCAGCTTTTGAAGCAGTCGATGTATCAGTTGAAGTAGTTCACGAAGTGATACAAGGGAGCATTGCTAGGTGACTGATGACGTGAAGCAAAAGTCGTGAGCTGGATTAAACTTCTGGATTGAGTTGGACGAGCCAAGAGGCGGTAGCTGAGATGGACACATCTTGGAGAGAATATCATAACTATGATGAGATTCCTTATTCTTAGGTGAAGAATAAGGAAATATAGCATATCCTTGGAGATTTGCATTTATCTCCAAGGTGGAAATCAGCTAGTGTTAGCCACAAACCTATTGAGTATAAATAGTAGTGTTTAAGCGTTGTATGTGCTTAACACAATTGAGATAGAGAATTCTTAGCAAAGGGTTATTGATTGTCTTGTAAGAGATCAAATCTAAGGGCTAAGAGATTCTATTGATAAGTTTTTGGATCACGTATAGATCCTAAAACATGTGAGGCTAGAACGACAAATCAATGTGTGTCTTGAGCTTAAATCGTATTAGGTAAAACTTGTAAGTGTACTTAACAAATTTTCTAGTAAATCATATTTTTGAAGAGAAATCCATGTGTTACATTGTGTTCTAGTTCATGTACGATAACTCTTGTGTTTTCATAATTTTATACTCTTTATTAGTTTTGAATGTGTGTGTGAGATCCCAAAAACTTGTATGTTTCATGTATCTATTATATATATGCAATTGGACAATAATTTTCGTCTCTCTTGACTGATTTCAAAAATCAAAAGTCGAATCAGATTGATTATCATGTGGTCGTCGGTTCGATCTCCACATATGACATCAATTGTTGAAATGAATTTTAACTAAGTAAATAAGTACAAGAGGATCGAAGATTTTCGTTTTATTAAAGTTTTTAGCTAGAAGATTACAGGGAAAAGTTAAATTGTCGAGTGGACGAATTAACTAGAAGATAATAAGAACTAAGAAACTAAAAGTCGGAGAACGAATTAACATTTGTGTCCAAACAAGGAATTTTTTAAGTTTTGTCTATTCCTATTACAGATATCTACTATTTCCTTATTTTTATCCCTGTTTCTAAAGAGAAATATTTTATTTTAAAAAAATCTGAAAAAATCTTTCCAATATAATCTACTTATTTAATTTTTTTTTCCTACTATCTATATATCCAAAACACGAATTTATGAGGTAATTTAACATTATGCATACATGACAACTTTTTATTTAATTGATTTTCTCATATATATTTTTGTTTTTTTTCCTAATCTCCACTTTTATTCACGTTACCAAATAAATATAATTTTGTTTTATAAATAATGGCTTTCCTTAGGCGAAAACAATAGTTAGCTAAATTAAAAACCTTTTGAACTTTTAATTTTGTATACATAAAATTACATACTAAAATTTTTTACTTAATACTTTAGATAATAATAAGTGCAAAAATAATTTCAAATTTTATTTTTTTCCAAAATTAAATATGATTTTGAATTGAAAATTTAAAACATTAGAAATATATAAACAAAGTTTCATAAAAAAAAACGAAAATTAAATCTACAAAAACAAATTATATCTAAACAAAAGGAATAAACACAAATTATATTACAAAATTTCATAAACAAAAACAAAATATATTTTAGAAATATATACAAAATATATCATGTATCATGTATTATTGAGGATTTAAATTTTGCCTAATAATCATATAAATGATCCCGTGAATTCTGAAAATCCAACCTAATAATCGTTATCCTAAGCAACACTAATGAAAATATATTCGGATTTCCTAAATATTCTACATACTATACTCTCGCATTACCTAGATTTTGAATTCAGTTTCTTTAAATCGATTTTGAATTATTTTGTTTCCTAATTGTTTACCAATAATTTTGCTGCTATTAATTTTATTGAACTATATACACCAACATCGAATTTTTTTTTCTAACTAAACAAATCAATTAGATATCATTATAACTCGAAAAGATAGAAAGATATATTTATTAAGTGATTTGCACTTTTGTTAGTATATTTGAGCTATGATTTTGGTAAATAATAACTACATTCAAGATTTTGTATTTATCTTTTTAATTTCTAATATTACTTTTCCGTTTATTTGATTTTATATTTATTTATTATCAAAACTTCTTAAAGAAGTTCTACTAAATCTAAGCCCATATAAGAATTTCATCGGTTTCTTAACTTTCTTTCATCTTCGATGATCTCATAGTTTTTTTTTTTTTTTTTGCGTTTCTTAAGATTAATTTAATGCTAATTGAGATTTTTTGTTTCTTCTCTAATCAGTTCGCACACAGAGATTGAATACAATGTTGGTGCAACGAGAAAGAAAACAAAAGCTAAGATTTGGTTCAACCGGTGTCGTCGACTTTGCTCTTAATAACTACGGCGCCAGGATATCTCGGAAGTTGATATTATCCCTGCTCCTGCAGCACCAACGAAAGCTAAGTACAAGTAGTTTCATTGTAGTAAACAATGCTTTTTAAATCATTTTATTAAGTTTAAGAATCATTAAATATCTGTTACATAGTTGTGTTAGACACGGGTACTACCAAACCCACCTCTATGACGCTTCTATGTAATTGTGTGTTAATTTTTCGGTATTGTTTTTTACTTTACACTTGAGTGTTGCTATTGATGTTCCTGTAGAGGAGACGTCTCATCTCCACCAGAGGTAATTTATTTTTCGAATGAATCAATTGTGGTTTTCCTTTCAGTCCTATGAGTTCGAAACACATCATGATCTTTTTACGGTATATATTCAGATAGTACTAGATAAGTGCATATATGAAATATTGTCAACTAAAATTGAGATTCGTCTTGCAAAAGACGATTTGTTCACATTGGCCTCTCTCTCTTGAACATGTCAAAAAGCCTTTGGTGTTGCCAAAGCCATATGCCTCATCAGGTTTGCTACCTTTTTCTTATTTAGTTTCATTTGATGAGATTACTTATTGTCTCTTGACATGTGAATCTTATGCTGTTTTGTATAATGGTGTCGAAGTCAACATATTCATCTTCTAAAAAAGTAAAGGAATGGGACAAGCTGGAAGATGAAATGAAGAAACTGGTATGTCTCTTATCATACTTAAGCCTGAATAATACTTTAACCTAGGCTATATAATGTGATAATAGGTTGACTAACAGATCAAGATGGCCCTGCCACAAATTGAAAACTCAATTCAACAAGTTTGCTAATACTTTTCTTTGTTTTGAATTAGCAACTTAAAAGATTAAAAATGACACAAAGGTAATATTATCTTCATTAATTTGTTTTTCTCTTATGATTGTCTTTGATTGCACGGAATATTTTTGGTCTCAATATGACTTCCACATTTGGATTATATTTTGTTGCTTCGTTAGTTTGGGGATTTGGTTTGTTTTTTTTCCAAGAGTTGTCTTCTTTAAACACCCAAAAATATATCTCTATAATATTATTTAAGAAGACATTTTTAAAAATAAACTTTGTTTTGTAAGTTATTACATGAAATGTCACTACAAATAACAAAGAATAATTGAAATAGGAAATGATATAATAGTCTATTAAAATTATTGATTAGAATATGAAAATTATATATTTTGCATTAAAGAGTTTATTTATTATTTCATCTCTTAATTATATTTAATACTATATATTTTTAAATAATAATCAATTTATATATATTCAAAGAAAAAAAACTCATTCAAAATCTTGCTATATTTTTCACTATAATTTATTATATTTTATTTGAATATATATCAAAACAAAAATTTAAAAATATTTTACTAATTTTATAAAAAGTTAAACACAAAAAAACTAATTTTTAAAAAGAGTTCAATGCAAAACGGGTTAAATAGACAAAGTATTACAAATTAATACATTTATCTATAATCATTAGTTAGCTATATTGTAAAATTCAGATAAAATCAATTTTCTTAAATTTCAAAAAAATTTCGTTAAAAAAAATTACTCCGCGCTATAATCAGCGCGGGTTAAATCCTAGTACTACTATTATTTTCTTAGCACACACTTGGATTAGTATCTCATAATCAATTGTACTCATTAAAGCTTTAACTTCTCTTTTTAATGCTTGAATGCTATACTCAGTTATTTTTGTAGGTAAAAGATTGAGAGCGGATGAATTAAGCATATGGTTTCCTCATTACAAGTACATTTGGGAAGAAGAAGATCAAATTATTCTGAGGAACTAGGTTGTAGATTAAAAAGGTAACATCATCTCTGAATTTTAACATTAACTTTTCTTTTTCTGAATTTATAGGAGAATGCAAAGAGAGTGGTGATCAAGAATGCATGCCTTGAATTTGGAGAATGAATTTGAAGAATATCCAAAGAGTTTCCTCCGACACTTAAAATATTTTTCGACTCTAAGAGAACTTTTTTTATTTTTTGTCTCTTTACATTTATTCTTATGGATGATCTTTCTTTGTTATTGAAAATATAATAACAGAAACTGTATAAAGGATAAAACGTAAACAATATAACGGATGAATGGATATGTCATTGATGTGAATTTATTGTTTTCTAAGTATGATTCAAATTAAACTAATTAATTCCATAATTCGTTTATTTACTATCTAACTACAAAAAAAAATCTCTAGAAAGGAAACCATATAAATCGGATTGGAAAGCATTTCCTATATTTAAATTTAAAATATATTCCAAGATATCACTCATATTTGTTGGAAAATTCCATTAATTGATTTGCTTAGCCGATTAAAAAGTAAGTATTTTTCATATTTCACTATACATTTGTTTTCTGTTTTTATATAAGTTAAATATGTGTAGCCATCTTGCGGTAACCCTATTTAACTTATATATCGGTTTTATATTTATTTTGTTACTAAGTATAAAATCATGAATAACACAAATTATATCTAAACACAAAAATCATAATTAAACATATAACCATATTACAAAAATAAAATCTACAAATTTATTTTTATCTAAACACAAAAATAAATATGTGTCTCATATTTATTATCTAATATAAACCTACAAAAACAAATTATATATAAATATAAAAATAAACACAAATTATATTAAATTTTTTGATAAAAATAAAAATAAAAAAATTCCCGTGGGTTAGAATCCTCTCTTCTTCTGTAAATGATATGATATTTATGTTGATTATATAAAATATTTACGATTATGTTTTATTCTCAAATTAATAACAAAACAATAGGTAAGAGTCCGAATGGATAATTTAGTTATTAAAAATATATTTAAAATAAAATATAGAACTGAAAATATATATATATATATATATATATAACAAAACGGGTCACAAATTTTGGATAGTTAAAATCACTAATTTTGAATCATACATGCCATACCAAAAATATATGTTTCCATACAAAATAGAAAATATAAAAACAAAAACAAATAAAAATTGTCGTTTGCCCTTATAGTGGATTAAAATTTTAGAAAACTATATAATATATTTTATACCAAAAATAAAACTGTTAACACATCTCAAAATTTTAATCCACAAATATATTTTATTGAAAAAATAGAACTAAACATCAGAAAGAAAAAAAATTAAAACTTACCCCCGTTCTAGGGCGGATTAGAAAAAACAAATTATATCATGTATGAACTTCCGTTACTTTTCATATTGAACTCCCGTTCTAGGGCGGACTAGAAAAAACAAATTATATCTAAATACCAAAATAATTATGTCTCATATGACAAAAATTAAATATACAAAAAATTATATCTAAAGATAAAAATAAACACAAACTATATTACAAAAATTGATTAAAAAAAAAATCTCGTGCGGGCGCACGGGTTTAGAATGCATATAAATCTATTAAAATTGAAAAAAAAAATTTAGTTTCTAACATAGCAAAAAAAAAATTCAACGAATTAAGAACATAATATATTTAAAACATTAGTACATAACAAACATGTAATTTATATATTTCCTCATATTAAAAAAAATTCAAACAAAAACAATTGTTATCTAAACACAAAAATCACACATGACCTCTAAACATGTTACAATAATTAAACAAATTATGTGGATTGTTGTGTTTCATATTACGAAAATTATATTTACAAAAAAAATCATATATAAATCCTAAATAAATATGTGGCACATAGTATAAAAATTAAATCTACAAAAACCTATTATATCCAAACACATAAATAAACACAAGTTATATTGCAAAGTTTCAAAAACAAACAAAACAAAAATTCTGGTGCGGAGGCACGGATTAGAATCTAGTCGTTATATTATTTGGACAATGTTGTTTCACATAGGGCTGGGTAAAATATCCATTATATCCGCTTCGATCCGGTATTCGTCTTGATTCGATTCGAAAAATTCGGATATATCCGTAAATGTTCGGATCAAAGCAAATAGCAAAATTTAGTATCCGTAAAAAATGGAGCAAATCGCAAATACCATTTTTTAAAAAGTCGGATATCCGCTTCGCTCCGTAAACTTATAATTATATATTTATATATGTAATTATGTATATACATATGATATTATGAATTTTTTTTTCTATTGAGAGTATGTGTATATTTATTTATCTTATTTTTTTCCAGAGATGGAGTCGGAAAACATAACATCTGGTACTATATTTATTGATGATTGATTTAAATTTAGGTATGGTTGATAAATTTATTAAGTTTGTACTTTTTTCTTGTGTTTGTGTTTGTTAGATTTATTATGTTTGTATTTTGTTCTAGTTTTTGTGTTTTTGGAACTATTTTTGAATGCATGTTAGACAATAATTTTTTAAAGCATACATATCTAATTTTCTGAAATTTATGTGTTTGGATTTTGTTTTTTTAAAATATTTTTAACGGACCTGTTCGGATATTCGCGGATATATATTGAAATTCCGGATATCCGCATTTACGGATATCCAAAAAATTTCGGATCGAAGCGAATCGAAAACTCAAATATCCGGACGAAACGGAGCGGATCACAAATACCCAAAAATCCATTATATTTGCTCCGTGCCCACCCCTAGTTTCACATGTAACTATTCAAAAAGTTCATATCAAATAACAAAATAATTCGTTATGGAGAAAAAGTTGACTCATCTTAAAAAAAAATTAATTTAATTTCTCCCCAACTAACTCCATAGCTGCATAAAAAGCCGACCTTTAGTGATTCCTCCACCACTTTGTTCGTTCGTCTTCCCCAACTTTTCATGCTTCTCATGATTCTTCTGCAATTCAACATCCTTTTGGCTTTTGTCTTTTTCTTTAAATGATCATTTGCTCTAATCACTTAATCTCAATCATTTCTTGATGAAACAAGATCGTTGTCTTTAGTTGCTGAAATTGATGCCTCCACCTCTTCTAGTGTAAACCCACCCAGAAAGATCTGGTTTTTTTTTGTTTCTTCTTGATTCTCTGCAAATTTTCACGAAAGTTTCAATCTTTTTATCTCTGGGTGGTGAGATTTCGAGCTAAGTTAGCCATGGGAAATTGCTTAGCCAAGAAATATGGATTGGTGTTGAAACCTCAGCAAAATGGGGAAAGATCAGTCGAGATCGAGAACAGAGGAAGGAGCAGACACCAAGATCCGCCGGAAAAATCCACCGGAACGAATCAACCACCGCCGTGGCGGAATCCTGCGCCGCCGCGAATCCCCAAAACCACGACGAAACACAATGCTTCTGCTATACTCGAGAAGCCGTACGAAGACGTGAAACTGTTGTACACGCTGAGCAAAGAATTAGGTCGAGGCCAATTCGGAGTAACGAATCTGTGCACAGAGAATTCGACGGGGAAGAAATTCGCCTGCAAATCGATTTCGAAGAAGAAACTTGTGACGAAATCCGATAAAGATGATATGAGGAGAGAGATTCAGATAATGCAGCATTTGAGTGTACAGCCTAACATCGTTGAGTTTAAAGGAGCTTTTGAAGACGAGAAAGCTGTGAATTTGGTGATGGAGCTTTGTGCTGGTGGCGAATTGTTCGATAGGATTCTCGCAAAGGGACATTACAGTGAGAGAGCAGCTGCTTCTGTTTGTAGACAGATTGTGAATGTTGTCAACATTTGTCATTTCATGGGTGTGATGCATAGAGACTTAAAGCCTGAGAATTTCTTGTTATCTTGCAAAGATGAGAATGCCCTTATCAAAGCTACTGATTTCGGATTATCTGTTTTCATCGAAGAGGGTAATCTTTGTTTCTGTAATCACAATTGTGTTGGATTTTTAAAGTGTCCAATTTTCTTAGTGATCATTGTTTGGTTTTTTTCGGCAGGGAGAGTGTATAAAGATATAGTTGGCAGTGCATATTATGTTGCTCCTGAAGTTTTGAGGCGTAGATACGGTAAAGAAATCGATATATGGAGTGCTGGAATTATACTCTACATTCTACTTAGCGGTGTACCTCCGTTTTGGGCTGGTAATGCAATGTTAATATCGCTTTTTGGATTCATATATATATATATATATTTGAGAAGAATGTAGCTGATGATGTATACGAGCATGGTTTGTTGGCTTTTGGTATGTAGAGACCGAGAAAGGGATATTTGAAGCTATATTGGAAGGTGAAATCGATTTTGAAACCCAACCGTGGCCTTCAATTTCCGATAGTGCTAAGGATTTGGTACGTAGAATGTTGACGCAAGATCCGAAAAGACGGATTTCTGCAGCTGAAGTTCTTCGTAAGTAAACAAGCCTTTTCAGGGATTTTCCATTGTTGGTTATGAAAATTTATGGCATTCTTGATCAAATGCTGACAATTTGATTGTTTTATTTTCTTTCACTTTTTGCAGAGCATCCATGGCTAAGAGAAGGTGGAGAAGCATCGGATAAACCTATTGATAGTGCTGTTCTCTCAAGGATGAAGCAGTTTAGAGCTATGAATAAACTAAAGAAACTTGCTTTAAAGGTTAGATCAGAGATTCTACACCTTGTTGCTAAACTGGCAGTCCTTTTCGCCTTTTTTTTTTGTTCTTACGGAAATTTTTTGAAACAGGTCATTGCGGAGAATATTGACACGGAGGAAATACAAGGCTTAAAGGCGATGTTTGCTAATATAGATACAGACAATAGTGGTACAATCACATATGAAGAATTGAAAGAAGGATTAGCCAAACTGGGATCAAAACTCACTGAAGCCGAAGTGAAACAGCTCATGGATGCTGTAAGTTTTGAGCAAATGATTAATCTTTTGTTTACTTGAAAGTTTAGGAATTCATATTCGGGTTTTTGTGATTCAGGCTGATGTTGATGGGAACGGGTCGATTGATTACATCGAGTTCATTACTGCAACAATGCATAGACATAGGCTTGAAAGTAATGAAAGCCTTGACAAAGCTTTCCAGCATTTTGACAAAGATGGGAGTGGGTAAGTGATACTTTGTTTGATTTGGATATGAATCCTTTTTTAAGGCAAATAAGCTAATCCTTGCATGAAATGTGTTTGATAGATACATTACGATAGACGAGCTAGAGGTTGCGCTGAAGGAATATGGAATGGGAGATGACGCTACAATCAAAGAGATTTTGTCTGATGTTGACGCCGATAATGTAAAGCAACCAAAAAAATCTCTTTTCTCAAAGGAAAAACTTCAAAAATGTTCTCTTTTCTTTCTTAAACCTCCATTTTTCTTATTCTTAACAGGATGGTAAAATCAACTATGAAGAGTTTTGTGCTATGATGAGAAGTGGGAATCCACAACAACCAAGACTGTTCTAACATATTTTATTTGTCTTTTATGTTTGTATCTAATCCAAAAAAAAGACGAGTTGTTTTAATGTTGTTCAGGCATATTCAGAGAGCCTTTCTGTGGAATGGTTTCAGCTTAAGGTTTTGTTTTGTTATAGTTTAAACCGGTAATCTCATTTGTTCTGTGAGTTTGAAGGACCAAACCATAGTAATAAAAGTATATAACAAAGGAAGAAGAATTAAATAATGCAACTAGATTACAAGTAGTGGATGAAACATTTATATGGATGTATTTTAAAATTTTCACTCATTTTTCTCTCACACAGATTTGTTAATACGTCATAATTGTTGTTGGCAAAATGACGTGTGAGAGAATCTAGCGATCAGGCATGCGCTTTAAGGTCCATTTCTACTTGATGAATGGTCCACTGCATATTTTCCAGTTTCTGCAAAACATGATGTTCTCATTATCATCTCTGTGTTATTGCATTCCCACAAGTCAAATTAAAAAAAGGGTTTAGTAAAAAGGGAAACATAATTAATGGTTTGGTCATTTTTGTAATAATATACCTTAACAATGTCATGGTACTGTCTCGCAATTGTATCAAAATGCGGATCCACTCCTTGATATTCTCTGAGCCGTGTAACCTGGTCATTTCGCAGGCTCGTTTAATTTATCGGATATCATCAACGAAGATGGGGCGAAATGGGTTAAAGCTAAGCAATGAAAGAGTGGATAAGACACAAACCGCTTTGTTATATGCAGCTGAAGCTTCCTCAGTAGCCTCGACTAGATAATTCCTGGAAAAATACAAAAAGAAATTAGAGGTGAGATCCTGATTCATGAGTTCATTGTATTAAATATACTTCTGGAAAATTTATTTCCGGACCTGATGCTGTGCAAGGCTGGTATGGATTCAGGGGTGTATGTCTCAAGTAGGAGAATATGTTCTAAAACTCTTCAAGCAGAACAAAATAGGACATATTAATTACTGCTATAGCCTCAAATTTGGATCCTAAACGGTGAAGGATGAGAATGATACCTTAATTTTGCGTTCATGGTCTCACACCTTTTACACAACCAAGTCTTTTGCATCTCATCCTGTAACAATATATAGAGTAACGAAAATGAAAACAGGGCAGCAAGCAATTGAATTGAAAAAAACTGAAACAGCTTACATATTTGTGTTGGTGTTCTAACTTCAGATCCTTCACAAGCTTTATAAGCACCCCAAGTATTTGTTCCAGGACCTTGTTCAGAATAAAAACGAACAGTCATCAGAACTTAATAACACTAGGGACTAGAAGGATAATTCTTAGGCAGTAGCATTGATAAAACGAGGAAACTTATCTATTAAAAACATATTTATAAACATTTCATGCAACAGTCAGGTAATTGGATTTACGTTTTGCATACTACATTATGATATGCCTTTTCACCTACATTGTAATATTCTGCAAACTTCCTGTCAGCCGAGTAGAGGTCCTCTCGTAGAGCTGCCTCTTCTCTTTCAATCTCCTCAATTATAAACTTAACCCTGGAAATGCAAGAAAACATCGTCATTGGTAGGCGCTAGAGACCATCAGAGGATGGGTAAGTGTGAGAAAGCCATCTACTCCTTCAAGACTTTCGAAATAAACTTTATAAAGAAACAGAATACCTATCACCCACTACGGTTATGATCCCTTCATCTTAGAAAAGCTTTTCAGTTGTATATCCTTCTTAGAACTACCATAAATATACATGTGTATGGCACATTATCTAGATGTATATCCATCAGTATTCATTAAAATCATAAATCAGATTAATTTGATTTCACAGTGATAAAATTTCACCAGGTAGAAGGAAATCAGGTTTTTTCTTTCAGATATTTTTAGCCATAGTTAAAACCAAAGCGATAAAGCTAACCTTTCTGGGAGCCTAGCACTTGAATTTTGGTTTCCTGTAGATGAATCTGTCATTTAATGTAGACAATCAGGAAAATCTGGGCATTAGGCGCAGTGCATCTTAACATGAAAGGCCCAGTATTACACTAGACACGATCAAAATTGGCTAAGGAACAAGAGACCTCTCCCTCAGGGTATGGGGGTAATGAAGATCTTACCAGTGTCATCAACAATGGCATCAGCCAACTTATCACACTTGTCCTTCAATCGACCTTCTATCTCACGGGCAAGAAACATTTGATAGTCAGCCATATCCTAAGAAAATTTATTAAGAAGAAAAAAGAATTAGAGGCCCACAGTCACAGATATCCATATCCCCATATTCTTTCATAAGAACATAAGAATTGGTGCTATCAACAGATGCAGTCGCATTATAGTTATCAAGAGACCAATACGACGCACAATATGATCTCACAATACCATGGACATAGTATTTTGGAGCTGGACATAGGATAAATAAGCAGGTGTTATTCCAAGAAAGCGATTCGGTACACCACCAACTACGTCAGTATCAGCAGCACTAAGACTAGTCCCACCAGCAGAGCTATTTGCATAGTTCACCGAGTTAGAAGTGGAGCTAATTGTGAAATTCGTGCTTGCGCTATCAAGAGAGCTTCTTGATAGTATACTCCATTTTTCAATTTCCTCCTCGTGAATTTCACCATCATCTGAAATAAGAGGTAGCCTCAGTTTCTGAGCTGCCTCAGCAACCACCAACCTATGCTCTAGAGTTTCATAAACCTGAAATATATACGATTTTGCTCATAAATGAGTCTTGAGATAACAGAAATGGCGTATCTAGAAAACCACGTTTTGAGACTAGAAACCTGAGGAGAATTCTTCAAGCCAAGCTGAGGGTAAAGACCCTGAACATCCCGAATCCCCCCATGGTTAGCCACTGAAATAGCTTGCTGATATTCTTCTACCATAGCTACAGCTTCACAATAAATAGCCTACCAGTTGTAAAAGCGAAGAAAAGAAAAGTGAGTCCTTAGATTGCAAATCTATCACTGTGAAAAGCATTGATGAATGTGGGAATCCGAAGCTAATGAACTACAAAATAGCAAACCCTAATTTGGAGTAATCAGCTTCAACTCAAATCATTGAATGAAGGTAAAGAAGAAGAGATAAAGTGTTACCATAGCTTCCAAATACCGCAGTCTCTCCCGAGACATCTCTTCTCTCGCCTGCAATGTCGAAACAATAACACTTGAGAGGATTAGGGACACAAATCTGAATCCAATTTTCGTAAGAGATGAGAGACAGAGAGAGAGGAAGAGAGAGATTACGAGTTGAAGATCGTAGTAGGCTGATTTGGTAACAAGAGATCCATCCGGAGCCAAGCAGTGACGCTCTAACTGATCGATCAATTGGTTGACATCCGCCGGCAGATTCTGAGCCGCGCCTTGCAGTGCCTTCACCATTGATATCTTCCGCCGAGATGAATACGGCGGCGATAAATGCCCCAATACAAAATGTGTGACGTTTCCGGCGAGTGGATCTGCTTCGATTATATCTTGCCACAACAGTTAATTTTAAAAATGTTCCCCGGCGCTCTCGATCTCCAAGTCTCACTATAATTTTTTTTTTTTTTTTTTTACAGCGAAGTCTCTTTTTTTTTCCCATTAAAACTTCATTCATTGGATTCAAACCAAAAATACAAAAGTCATTACAAAAATTTCATAAAAAATAGATATATGCGCTATATGCTAAAGATAATTAAACAAAAAAATGAATTTGATGATGCTTTTTCTAGTTAAGTTTTACTCGCTAACGGTTTATCTAAACTGTTATTTTCTTTCTTTGTAATTGATCTTCTTATGCGAGGGTTGTGCGTGGTTATCTTTCATTTGTAGAAATCCTTAAATGCACATCGCATTACAAAACCCGATGCTTCTGATGATAGAGCTGAATAGTCGACAATATTATACCAATTATTCCGTATCAAAACCGTTCTAAGAAATTGCGACATTGCTCTTCTCTTGATTCGAACCCAATAAAGAATAAATTTTTGCACGTTGACATTTTTGTGACAGAAATTCGGTACAAGTTTCAACAGCAAAGTCTCACTATAATTTTATCTTCTCTTTAAAGAATGGAAATTCGTTAAAACTTCAAAAAGATATATTTTTTTTTGATAATGTTTTTTTTTAATTGAATGTAAAATTATATATATAAAAAATATTATATGTTTACAATGAATGCTACATTTGTGAAAAAAAAATTAAACAATTGAATGTATGATTGAGAGAGTTGTAAGAAATATTGATGCTTCCGATTGCCGATTTGTGATATAGCTTTTTACGTGGGTCGAGTGAAGAACCACAAAGACATTCCAACTTGTATGTGTTATACCCTGCAATTCTGATCGAACTTAATCGGTTCTAAACATTTTTATCATGAGTTTGATGATGCGGATTGGTGGCATAGGTTGTTCACCATATCTACGACAGTTTCTTTAACACTATATTACGGGAAAATTGTCAAAATCAACCTATACTAGTCGAAAATAATCTGAACTAAAATACAGTGCAAATTCCTACATTTCAGACATAAAAATTCAAATTTCCTACTCAAACTATTGAATCTAACCCAAATCCAGCATTGACCACAAATATGTTAGCCACGTCAGCTAAAACGTCCACAATTGCTGAGTCAGTTGCCACGTCAATCGTCATTATTATTATTTTTCAAATTTTTTTAAGAATGATATTATTTTCTATATATATATTTTGTCTAAATTTTTAATATTTCATTAATCTTAATTACCTAAAAATGATTCTATTTAAATCTCAATCTTTATGCTGTAGTTTTTTTTAATCACATGAGTTAAAAATATATAATTAATTATTCTTTGTGGAACTCTATTTTAGAGAAATATAAATTTCATATTTATAGATTCGAGACTAAGAAGATGCGATTAAGCGGCGAATAAGATGAAGAACACATATCTTTGATCGATTTCTTGATGTATTTGACGGAGGAGACGATGAACAATATTGATTTATAGGGATTTTAGACTTTTCAATTGGGAATTTGAGTGTAATATTTCATTAATCTTAAGTATGTTGATTGTTTCCCCAAAAGAACTAAAAATCCCCGAAACACTAATTTATTTTAACCAAAACTTGTGAATTCGAACCAAACCGAAATAAAATTTGGAATCGAACTGACCATATACCTAAATATTATAATGAATTATAAAAATTACAGAAATAAAGAAAAATGGTAAGACGTTTGTGCGGAAGTAAACCAGCTTGATGAAACCATATTAGCAATATATGTCATCAAAAATATAACTAATCTTCTTTTAATGGTATAATTGGTTATGTTCATTTTAATTTTTTATCTATCCATAAATATAAAATTTATATTCTTTTAAAACATAGTTTCATAAATAATAATTAATTATATATTTTTACCTAGTGTGATTAAAAAAAAATTACAACATAAAAATTGAGATTTAAATAGAATCATTTTTAGATAATTAAGATTAATGGAATATTAAAAATTTAGATAAAAATATATAGAAAAATAATATCATTCTTAAAAAAAAATTGAAAAAAAAAATCCAACGCTGTAAACTGTTTGACTAACAGATTTGCGGTCAATGATGGATTTGAGTTAGATTTAATAGTTTGGGTAGGAAATTGCACCGTATTTTAGTTCAGGGTTTTTTCGGCACATCAAATTTAGTAAAGGTTGATTTTGACCTTTTTCCATTGTAATTACATCATTATCACAAATAATTGATCTAATCCTATTATAATATCGGTATATCAGAGCATGAAAAACTTAGGATCATGGCTCGTTCTCTTGAGAAATGTGATTCGAGTAACCAATTTAATCTAATAGTAATTAAGTTAATTGAGATCTAGAGGCATCTAGAAAAGTATAGGATCTAGCCATATTAACTTCGAATACCACAATTTGACTATCTTAATAGCTATTATAATGTGTTGTACTTTTGTTTCTTGGATCGTCACTTGCTGGTTGTAAATTTGTAAAGCAGTTGCATTGCTTTGCATGCGTTGTTTTTGTTCTCCTTGTTCGATTTCCATTTTATTGCAAGCTTTCATATAACTTAATGTAGAGGTAAGATATTAACACAATTAATTAGTTTTTGAAAATTACCCTAAAATACTACAAAAATAAGTTTTGTCGACAGCAAAAAAGTAAGCTTTAATTCTAAAGGTACCACTACCTTGAAAAAGTTTAAGAAAACACCCAAGTTTTCGCATTATTTGTTATTTTATTAATTTTTGTGTAGTTTTTTTAATACTTTTGCAAAAAAATTAGATATATATCACTTTGCTTACTTTACATACACAATTTTCCAGTTTTAATTCCGAACAATACGGCGTGTTTCAACGTGTACAATATACATACCAATAAAAAATATGGGCACAATCATCATTTTACGCAGAATAAAGAAAAGAAAAAAATAGGAAAATGTTAAAATCGTAAAAAAAAAAGTCAGAAAAAGTGACTTACTATGCATATATGTCAAAAATACCACAAAATTTCTGTTTCGTAAGAGTTTGTAAAATTTAGTAGTAAAGCTTACTAATAGAAACATTTTCTAAACTTTAACCTTTACTAAACATAGATTTTGTTGTATCTTTGGAATTTTTGATATTTACGTGGTAATTTTTTTTTTTTAAACATAAAATGTAATACACTTCAGAATGGCCCTTAGATTTTGTTTTGTTTTTAACAAACAAATAAAGAGTAACTTGATTATGCATATTTAAGTTAGTATCAGGGCCAGGGGTATACCCAATATGGATGACAAATGTTTCAGTGTAGAGTTTTTGGCAAACCATCATGACTATATCAAAGTTCATGACCAAATTGTCGAACTATGGAAAAATCAAATACACAGAAAAATTACAAAAAATGCTTTGGATTATGCCATCTATCATAATTATTTTTACCGATCATAGATTTATATCAAATATACAACTTTGCAAGGTCTTCGTATGTTGATTTTTTTTGTAGTTGAAGTTTTGGGACCGAAACTTCACAGTATTACTCAACTAACATATACTCAAATGCTTATAGCTACCAAATTATTGTAAGACAAAAACTTATACAAGTAATACTCAACTAACATATACTCAAATGCTTTTCATAAATTTAGATGCTTGTATATCCGTATCAATTTCTTGATCCAAATTTCTATATCAAATTTTACAAATATCCAAACAATAACGTTATATTATAAAACCATATTGGAACACTAGTAAACATACCAAAGTTTACTATAGTAAAACTAACTAATCACATATCACGCATAACTACACAACCCATAGACACAAAACTCACCAACCAAACAACTATGGTTACACTCCCCACAATGTCTCTTATCATAAGCCAAGTAAACACACTCTCCCCCACAACAAGCCTGCGTGAACATGCATTGGTTCTTACATGCGCCACAGTTATCGTTATCGTACGCCACATCAACACAATTGTTGCTACAACACGCCATTGTGGAGTTGTGCGTTCCTTGGCTCTTGCATATCTCCTCGTTTTTGTTGCAATGATCTACCGCGTCAGCGTTACGACCGTTCTTCGCGTTTTGTGCTAGGAAACGACTCACCCTAGGAGGCTTCTTCGTAGGCGTTTGTGTTTGCGTTTGCATGTGCATGTGCATTTCTGTTTTGTTGTCGAATATTGTAGAGATCAATACAAAGATGGTTATGGAAATTGTTAGAGATATTGCCAAGATGATACTCTTAAGCCTCATCGCGTTTTTTCGTCGTTAAAGAGAGAATGAGAGAGATTTGGGGTCGTAAAATGATTGTGAAGGACGAAGGAAGTAGAGTTTATATAAAGTTTGACGAATCGTTTATTTTGTAGTAGCCATACATGTGGTGGAATGAGTAGAGTACGTTCAAATAATTCTTCATTAATGTTGAATATTTTTCACGTTGACAAAAAAAAAGAATATTTTTCTCACAAAGTCCAAAAGAAATTGTAATTAGTTTTCCAAGAATTTTGACATTTTCAAGTTTATATTCAAACAACCCTTTTTTTTTTTTTTTTGTAGCGTAATAGTTTGGGTCTTACTTATTATTCTTCATTGACACCAATTCAGGAACCATATATATCTATATTAATATTAACAAGGCTAATTGACATCGATTATATAATTCTGTATTGGATCAATAACTATATATATCTTATGCATCTTGGGTTCAAGCTTAGAAGTTAGAACACCTGACTAATATATATGACAGTAGCCACAAAATTAACGATTCTGATCTAACTTTTAAGAACGGTTAGTTTAATCGATAGGCAATGCATGTACCATATAAAACTGCATAAGATTCTATAGTTTAAGAGAAACTTCTAAACCAATAAAACGGCCTATTAATTTGTTTCTAAAAGTATTTTATAATAATTACAATACAAGCTAGTGTGATACAATGTGACCAACTATGCTTGAAATCAAAGTGGGGAGTAACAAAACGTGAAGGAATATAAGCCGGCTATTAAGGAAGAGCCAGAATGTGACCATAAAAGTGTGGTTGGACGAGAAATTAAAGGCATGCTGTATGGTGAAGCAACGTTAATCAAATCACTAATTTATCAATCGAGACTTTTGTTCCAAGTCTTGGTACCCTCTCTCGTACACCGTCGGCCGAATCATTATTAATTAAATATTTCATTATACAACTTGATTAATTAGCAAAAAAAAAACTTGATTATTTTTTTTCTCTTGGGAGTATATATATATTATTTTCATTACATTGATTGTGATAGAAGATTAACGAAAACTTGCCCGCGTTTTGACGAACGAGGGTGGAACAGTATATAAAAGAAGTCATTAAGGATTGACATAATATATCAATCTTTTTGTACAATATTTATTAGCATTTATTTGCGTTTTCAAGTTCTTTATCGCTACTCGAAACTTGTTGCTTTAGAGCTTCGATATCGACAAAGTACCGATTGAATTTTGCTTCCATGTTTTTTATTTTATTTTTGCCATGGGACCAAGCTTATAAGTCGATCAAATTGTTAACACAATTTGTAACAGCTAAACATTTCATTTTAATGAATATTTACAATTTAGCAAAAAAAAAAAAAAAAATTCATCAAATGAACGTGCCATTTGACATTTCCGTATAGATAGGTGTGCTTTTATAACGTAGGAAGAGTACTAGGTATAATACCTAAGTATTCCGTGGAGTAATACATATTTTTTTTCTATTCAAACAATTTATTAAGAAAACTAAAATGATTGTGCTGATCAAATTCTAATTTATAGATTATGTAGTAGTGAGCTAGTAGTTTAATCTTATTGATGACTCGTTTTGTTTGTCCTAGGAGAGGGATCGAACCCAAACGTAAAAGTATCTCACCTCTCTCAACTTGGCTATCCATAAACACTTAATGTGGCAAAAACACCAGATTTCTATAGGTCTCGAGAATTGGTTTGGGAATCGGCCTAAGATGACACCGGTTATCAAAAGGAATTTATTTCTGTAATTTATAAAAACCAAGTTGGTTAACGTACTTAATATACATGTTTTTCCATTCACATAATTATAAGATCTACCTTATAAAGAGAGAAAGAGTGCTCTCCAGCTTTAACAGTTGTCCTCCCTTCATTGGTTAATTTTATTTTATTTTTTATTTCTCAATAAATTCAAGATTAAAAAACCCATAATAACTTTATAAACCTTTCAACTTCTATTTAATTCAAAAATATATAAATTTTTTTTCAACTTACTAACAATAATTTTTTTGTTAAAGAACTTATTTACAGTAATTACGTTTTTCCACAATCCTTTCCAAATTCCTTGTATTTTAAAGTAAAATAAATAACTAAAACAAGTATAAATTCATGCTATTAATATATCTAAAATATATCTACGAAAAACGAAAAAACAAAATTAACTTAAAATATTTAATATATATAAAGAAAAAATATAAATATCCACTCAATAGTTGCTATTCTATTCATATAAATTTTTTTATCTAAATTTAAAGTTATGTTAAATTGTCCTTTTAAATAACTTCATATTCTTTTAATTATGTTATTTATAGATTTTATCTTATGGTTGCACAAGACGGAAATTTGGCTACTTTTTGGCATTCAAACAGTCTAACATATGAAATATTTATTTAGGATAAAAAAATACGACTAAGAGGAAAGAGCACCGATAAGACATTTAACATTCATTCATCAGCATGTGAGCTATATTATCTACGAATGATGATAAATCACAAAAGAAATTATATGAGATATGAAGTTATTCGAACCGTTAGAAGCGTTACACATAAAATTTTCAAAGAAAATTGTTATGCCATAAGACTCTTTGATGGTGATAAAGAGTGATATGAATCAATGGCCGCATCAGAACATGGTGGTAAGTGAATGGTTTCGAAGTTTGGAAGAGATAGATGCAAACACTAGAAAAGAAGGCAAATAGATTATAAGAAGATGAAAGTCAAACTGTTTTATTTGTAAACACACATGGGCTCATCACAATATTATAAACTCATTGTTTTATTTTATATATTTATTTTAGTTTAATAAAAAAGAAAATTGGAGAACACAAATTAATTATACAGTATAAAACAAATTCATCAATGGCCTCTATATCGAATTAGGTTGTATTCGTTAAACTATTTTTTTTTATAAATAATATGTTACTAAACACAAATTAGAAAATATATATACCGTATAAACAAGGTTCTTACAGCGATGATTCGTATTGGAATAGTAATCATCGCGGATTCAATCTCCTGAATAACAAGGGCCAAGATTAAAGGTTTTGGACGAGAAAATGAGCAAGAGAGGCGCTAAGGAGCCGAAGAATAGGATTCTTAATCGAACGGCGACATACCAGCTTGCTTCAATGGGGCATGCGTCCTCGGAAAATGGGCATTACCAAGTGGGTCCGGTGAAGATGAGTTTAATTAGGTTTGATTGCTAATCAGGGTCAGTCCCAGCAACATCAAGCGCAAGGGCAACATGTATTTACCGGTGGTGGAATGGCTGCATCGCCGTTCATGCTAGGGAACCAATACCATCTGGTTTATGTAACCAAAATGTTGGGGAATCCAGCTTTAGCAGCATCAGCCAGAGGAGGTTACACATATCCGATGTTGGCGAGTGCTCTAACCCATGGTGGGTTGAACCACGATTTGTTGTAGTCGAGCCAGATGGGTGGTGTTGGTGAGCCAAGCGTTGGTGATGGTCTATCATTTCTGGAAATGGTAAAGATTCAGATGCTGGCGGCTCGTTTCATGTCTATTCAAACTATTCATGACACGCTCTCGCTGTAACATCTTGTGTTTTATTGCAACGCATGTGCTCATATTGTGGTTTAAATGTCTTTGGATAAGCATATGTTGTATGATTTATAGTATGAGCGTATATATGTGTCTTAATGGATATATATATATATATATATGGGTTACGACTTCGTAGTAGTAATCGAAATATCAGCTATTCAGCTGGCATGATGTCTCTCTAGATCTGCATTTGTTACGAATTTTTTTATTTTTAAAAGCACCAACAAAATTTTACATAAAAATACATGCGCGTTAACTTGGGGACTCATCTAGTAAACATAAAAATTTGATCGATCTAATTGGTATAATTGAATTTAAGAGATTGACATTTAAGTTAAGTTGTGGTCAAAGTTTTTGAAATTTTTTTTTCCCCAAAATTAATTGTTTCTTTAGAATTGAAAAAGAATGAAAAATATATAAGTTAAAAAGAGAAATTTTTTTTTTCAGAATAATACATGTCCAATTGCGTTTGACTCAACCAGTTATTACATGGGTGCTGTTACAGTGTTAGTAAACCGAATTCATGGTTTATGTTAGGGGTGGGCGTTCGGATCTTCGGATCGGGTCGGATATTTCGGGTTTCAGGTATTTTGGGTTTAGGGATTTAGATACCGATCGGTATTTTAAAAATTTGGATCAGGTTCGGTTCGGGTTCGGATCGGATCGGTATTTTTTTTAAGATCCAAAATTTTTCGGATATGTTTGGATCCGGATCCGAAAGTAACCAAAGTATCCACCCGAAGAATCCAAAATCCGAGATAAAACACAAAACATGAATATTCATTTCAATAAAACCAATATAATTTCAAACCAAAAGTATCCAAAATACTCGAAAAATCCAGAAAAAACAAAATATGTGTATTCGATATACCCATAATATCAAAAATATACATAAAATACCCGAAATACCCAAAAAATAATTAATATATTCGGATTTATATATGTAATTTTGGGTATTTGAGTTATATCAAGTTTAAATATAATTAATATATTTGGGTATATAATATTTCGGATACCCATTCGGTTCTCGGTTCGGTACCGATTCGGGTTTGGTTCTTCGGCTATAGAAATTTAGGATCCGATCAGATATTTTAAAAATTCGGTTCGCTACCGGTACAGATTTTTGGATCCGGATTTTTAGCCCAGCCCTAGTTAGCACACTTAGAAAGACTATATTAACTTTATGGTTATGATAAAAAAAAGCTTCAGAATTATTATCTATCAACCTAAGCACAAAAGAAACATTATTTATTTGAATTCAGCTAGGTTTGGTTCGGTTTGTTCTTGGGTTAGAATTTAATTTTGGGCACGTCTGATCCAATTTTGACTTTTTAATTAAACGGCGTCGTGTACACGTCTTTTAGCGTTTTGCTTGTCTTTAGGGAGAATCGCAGATCGACTCTGGAGAGACGACGACGACGGCGACGGCGACGGCGACGGCGACGGCGAGAATCACAAAGCCATGGAATTCGAATTCCGGCGTCGCGATTATGGAGCTGAGAATGAATCTCAACTCCTTCCTCGCTCACGAGCTCACAAGCACCCTCTTTCCTCTACACTTGCTTCTCCTCAACAACAGGTTATTTCATTCTCACATTTGGTTCCCTTGTCATATTCATTAGACTTCTGCTACTTCACAGAGCTTTAAGAATTAATTTAGGATATGATTTTGGGGATGTTCGAGGACTTCAATACATTGCTGTTTGTTCTTGTTGAAGTGATCTTTGATGCTGAATTTGAAGGCTTCGTTAATTTTAGTTTACGTTCTCTGTTAATGAGAAATAGGCATTGTGTACCAATCAAGATCTGTTTTCCATTTCTGTGATTCTCTCTTCGATTACTTAAAGTTGGTGGATATTAGTTAAATAGATTGTACACTATCAAGCTGTTGGGTTCATTGTTTACTTGTTGTCAATTTACCTGTCTTGACATGATTTACTTCACTTGTTATTGGGTTTAGTTTATTGCAATGACTGAAATGATTCCTCAACTCAGATAGCCTGTTCCCCTACAGGTGCCATAGAGATTTCTTGTTATTTTGGTCCAATTCTCTCTAGTGACAAATATGTTTTATGTATCGAAATTCCAGTAAAGGTTTGAACACAAGAACAGAGGATAAGATATATTTGTTGTCTGTTGCTACGCATTCGTGTGTATTTTATATACATGAATATATCTTGTGAAGGGCACAGAACTTCATAACTTGTTGAGTATGCTTATTTTATGTTTTGATCTAGAGAAAGTAAGATTCCTATTTTCTTGTTCTTGACAGAAGAATGATTTTTCTTTTGCGTTAAAAATATTGACGCAGATAATGCATTATAAGACTTGAAAAAATTACTTATTAAATTTGCAGGCTAAAACTGTCAGAGGTAGCAATCTTGACTTCTTTGATCCATTGAGGGGATTGGATGTGAATGCTTCAGAAGAAGATAAGGTTGAAGATACTTCTTTATCCATTGAAGCTGTAACTCAGGACCTGATAAAGGAGTGGAAATCTCTTAAAAGAATCTTGATGCAGCGGTTTCCTGTCTCCAAAGTGATTTCATTTTCTCCAGTTATGTATATTCTTTGCATAAAGTCTTAGTGTTTGTTTCAAAAATAGAGTTTTGTTTTTTCTTTTATTAATACTGATCATATAGCTAGAAAGATCATTTGGTGTTTCCCTTTTTCATCTTGTCTAATTTGGTTACCCATTTTCTACAGATATCAAATATAATAATGAAAGGCTCCAAAGGTATGGTGTCTTTAATATTCCTAGTAATATTTTTTTCTTCTTCTGTAGCAGCTCGGTCTTTATTTCCCAAACACGCTGATGCATATCATAACAGCTCTTTTTCTGCTTTACTCAATTAGCAGTTGAGAACCCTTCCGCTCTATCACATTTGGACGAACCAGGCAGCGAACAAACTTCTCTAGAAGCAACTGCCAAAATGATCAGCCAACAGGACTATCTAGCCAAAATACACGAGCTAAGAGATGGAATAACTTGCGCTTGGCAGGATGAAGATCGAGTAACATCACTGAAGTTATCGATAAAGGTTAACTTTGTAACTAATGAATTCTGCTTTGCTACAAAATTCGTATTCTAAAATGGCTGTGTTTTCTATCCCTCTATCAATAACGTATCATTTTTTTTGCCATATGAGTTGTTCAAAATCATTCATTAGATTGAGTTATCCAACATATAGCGCTTAAAAGCTCGTGCACAGTTGGATTCATGTTTCAATAGTATTCGCTACAGAAGTATTTTTCTTTGAAACGAAAATATACAGGTGATTTGGCCGTAGATAAGTTTTGGTAACTAACTGGATTATTAATTTTAAGATTTAATAATATGTTCCCTTCTGCAGGTCACAAAACTTCTGATGGACACAACAGTTTTGCAGTTTTATCCTACAGTCTTTGTCATTGTCACTGACATGCTAGATATGCTTGGGGATATGGTGTGGGTACGGATCAAAGAGAAAGCAGAACATGATGTAAATGGAACAGTGATCTGCACCTTACTGAGTATGCATCTCTATACTAATCCTGTATTTCTATCCAACAAAATGTAGTGTTATCGAGTATGGAATTACGCGATCTGGGAGTCTGTTCATGATCACAATCAGACACATAAGTTTGTAGCACAACATGCAATCTTTTAGTTGCAGCTTATAATTTTTTTTGAACTTGTGCTAAAGACAGATGATTTTCAAGCAAGTGATATCTGCCTCGAAGCAAGAGAGACTTGCTATAATTGGTTTTGCAAAGTTGGTTCTGTACGAGAACTTCTCCCTCGCATGTAAAGCCTCTATCGATAGTTCTTATCTTACACTCCTTACCTTATTGTTTTTCTTATTTTTGGTCTTTGTTGTCTGCCCATAGTTACCTGGAGCTTGCGATTTTACCTTGCTGGCGCTTCCTCATTAATCAACCCGTGGAAGTTCTGGATCGTTTAGTCATGATGGTGAGAGGTCTTGCAGATCCACTGGCATCTTTGTATTCTCGTCTTTATATGGTGCATCGTATGCAGAAGTTGGGCTTCTGCAATTCAGGTACCTTATTCTATGTTTTTTTTTTTTTTTCAGGAAAATTCTAGATAGACGAATAGTGGAAGAATCATAATGGTTTGTAATCTGCTGAACAAGCTTGGCTTTCTAAATCGAAACGGATACAGAATTTTACCCTAGTCACACTTGCTTGCTAGTTATGGAAAAGAATTCCGATCTTATGTCATGACTTTCCTTGTCATGAGTGAATGGTGTTTGAAGAGAGTAGGGAAGGCTGTTTGACTTGAGTGTAGCACAGGGAGATTCTCGTTAGTTCTTCCATTATGACTTGAGTATCTGTGGATGAAGTGTCTCCTCTCCTTTTGCTTTTAGCATGATGATGCAAAATTTTAGGCACCTCCAATTTGAGAATTTTGAATGTAGCCTTTTACATGCCAATGGTTAGACTTCCGTGAGCTGTTTTTTTCTTCTTCCTTGAGGAAGACACTTAAAGTCATAAGTTTGGCCGTAATATAACAGGATATCTAATCAAATGCATCAAGGATATTGAAGATGTACTGGCGCCTGTTATCGTGGACAAGGACGGATATTCCTATATTACAGATGACAAAAAGTTGCTTTTTAGTTTGATGGAACCACCCATTGAGTATATAGTGAAATGCTTATTGCTGACTGGACGTCAGGTTAGTAACTGTTCTCGACCAGTTAGTGACTGAAAGCATTGCTCCTATTTTTTTCCGTTGTTGTTTAGAACCCAATTTCCAACGATGTTCAGTAAATCACATTCATAGTTAGTTTTGTATTAAAATTTATACTTTCGCGTGTTTTGAATTTTCTACAAATGGCAGATTGCTGGGGCAGAAAATGCGTGCCAGACCTTGTTAATCATTTCCTTGATTTGTGATGAATTGATCGTTCTCCTAAAAATATGTTAGTGTACAGGAGAACAATGTCTTGGGCATGCTTGAGGAGCTTGGATTTGGAAGGAATAAATCTCACTCGTCCACCAACTCTTCACTTGTGTCCATTTTACTTCATCATCTACTCAAGGAACTTCCATCTGAAATAGTTAGTTCAAAAGCTATGGAGATCCTGCATATGATTAGATGCAGCAATGATTGTTCATTCAGTCAGGTTGTTACCTCATTTCAGATTTAATAAGCTATGGCATCCATTGAGTCTAATCCTTCCTGTTATGTTTTACTGCTTTGGCAAGCAGATTTTGAATTACAGGTTACTTGGAAATAGATTGTGTGAAGGGAGATCTCAAGCAGGTTTCCTCAGTTCACTCATCAATGAAGTTATCCAGGTTTTGGTGTTGCCTTTTTCTTTCAACAAAACTAGGAATTCATCTTCGTAGATAAATTTTCAATCATTATGTACCTGCGCTGTTGGTGACATACTGACATACTTTACATATATCTACATTACATTCCAAAAGATGCATCTTAGTCCTTCCTGAATAATGATTTGCATAATAATATGTCAACAAAAGTTGTGGTAAAGAGAAAGATGGCGTGACAGGCTGACATTTAGGTGTAACTATTGCAACAGGCTGCTTCTCAGTATCAGTCGCTGTATGACTACTTAAGAATTATGGATGCATATGTGGATATGTTGTTGCAGAACAAGATGGTGAGGCTTGAGTGCTTTTTTTTGGTACATGAGAGTCCTCTGATCTTGTTTCTCTAGATTCTTAGTTATCAGTTTTAATGGATTCAGGAAAATCATCTGGATGCTCTCTTGGATGATATTGTAACTCGAGCACGCGACAAGTTTCTTTTTGAAGAAGAACAAGCAAGTTTGCAATCCATAATTTTGAAGCTGCTCTCTCATTTCGAGGACTTGCAAGAAGTACTTCCTCTGGTAATACTTTCTTCCCTCTTTCCTTTATCAACTTGAAGGCTTTCAGGAAACAATACGCAGCACCCAAATGAGCCGCTGTCTAATCCCTTGGATGGTATCATTATATAGTCTCCTTTAATGACTTATTTGTTTACCTTGTAGAATCATTTCATCGAGATTTTGGATCTTATGTCTGGGACTTCAAAGAGAAGTGTTAACATGCATCTTCTTAACATGGGTACTAGGTAAGGCTTGTTTTGTATTCCATCGTTCTTAATGGGAATGAAAATTCTCACACATACTGGATGAGGCATGTAGACCATTGTAAATAGTTGTCAAGATGATGAACATTAATTTGCATTGGAACAGAGATCGGCTGAAACTGCAAATTTAAATACATAGATTCACCAAGCTCCCTTCAAGATATCTGGGATCCAATTTTCAGGGATTTGTATATAGTTATGGTCCTTATGTTTATGTATTTAGTTTTCCTTTTTCTTTCTTGGTAAAGTATATACGTTTCTTTCCCCTTGGAGCAGGAATGGCTGCATATGTGATCCAACAACAGTGCAATTGCTTTTTGAAGTTTCTCAGGCTCTTTATGATGCTACAGATTTCCTTAACATTAAGGATGATGACAATCGACAGACAGCACATTTAATTTCTCGTTTTGTTGAGATGGTACCTAAGTTCCACTTACATTATTATGATACCAATGAGTACTTGCTCTTTTGTGTCAATTTGGTTGATTTTGACTTCACTGTTGATGCTTAGGTTGATTATGGGGAAGAAATGGAACGCCATTTGATGTTTTTGGCGGAGTGTCGTGAGGCCTTTAATGGGATACATGAACTTAAGGTCAGCAAAAAATAATTGTTCTTTGGTATCAGTTTTAACTTTAAATACTGCTATACCTGTGGAGGACCCTGTATAGTTCCAGTCTTGTGCGTTTTCTTACTTCTTCAAAAGAGTTTGATTATGAGGTTATTAATTAATTATGGGGCATATCTATGATCTAGTCCTTTCTTGCTTGGTCATGACTCATACTTAGCCTTAAATTTGAGGGCTCAGCAGCAATGTATCTGCCATCTGATGCATAATCAAAGTGGTACGTAATAACAATATGTTATTTATCTGGTGGGCAAGTGCACAAGATTGTAAGGCAGCCATTACTTTGGCTAGATATTATATGGTACATTTATGAAAAAATGGAGCACTGAGTACACGTAATGAGAAAAGAGGAGTACATAGAATATTAGATATTAACTATAGAGAGGGAACAAGGCCAAGAAATGCTCATATGTGCTTTTTTCTTTGCTATGGGTGTTGTATTCTTTGTTTATTTGCATTAGATAATTGACACAAACAAAAATTATCAAACTTTTGCTTGGCTCAATGGTGTGATCATTTTTACTGTGTTATGGTCACTGGCTGCAGGAGACACTTGTCCGTTCAAGCAACACGTTGGCTGTAAAAGCACTAAAAGCAGGAAAGAAGCATATCAACTTTGTAAAATCTTGCCTAGCATTCAGCGAAGTTACCATTCCATCTGTTTCAACTCCCACAAAACACTTAAATCTTTATCTCGAAACTGCTGAGGTGTGTCTTTGTCTTATTTGTAGTACTTTGCACTCAAAAGTCAAAGTATATACGTACTGAAATATGTTTTAAAGGTGGCACTTTTAGGTGGATTGATTTCTCATTCTGATGGACTGGTTATGTCAGCTGTTGAGTGTTTAGAGAATGTAGCGCCAACAGATGGTGAGTTTATTTGTCAAGAAATGTTTAATTTAACTACTTGGTACTAGATTAACAAGTGAGAAGTAATTATAAAACTAGTCTGTTAATTGTAGCCACCCTTAAACCGGTTACTGCGAAGATAACACTTGCTTTAAATTTTATAGCTAATTGATGATTCTAAGGTCGGTGGTAGGCATACACATTTATTTATCAAATTTTTTTCAAGTATATAGATGATTATCTTTGTTCTTCGTCACTCTAGCTTCGTAGGCTTCATTTTTTATTTTCCATTTTCAGTTGTTAGGGCCTTCTATTTTTTCTCTGTAGATAGATGTATATGCCTTATTGTTCTGTAAAATGGATATACATCTGATATTTTGATGGTATAATATCTTGTACCTATCAGGTTTAAAATCAGTTGATGCGGATAGTATGTCCTCGGTGGTATGCAAATTGTGCAGCCTCTTGGTAATGGTCCCAGGTAAATTGTGGAATCTCTTGGATTGCTTTTGCCCAACAATATAGATATGATTCGTTCACCGAATGGCTTTTGTCTGTTCTTATTTCTTCAGAGCTTCATAACTGATATTTTTTTGTTGTATATTCAATTGGAAAGGTAATCCTGAGAAAGGCGTGATGGAGATCCTTAAGAGAATATTTTCTGCTACTTGCTCTAGTTCATGGTATGCTTCTCCGAAGGACTATACTTACGTAAATGCACATATTGGATATGCAAAATGGACATGCATTTGCTTCTTTGTCTTCTGTTCAAAATGTCTTTTTTTATATTTATTTCTTATCTCTTACGTTTTACCGCCCCTTATGCCTTTTGGGGTGTGTGACATTTCGTGATGTTGTAGGGCAATGCCAAGATTGAAGGTGAAGATATTCTGTGCCATAATTACACTGTCGTCAACACTTTCTCAGGAAAATCTACCTTACCGTTCTGCCAATCCAGAGGTATTATTATGCCTTTAAAAGGCCTTGATCATCTTATTACAGACCAATTCCTTGGTCTGGGAAGTCTGTTTTGTGATGGCTGGATATGCAAATCTAAAATGTTAAAGAAGAGTTTGGGTTTTACTTATTTTTGTGTGCAGATAATTGGAAATGATTTGCTGTTCTTTGGTAATTCATCATACAAGAAAGAACTTGTCTCGTGGACTCAGCTAGTTGTAGGTGAACTTGTAGACGCTATTGAGCAAGAATCTTCACAGGTAAAAACTACTACCACTAGTAAGAAATGAATTCCAATTTTTTTTGTTGAACTTTATATTATTTGCAGATTGCTCGCGGGAACATTGCGCTTGAAGCTTGCAATTGCATATCATCAGCACTAGTTGTACTGTTTTTTTCTCCCAAGTTTTGCAAAAAAATTTCATCTCATTCCTGAAAAACTAAAAATAATTAAATTTAAAACATGCCGATTTGATGATGATGTGCAGATGAATGAGAAAGTCTCACAACTTTGCTTGAGACTGCTGGAAACAGCAAAAGGTTGTTTGGGTGCCAAGGACAGGTACCTCGAATCCACTAAGAATTCACTCCAAGTATGATACGTGTGTGTTAAACTGTGGGCGTGTGACATTGTTGAGTGATACGAATGTGTTAAAATCAACTTAATAAATATGGAGTGAGATCATCAACGAATGTGTGATACACATACGAGTCTCATCATCAACACGGAAAAGATGGTTATTTTAGTATCCGTTAGCGACTATGTTCCAAACAAACAAAGGAAGACTCGAAAATTCACTTTTGCTGTGTGTTTTTTTAGTAAACCAAACCAGCAACCTCGTGAAGTTGTTTATTTTTCTCATAACCGGAACTAAATATTAGAGCATGTGAAGGATAAGATATTTTTGCCATTTAAAGTGTAAAAATCTACATTAATCCACTGTGATTAACGATAATTGAAATCGCAGTGGTAATATTCGAATTTTGGTCCTCCAACCTTAAGATAATTTATTTAACCATTGATAAATTGGTTTTTTCTTCACATCTTTGGTTTCAGAATAAGTTTACTCTTACTTTATTAACTTCGATGTAATCGCTTTACCTCATTATAACGGCTAATGAGTATAGAATAAAACATTTATTTATGATTTTTTGTATATATATATAAGAAATTAACTTAAATTCGTTACAACATCAATGAAAACTGATCTTAACAACACACATGCTTTCATTAATTACAACATTAAACAATGCACATTATACAAACATATATGTTATTAAATTCTAGGTTGGATACCAATTATTAGTTACAACACAATAACATAACCGATTTATTAGATCCACGTAAAATCTAGGGATGACTGCCTAATCCCCTCCTTATACTAATTGCCCATACTCATTCCCCCTAAATTATTACCATCATCGCTAATCCCCCTGAACTCAAACTTTTAATCACCAAAACACCCAAATTATTAAATTAAAATTAATTCAACATTAGTAATGAAATCTGACAAATTGCGTTTCATTATCTCTGATTTGCGTTTTGGGAGACGTGATTATCCAACAACACACACCGACCCGACAATAAACATAATCCAACCCAGATTTAACCTAAAATAACCCGGAAGCTTTTTTTAGAGTATGTCGATTGATTTTTTTTTTTCGAATCGATTGTTTAGAATCGATTTCTGGAAATAGAGGAGGAAGAATTCAAGAGTGCGAGAGGAGAGGAGGAGGAGGGCGTGTTTTGATAGTGAAAGAGGAGAGGAGGAGCATATACTGTTTCGACCTTGAAAGAGAAGAGGAGGATCGACGACATGTTTCACGAAATTCAGGCGTAGAAAGTCGGGTTTCGAGTTCTTCTTCGAGATGGATATTAATAATCTGTTCGAGATGGATATTGATAATCTGGCCAGGTTTGATTGTTGATTTCTTATCTTCTTTTATTCCAAAGAAGTGAAAATTGTCGGGTTTATGAGACAACACCCAATTGATAATAGTTTTGTTATTTCAGTCGAAAAATTAGGAAGGGGTGGAAGAATTATCCATTGCTCAAAATGTGGTGAAGCTGGACACAACGCATCTGGATGTAAGATACATCCGAGGAAGAGGATGAAAAAGACACAAGAAATGATTGAGCAGGTATTATCCTGATTTTTGTACTGATTTTTCATACTTTTTAACTGTTTTTCCATGTTTTCTTGTTTTGCTACTGATTTTTCAGGTTTCTATACTGATTTTTTTCATGCTTCCTCATTGTGTTATCTCTGGGGCCGGATATGGTGGTACTCACACAACCGACTCAAACAAGCAACTCGTAGTTTGGATAACAATGTCTCTTGCAATTGTTATCTCTCTTATCTTTCTTTTGCGACTGTTTTTTTGGATAACAATCCTCATATCTCTCGTATTTTGCTATTGTTCTTATTAAGTTAGAACGATATGCAACTCTATCTTGTCTTTTTTGGATCTTTAATACCATCTTCTTAGATTGTTGTTGTTGCTAAACTCTTCTCTGCTTTATCGGATTGTTCTTTTTTTTCCACCATTTATTGATTATAGCAAAGCAGATTTCCACCTCCCAGGCTTTTGTTTCTGCAATAATATTGAAAAGAAAGACATCATTAATCTAAGATTCGAACTATGAGAAATAATTACCCCAAACAAAAAAAAGTTACGAATCTGAAACTACCATTCATGCCCCACAAACAATTACGAATTTGAAAAAAGAGTTACGAAGCAGAAAAAAGTATGCTTTGCTATAATCGATAATATCAGATGCTATATCTTTTTCCACCATTATTTTGGATTATGTTTAATGTCGGGTTGGATTTGTCGGGTCGGTGTGTGTTGTTGGATAATCACGTCTCCCAAAACGCAAATCAGAGATAATGAAACGCAATTTGTCAGATTTCATTACTAATGTTGAATTAATTTTAATTTAATAATTTGGGTGTTTTGGTGATTAAAAGTTTGAGTTCAAGGGGATTAGCGATGATGGTAATAATTTAGGGGGAATGAGTATGGGCAATTTGTATAGGGAGGGGATTAGGCAGTCATCCCTAAAATCTACCTTATTTAGCGATGAACTTAGAGAACCATTTGCCGGAGTCTTTCTGTTTTCTATCAGCAGGATTTGTGAAGTTGACCCAATTCATACCGAACCGGAGAGTATAACCATTTCCGAATTCGTAGTTGTCCATCGATGACCATGCAAAATATCCTCCTACATTGCATCCATGCATGATGGTATTTAAATTAGTGTCGACATATTAACATATAACTAAAAAAACAAAGATCTTTGCAAACGAACATAATTATTATATAGTCAAAACTCACTTGATGGCGCATTTGAGACACGAAAGATGACTGCAATGGCATTGAATTCGTCCTTTATCGGCAAGAGCATTTCCATAATCAGCAACTCCTGATAATTTTTGAACATACCATTTTATAATAAAATACATTCTAGTAGTTGGTTTAAGAAAACTTGAATGCAAGTTATATAAATAGAGACATACCCATTTTCAGTAATGTAGGTAAGCGGATTTTTGTATTTATCTTTGATGTATTTTAACATATTACGGAATCCTGGAGGATAGTATACGAAGCTAGGAGCCTGTAAAGAGAGAAAACAAATCATTTTTCAATCTCTTTTATAAATAAATATAAATCTATGGTCGTCTCAAATGATGTCGATACTAACCTCAAGACCAATAGGAATTCCGTCACGATAATCTGATGAAATCAATGAATATATATATATATATATATATATATATATATATATATATATATATATATATATATATAAATTGGTTTCAGAAAATTGAATTATCAAAAATAAATAAATATGATGAATTTTTCGTTTTACGTACATCCGAGGGTAACTCGTGGATCGGTTAAGGCGTTGGGTTGCGATGGAAGAGGAGGAGCTGCGTCGGCTGCATATTGTGTAACGTAATAGATCAACCCTAGAAAATCAAGCGATCCTTTAACCATTTCGGATTCTTGAGGAGTGAATCTTGGCAACCTCTCCCTTACGATATCTTTCATTATCTTTGGATAATCTCCGTACACTAATGGATTCAAGAACCTTCATATATATAAATAGAGACATATGCACAAATTAAGCTAAAAAGTATGGTTGTTGTATAACCAAACTTGTTAAACATAAATTTATGATTTGAGAGCCAACAACATGTATACCATCCGACGATGAAATCGAATGCCCGTTTTGCAGCAGCGTTGTCAGGAACGCTAGTTTTATTTAATGGGACGAACCATCTCCCGATCAAGGTTGTTCCTATTTTACTCCTTGAAGTTTCTGGAATATAAAATTTTCATATATATTAGTGTTAAGAAACAAATTAATAACATCGAAGAGAATGATACGATAAATATAAGTATTTGTAATACGATAAATATAGCCTATATATAGGAAAACAGAAGAAGAAAAAAACAAAAAAGATGTGTTCACTTATACTATACGCGGGCTTAAGAAACCTCCATACTCATCTTCTAGAGTTTGGGGAACATCCCAGTGGAATATTGTCACGTAGGGTTCTATGCCTTTATTCACGTTAAAAAAAGGAATGGATACATCGAAAACACAACATGAATGGTAAATTAAAACTGGCTTATATATAATTAAATGTGTATCATCAAGAAATTAAATTTACCATTTGCTTTTAACTCGTTGATGAGGTTATTGTAGTATTTTATCCCGTTCTCGTCGATTCCTCCAATCAATCTTCCCTCTAATTAAGGGTAAGTGTATACAATCATAGCATGAGTTAAAAATAATAATAATAACAAAATTTTTGGTCGAAATGTTTAGTTGTATATTTATTTATTTAGAACATCTCCAAAAGTAGAACTCTAATTAGGGTTCTTACCATTATTTATAATAATAATTTTGAAAATTTTTAACTTAAGAACCTCATTAAGAATTTATAATTTTTTTCTCTTCCAATGGTAGAATCCCAAGTGGGGTTCTTAAAAAAAAATACCATTTTGTATGAATGAATGTGTTTGACAAATGTTTTTTATGAGATGAAAAGATGCCACAAATAATCAAAAGCATATTACAATTTTGTATCCAAGTATCTGGCTGCACCAACATCGATTTTGACTTCTTTGACACCTTTTCAGCCTGCTGATATGCTCAAATTAATACCCTATTTAGATACTAAAGCAGTTGTCGTAGTATAGCTAGGGGTCGAACACAAGAACTCATAGAAACACACAATGGATTATATAGGTGAGAATTAAGCTAAGTAATTCAAATGTAATTGAAAGCAGTGCAGAAATTAAAAAAGTTGTAATTCAATTGGAAGAAATATAGGCCCAGGGTATTTCTCAGGAAATCAATGAATGCAGATAAACTAACTAGCATGATTCAGATTTAGCGCAGTTCTTGAACTCAAATCACTAAAGTATAATTAACCAACTGTCGTTGCGAAAACTATCTAAATCTAAATCCTAGGAATTCCAAATCTCTTTGCGAATCCTAAAGTCTAAATCAGCTTTAATATCAGGTTTGACATGTTCACAAATCAATTAAACCAAATCTCTTTGCGAATAATCAATTTGCTCACTACGGTTCTATCAGGTAATTAATCGCACTGTCGTGCCTAATCAATTATCCTAAGATCTAAGTTCCAGATTCGTCAACCTAGAATTAGCTTTAAACACAACCTAAGCGAAGAACTAATTCAGATGGTGAATCCTATAAACTAATCAACCTAGCATTCAAAGATAACCCTTATGAGAACCCTGAACCTAAAGTGGATCTACTCAGACATGGAGAATGAAACAATCAACATAACTGAATAAATCATCAAATAAAACAGAAAGAGTAACAAGAGGGTTCCAAATCCGATCTCGGACGAAGGGAGTTTCAGATTTTTCTTCCTCACAAAACCAAAGTAAAATAAAGCATACAAAATAAAGCATAGCCTAAACAGGTGGCTGTAAAATCCCTATAAATAACCTAAATCACGTTTTGGGGCTTCTTGCAAATATTAAAGACTTCTGGACCAAGTTGCAATTCTTCAACTCTTCATTAAAGTCGCGGGGCGTGTTTTGCTGCGATGGGCATCGATCGATACCAGGGGGTATCGATCGACACTAGTCGTAAAATCGGGTACTCAGCAACACGATCTTCAGCTTTGCTCCAAAATGCTCCAGAAAGCTCCAATATCTCCAATTATGCTCCAAACGTGCTAAGACCTGTAAAAGACTCTAAAACAATACGAAATAGCATAAAAACTCTATAAAACGGACTTATATCATGGCCTAAAAGGGGTAAAAACCATGATATATCAACTCCCCCAGACTTAGCCTTTGCTTGCCCTCAAGCAAATAGAAGACTAAACCAGAGAAAGAGGTTTGAAAACACGAAGACTCACCTGTTCAGGAACCATCGCAAATATCCATTTCCCAAGCACCCAAATGTCACCTAACCAACTTTTGATCTAACCACCATGTACTTCTCCGTAGACATTCACAGCTTTTCCAGACTCCATACATTATCTCGCAGCATTGTTCAAATAAAGCCCTCATCACCAGTTCCATCGCTGCAGCCAATGTTCAAGAACCTTTTAGATTCTTTACCATACAATATCATGACAAGGAACCACAATTTTTTTACTTTTTGTATCACTTTCTCTCCCCCAGACTTATTTCTTATTATGTTCTTTCTTTTACTTTCAGCTTTGCATATACACATCAAGGTATGAGACGCGAGTATTGATGGTGTTAGCCACCGAATCACCTTCCTGGAACATCAAGTATCGATCGACACACAGCATGGTATCGATCGATACCAGGCTTAAATCGACTTGATGAACTTTTCATTCGCGATTGGTGTCGACCGATACCAATGGGGTATCGATCGACACTAGGCGATTTCGAGTCTGCTCCTTGTTTATCCTGACACAAACACAGAACGAACGAAAAATAAAAAGAAAAACGACTCAAAAACAGACACACCAGTGGGTTGCCTCCCACCAAGCGCTCATTTTACGTCATTAGCTTGACTGTAACGCCCTTCAGGCAGGATAAGAATGCGAGCTTGCACCAAAACAGGCTCCACAACTTGACATTGCTAGCTTAAGAGTTCTGCTCAGCATACTTTCCACAAACTCTTTTCCTTTCTCTTTCAGCTCCGAAGTAAGAAGAACTCTAGCCTTAGAGAATGGTTTGGAGGCTCATTTGCACTTCACCTTGTACTCAATCGAATCTCCATCACACTTCTGAGGAATCAATGTGACATGGGGATCCTCGATTCTTTTGCTCTTCACCTTCTTCTTTGTTGCCTTAGCCTTCTTGACAACTTCCTTGGGGATGCTGGGCGGTTCAACCGAAACGTATGTGACAGTTGGCTCGTCAGGAGGCTCTTCCAAAAGATCAACTGCTAATGTCTCTCCTGTGACATCTTCAATGCAAGAGACACGTCCGGGAGTTCCTCTAGGGATGGCTTTGTAGTACACCTCCTTGTCAATGTATGAGAATGAGATGCACTTTCTTGGTGTGTCCATAATCGCACCAACCGTAGCCATGAACGGTCTTCCGAGAATTAACTGCGTACGAGATATTGCATTCATCTCTACAACCTGAAAATCAGTAGGAACCAGGCAATCTCCTCTTGTAATCATCAAATCAGCGATTGCCCCCATATGGAAGAGAGGTGGAATCGTTCGCGAACGTGATAGATGTCTTTGGAGGTTGAATATCAGCTCCCAACCTCTCTGCAATTACCCTGGACATGACATTGACGCAGGCTCCTGAGTCAACGAGAGACTCTTTGAATTCAACTCTAGAGATAGAGCATGGAACTGAGAAGATCCCTGGGTCTTCTCTCTTAGTCAACTGCCTCAGTGGAGGTGTACCTCTGGCCTTAATGAAGAGTGCCTTAATCTCTTCCTCAGTTTCTCTGCAATCTTTGAAGTGACTTAGCAGAGGCCAGCCCTATAGAGCTTCTTCAAAAGTGAACGAGTGGGGAATCTTTCGTACCATCTTCTCAAAGCCACGCAGCTGCTTTGGAGAAATGAGGTCTCTAAGGTGTCGAGGAATAGGATTTAGCTTCTTGGGCTTGCGAACTCTTTCTTCGATCAACTCAGGTGTTTTCACAATTTCTTGCCCGATCTGCGAGGGGTATCGATCGACACCAGGTAGGGTATCGATCGATACTCTTGTTCTTGAATCGTCTCTGGCAGATATGTCATGATCAAAAGGAGGTTCCACAATCAGCATAGCTTTGCATCTGGCGTCCTCTACCTCCTTCTTAGTCCTCTCTACAGCTCTATGATAAGGTGTCCTCGGTATGTAGACTCGTTCTGCAACTACTTTAGGTACCACAGTCGAAATCTCAGGCATCTCCTCAGAAATCACCTCAGTATCGACCAACACCAATGGGGTATCGATCGATACACGGGATTTGGAAGTATCCCGTTTCAGAATTGTAACTGGCATCGATCGACACTTGGGGGTATCGATCGATGCCTTGGCGATTTTAGGATCCTCATCAAAATTTTCTGCACTTGAGGAGATCGCATTGACGTGTGCTCTTGGATTTTTAGTTCTCCCTGGAAGAAAACCTTCCTGCCTCTTTACAGCTGCCGCTGTTTGAGCAACCTGAGTTTCCAGCTTCCTCTGGGAGAGACTGATGGCTTCGATTTTCCCATTCAGATCCATGTACAGTGAGTCAAACTTCCCATTGAAATCCCCCTGCAACTTCTCTTGTCCTTGAAGAATCTGTTCCATCATGAATTCCATCTTATAGTCTGTGGACTTTGGAGAGATGGGCTGGTACGAAGAGTTCCCGTAATTGAGGGTGTTGTTACTGAAGTTCCGGTTGTTGTTGTACCCAGATTGCTGACCCTGAAATCCAGAACCACCAACGTAGTTACAATCTTCCATTTCATCTTCACCGATATTATTGACTCCATCAGCAAAGTGCATAGTCTTCTTCGACTTCCCAAGCAAAATATCCAGCTTCGCTTGAACTTCAGCAATATGAGACCCATCAATTCCTGCAGCTTGCTTCTTCCTCTCGAAATCAGCATTATTGGTGCTATTGCTAGACGCCAAGTTCTCAATCAGCACAACCGCATCATCTGGATACCTGGTGTTGAAGTTCCCATTACTCGCAGCATCCATACCCATCTGGTACCTCCAATCAATCCCTCTGTAGAAAATGCCCAGCAGTTGAACCTGAGAGAACCCATGGTGCGGACAATCTCTCTGATAAGACTAGAAACGAATCCAAGCAGCCTTGAATGCTTCTGTCGGACCTTGAGAAAATTGCGAGATTTTGTTCCTGAGCTCTTCAGATCTCGCATCATCGTAGAAATTTATCAGGAACGCATTCTTCGTCTCATCCCATGTAGTTAGAGAATCAGGAGCTAACTGCTTCAGCCAATAAGCAGCATCCCCACTAAGAGAGTATGGGAAAAGTTTACAGAATATGAACTCATTGGGCACTCCATTGTACTTCATACCAGTGACCAAATCCTCGAACCTTTCGATATGATCCATGGGATGCTCATGAGGTAGGCCATGGAAAGGACTCTGACTCACGAGAGCATAGTACGCAGGCTACAGCTCGAAATCGTTCCTCTGAAAAGTTGGGATGCGAATCGCAGATCGATTGGCATAGAACTGATCAGGTCTGTTGTGCTCGCCAAGTGTCTTAACTCGATCACCTGCAGCATTCCCAACGTTGGCTCGCCCAGCTGGCGCGACAATCTCAATAACAGCAGCAAGGACAACGACGTTTCCAACTTCATCAAGTCGCTGTCCTCCCTCATTGCACACATGACCCTCTTGGTCTCTCAGAACTCCAGCTTCGTCAGCTCTTAAAACCACTGGGTTGTTCATCCCTGATGTTTGCTTGGTCTTTCTGTTTGTGCATTCCACAAGTGCTAGCTGTTCCAACGACAGTTCAACTAGCTGAATGCTCTTGTTGCTTCTGGTTTCACGAACGGACATACACCTGAAACCAAAGCACTAGACAAGGCACGTAAGTAACCAAAAAAATACGTTGAGTATCGACCGATACCAAGTGGTGTCGATCGATATCAACAAAAGAAGACGACGAGTATCGATCGATACCGACGAACTTAGTCGAAATTATCAAACTAAAATCTAATGGCGAATTGAGTCCCCGGCAACGGCGCCAAATTTGATATGCTCAAATTAATACCCTATTCAGATACTAAATCATCAAATAAAACATAAAGAGTAACAAGAGGGTTCCAAATCTGATCTCGGACGAAAGGAGTTTCAGATTTGTCTTCCTCACAAAACCAAAGTAAAATAAAGCATACAAAATAAAGCATAGCCTAAACAGGTGGCTGTAAAATCCCTATAAATAACCTAAATCACGTTTTGGGGCTTCTTGCAAATATTAAAAACTTCTGGACCAAGTTGCAATTCTTCAACTCTTCATTAAAGTCGCGGGTCGTGTTTTGCTGCGATGGGCATCGTTCGATACCAGGGGGTATCGATCGACACTAGTCGTAAAATCGGGTAATCAGCAACACGATCTTCAGCTTTGCTCCAAAATGCTCCAGAAAGCTCCAATATCTCCAATTATGCTCTAAACGTGCTAAGACCTGTAAAAGACTCTAAAACACTACGAAATAGCATAAAGACTCTATAAAACGGACTTATATCATGGCCTAAAAATGGTAAAAACCATAATATATCACCTGCACCAAATAGACACCACGTTTCATTAGTTTCTTCCTTCTGTATCTTAGTTTCCAGATGTTCAAGTATTCAGTGACTAGTCCATATCCAAGCAATATGGTTTACGTTAATCACTCACCATGAAGAATATCATGAAGAGATCCGTTAGGAGCATATTCATAAGCAAGAACACGGAGAGGGCCATCAACACAATAACCCATAAGAGCAATAACATTTTCGTGTCGTAATCTCGAAACCATTGATACCTGTTACAGTTTCTACATCAGCTCCAAAATAAAAGTAGACAAAACATTCCCAAAGGAGTGGTTTGATGCTGGACCATTTCCACATAGGAGACAGAACAAAGCAAAAACAAAACCAGAACCTGAATAACATACAAGAATCTCATTATAACAGAACTAGAACAAAGCAAAAATAAAACTAGAAACAGAACTAGAACAAAACAAAAACAAAACTAGAACCAGAATAACATACACTGTCTAATCACCACCAATACCATTCAGTTTTAAACTAACAACTGTAAATCGTTTTACATAAAAAACACAAGAGAACACAAGAGAATCATGTGATACCTGGTGATGGTGTAAGCTCAAATGCATCGACCTCTGCAAAATACACTCTCTGCCTCTGTAATGTAACCATAGACAGAATTAAATTTGGAGCAAACATAGATGGTAACAATACGTACAAGGCTCTACAGATGACAATTTTACAGGTTGCATCTCTTATTAGACATGCTTGAATTCAACAAAGGCCACAAAATGCTAAATGAATTTGATGGGTTTACATATATTAATTAAATACAATATACAAATACATAAGAAAAAAAACGCATACCTCATAATTGATTTCTGAGCATCTTATGAGAGAACCTAGGGACTCGTTGAGGCATGGCTCAGATTGGGAAAAGCATGGGATCGAAGAAGACGAGTCTGTGGAGAAAGGGAAAAGGGTCGGTGATGTTACCAAGCTTGGAGCCATGGAACGTCACCTGATGATTGAGAAGCTGATCCTCCCGCCATAGGTTTCGATTCCTCCACTCAAAAAAAAAAAAAACTATATCACCATAGGTTTCGACTCTCGGCGACACCAACGAAGAACCAGAGAAAGCTGAGGAGAGAAAACGTCGCAAATACAAGAAATTGTTTTTGACCCAAAAAAAGACTGAACCAATAAAATCAGGCCACCTGTTTTTAAGAATCAGTTTTTAAACAAAATTTTTTTAAACCGTTTCTTAGCTTTTAATTAATTTTTTATTTATTTTAAATACATTAAAATCCTTAGAGCCCTTTTAAGAATTTCCAGTTGGAGATGGTCTTACTTGGTAAAACCTCTTGACCATGCTATCGAGAATCGGTATGCTTGGACGTTCAACTTTTTCAGTAATTGGACATCATCCTGTGCAAATTATACAAAATTTGAAAGGTTAAAATATATATTGTTGTTTGTTAATTTGAAAATATATCTTCAAAATAGAAAATACGAACGATATATAAAAATATACGTAAACACAAGCTAGTAATAGTCTCACACCTTATAAAGATCAAACGAATCGCAAGCAAGGTCACCCGAACTACGATCAGGTACTTTTTCTGTTGCATGGAAAATCAAAATATTAGTTGGAATATTCCTTTCCCAAATTTATATTCGAGTATTCATCGAAATGAGCTATATATAATCTGATGATAACCTGGATATCGATGAGTAAAATAGTCCCAACCATTAAGTGCTCTATGTGCAGCACCTTCGAACTGTTATAACATATAAATTATGCCGATAAACAAAATGCATGCGTAACAGTTGAAAATAATCTGCATAGATCGATATCGCTCTATTTTTAAGATGATATATGGGAGCCATAATGACAAAGAGAACTTCACTTTCCAGAGAACAAAATGCATGCGTAACAGTTGAAAATAATCTGCACCAAAAGTGAAGTTCTCTGGAAAACCTGCAGTTCGGTTGAATGTAAGGTTATTGTCACAGTTGAAAGGGTTCTTTAGCCTTGCAGGCCGGGTTGCAAACATTTTGGCCACTTGAAACCGCAAAGAGAATGACAAGAATGGCTAAAGAGAAGTGACCTTTTGGAATTTCCATGGTTGACAGCATTGTGTGTTTGCTTTCTTTGGTTCTTAATTGTTTTTTTTTGCTTTTGTTGATGAACTTAGGGTTTATATAGGAGAGTTTGCGTGCATGAGAATTGCATGGGGCTTGAAGTAAACTCGTTACTTACGAATATCTTTTCAATGATATTTATTTGTTCTCCATGTTCTCCACCACAACCTTGCTGTCACGTTCCTTAATTAATTAAAAATTATTGACATTTATATACTGCATGTTATCTAATCAAGTATTGAGTTGATAATACAAGAAAACTTGATTTAATCCTAGTTAATAAACAAATTCACATGTTGAGTTTTACGGCATCGTATTCCTCTTTCTTATACATATATAATACGTAGAGAGCAATTCACACACGATATATACCTGCACGTGTCTGTCTGAATGAGAGAATACATATGCTAATGTTCCTTAACGATTATTTATATGCAATTTATTAATTTAACCAAAGTAAAAATTTATTTCAAATCTGTTTTATAAGAATTTTATAAGTTTGTGAAATTGGTTAACGGTTTTCGTTCGAAACACATTTTGTTTTAGCTTATTATTTAATCACTATAAGAGCATGTGTATCGGTGACTTTTGCCCAATTCTAAACATTGGGGCTGGTGCAAAAAACAATTTGTGGGAATAAAATAATGCATAAGAGTTTAGTATCGATACCAATTTAAGCGTTTTTTGGTCCCGTTCCTAGAAACCTGTCGTCTCCTTATTCGTCGAATTTTTGTTTGTTTTTGTCGATATTGTTTAGCACCTTTAAATAAGGAACTCAGATACACATGCTCTAATGGAGTCATTATGACTAAAATTTGATACGGAAATTATTCGTCATAAATTTATGACATTTTAGATATGATATCGTAATCAAAGTTTTATGTCACACATTAGTAGCTTTTGTGTCATAATATTGTGACAATTAAACCGTCGTTAACTTTTATCGCTATTAAGAACAAAATTATAACGAAAATAGCATTTGTAACAATTATGACAATATTGTGACCAAATATGTAGTCACAACTTTGTTACCAACTTGTTATGGAACGGACTGTCTCAGTTTGTGACGATACAATAATTAAATGGCAATAACAAATTGGTACGAGTCGGGAAAAAATCATAATAAAGTGCAAACGGAAGGTGTAACAATTTGTTCAATCACTGTTTTTGAAAATAATTACCAAATTAATTGATTACTAACGTTTTATTCAGTCATTGTTTTCGATGAACTAATAACCAATTTTGTACGTTTTTGACACTATTTCTTTTTGTTATTTCTGTCACGGATGATTTAGAATAAATAAATATATATTTAATTTATTTACAAGGAATTAGAATACATCTTATTTTTATTTTTTACTAATTATTTTTATTATATTTGTTTTCAATAACAACAATTAGTTTTCTCTTTTCCATGCTAGATATGGATTTTATCCAAATACTAGAAGGGGAAAACTAATTTTTTTCCTTTCTATATATGTTAAATTGAATCCTGCGGTGACACAAAAAAAAATCAAAAATTAAAAGTCATAATTCTCCATTGTGTAAGTTGTATGCAGGAGAAAAAAAGGAGGAATACACGTTCTATGAGAAAACAAATTAGTCAAGCAACCAGGGTACGTGCCTGTCTTAAGATTCATGTTCGACTACGTTTGGTCATCCAACTCACAGAAATTTGTAACTGTGCGAAAAAGAATTTGGGCCTAAAGATGGATTAATCTAAGACGAAAGCCTGAGATTACCTCCGGATAAGCAAAAAAAAAAAAACAAATTAGTCAAGCAATCTGGATACATGTCGTTTTAGTTGATACTGTTTTTCTATAAACTTTTTCAATGATTCTATGGCATCAATTTTACTACAAGGAATCTGGATACATGTCGTTCTAGTTTCTTGCAAACCTTCTCGATACATGATGCACTGTTGACCAGTCATTTTCTGTTTGTTTTGGTTTTGCAGATGACTCAGACCACCAATATGGGAGAGAAGTAAAGACCTATCTACTGGTGAATAGCGACAATGTAATATAGCCTACAATAAATGAAAGAATCGTGATAATCTTTTAGTCAAGAATCGTGACATTTTTTAGTTTGCTAAATTAGTAGGTACATTAGGATTTAATCCGCGCTATAATTAGCGCGGAATAATTCTTTTTAAAGAAATTCTTTTGAAATTCAAGAAAAATTATTTTTATTTGAATTATATAATATGCATAACTCATGATTATAGATAAAATTGTCAAACGAAATAATTTGTCTATTTAACCCGTTTTGCAATTGACTAAAATATTATTCTGGCTAACCCGTAAAACATATAATTTTTAAAACATAACTCTATTAATTATTATGCACCGTTTAATGACTCTAGTTTTGTGGTTAGTTCATGAACTCTTAAAAAAAATTTATTGTGTCTAAATTTTTATAAAATTAGTAAAATATTTTACAACTTTTAGTTTGATATAAATTCAAATAAAATATAATTAACAATATATCAAGATTTTGAATAGCTTTTTTCCTTTGAATATATATGAATTGATTATTATTTAAAAATATATAGTAAATAACATCTTTAATGCAAAATTAATACTTTCCATATTTTTATCACTAATTGTAAAAGACAATTATACACTTTCCTTCATTAATTATTCTTTGTAATGACATTTCATGTAATAACTTACAAACAAAGTTTATTTTCAAAAATGTATTCTTAAATAATATTATAAAGATAAGATGGATTTGTGACAATAATTTAGTGAATAACGGTGAAAATTTTGAGATGACAAATCAGTATATTGATAAAGACGGATTTGTAAAGACGTATTAGTAAAAAATCATGACAAATCTAATCTATTAAAATAGAGTGCTATTTTGTGTCCAAACAAGAAAAAATGAAAATAAATTTATTCTTATCCTGAATAACTTTTAAACTTTAGATTTTTGTGATAACTATTCTCTTTTTCCAAACAGTTGAATTTTATTCAATTAAAAATTCATTTAATTAATCTGATTTAATTAAAAATGTAAATTAAATATTTCAAAAATAACTTAAATTTTTATTATTATTTTGTTACGAAAATAATATTAGTTATTTTGAATTTTTGAATTTAGATTATGCAAATTTTTTTTAGAATGATACATATTCAAAATTAACAATGTTCATTAAAATATAATATTAAATTTGAATTTAATGTAGATTTTCTGAAATTTCATCAACAGTTACAAGCAAAACATTCAGAATAATAACAAAATATATTTATTTCTAAATTTAAATCTTATTAATACAATTAAATTTATAATTGAATATTTTTCAAACTGAAAAAGAGTATATTATTAATTAGATTTGCACAACCATAAATTTGATTATGCATATGGACAACATTCAGTTACTAATACATATTCAATATTTTTAATTTACATATATAAAATAAAAAATATTTTAAAAATCAAATTGTTTTAGCAATTGTTAATTTAGAATTAAATTCGAAATGAAAATCTAATTAATCTTGGTAAGATTGTCCAAATTATGTTAATATTCGTTTATATTAATAAATATTTATTAAAAATAATATTATCATAAAAACTAAACCATAAATGGTTATTTTATTAAAATTAAAAATTAAGAATTCTAATACAAACAAAATTATAACAGATACACTTTTTGTGTCCAAACATGAAAACATTCATATTAGGCTATTCTTTACTTGGATAACTACTATTCAAGTTGCCAAACAAGTCAATTTAGTACAATATTAATAAAACAATTATTTTAATTTATATTTAAAAATAATTCCTAAAATTCAAATTTTAATTTAGATTAGTTAGGATTTCTTTAAATATATGTTAGATTATTTATCAAAAATCACAAAACCAGTTGTTTCTTTACAAAAATAATAAACCGGATAATTTAAATATTCAAATTTAAATAATATTCTCATAATGACGGACATGATAAACGATATGTTATTGTTTATTTTTATCATAATCAATCAGCCTAAAATTTTAAATATTTGAAATTAGTAAATATTTATATTATACGGTAATATGAACGGACGGATTAGAATTATGTTTTTATAATCACAGTCATTCTCGGATTGATATGGATGGACGAGTTAGAATTATGTTTTTATAATCACAGTCATATTTAATAATAGAAAATTTTAAATTTACAAAAACAAACTATATCTAAACACAAAAATAAATATTTGTCACTTATTAGAAAAATTGGATCTATAAAAAAATTATATCTAAATACAAAAAAAAAATATTACAAAATTTGTTAACAAAAAAAAGAAAAATTTATGTGCGGACGTACGGGGTAAAATCTAGTTTGAGATTAAAAAATCAGTGTCTTATTACGACAGAATTGTATGTAACAAAATTTTAGTGATAAGGTGTGAGAGAATTGAGATTGTGAAATAGTCACATATTAAGATGGATCAATGACAACTTATATATCAGTCCTTAATTTTGACGATTTGAGACTACAATTTCGTTGTGACAGAACTAAGACTGATAGTCTCATAATATGACAGTACTGAGACAATATTTTTAATCGATAATTGTGACGTTTCGTTACTTTAATTTGATGAATCGTCACCATTTGTGACAAAATAGATACTAGATAATTCGTCACAAATTTTATGACGTTTTTGTTATAAAGAAAGATTTGTGACGATCGTATTGTAACCGTTCTAAAATAGTCACAAATCTGTCACAATATTGTTATTGCTACAAAATAGTTCTTATTATGACTAAATATTTTGTTTCAATATAATACTAAGTAGTAACTCTCGCTATGCGCAGAGTAAAAAATCTATGAACTATTTATTTTAAAATTATTTGAAGTATAAGTAATTTAATTGATTTAATATGTATTTTAATAATATTGTGAGTAACATCAAGATTTGTGTTGATAATGCAGTTGCATATTTAAGAATGGTAAAGCGGACTAATACACTCAATTTAACCAACTTCGTATGGAACTAATATATTATTGAAAAATTCTCTGGTGAAGACACCAACATATCTTATTAAGAAAACAGTTTTAGTGATTTATTTTGTTTAAAAAAATTCAAATCATATCTTATGTATAGAAAATATAAATTTTTATTATATGTTTGATGTGATAATTCAATTTATTTTAAAAAAATAAAACTAAACAAAGATGATTTAGAAACAATTAATATGATATAATTAGATATCAAATCTTCCTTATTTTATATGATGTCTAATAAATATTATTTACTAATTTTTGTGGTCGTCAATTAAGAAAAGAGAATGGGATTTATTTATAATTAACAATGAATTTATGGTTAGTCTAATGGGATATGATTCTCTAACCAAAATAATATTAGTGGCATTGATAGTAATAACTCTAATAATATGAACTTATTTTTATATTATTCTGAAAATTACACTGATGATGACACGTCATCATGACACAATTGTAAATCACATGTGATGCCAATGTTATTTTTTTATCAGTCTTTCTCAATTAATATTTTTTTTTTGTCAACAGCCTTAATACCTATACCGGTTCAGTGAACCAAACTGGGGTATCGAGTTTACATAAGTAAAATCTGATGGGTAGATTCGATCACCTCGTGCTAACTTGTCTGCCACTGTGTTGCTCGCGCGTGGGATGTGTGTGATAGAGAAAAAAGTGAAAACCTCCTTACTCCTCTTGAACTCCTCCAAATGTAGTGTAAAAGCCGGCCACTCTTTGGGTGTAGACACCATCTTCACCAATTCTGAGCAGTCTGTTGCAAAGGCTATCGCCGTCTTGTAATTTACGATTATGCAATGCATCGTCCAGATAAACGCTTCCAATTCTACGTGTAGCAGAGATAAATTTCTTCGCATATTTCGGTCCTTCTCAATTAATATATAAGGAATTTTTCTTGTGCTCGTATTTTTACTTATATTATATCATTTATTATAAAATATACATTTGGCCATCCAGGATTTGTGGGGGTCAACCTCTGTTAATAATAATAAAAAAAGCAGATAATTAGCCAATTATATATAAATATACACATACAAGTATAATTAGCTCACACATACTGCTAGATCATGGTCAAAACTTTTACTCCTAAACACAGATTATGGGAAAGATTAACCACATACCACTTTGCCAATAGAACTTTTGCCAGCTTCTTTTTTTCTGTTTTCTTTTGGAACTACTTCCACCACCTGCGCCAACTTCTTCTTCAGAGGAAGAATTCATACTGGTTCCTTGATGAATTTCGTTAGACATCCTTCTAGATCATGGTCAAAACTTTTACTCCTAAACACATGTCAGAGAGCTTACTACTTGACCATACGTTACCTATCTAGTCATGGTTTAGCTTTGATGTAACATTCCAGATCAAAGAACGAGGCCAATTTTTGGATCAAAGACACAAAAACTGGCGCGTAAGGCCCAACTAAAACTGTAAACCCTTCCCAATCGAAACCAAATACCTAGCTCTTTAGAAATTTAGGCCTCAAGCAAAGATAGATATACCTAGAAGCATCTCCCTCCAAACTTCTCTGATTTTGTTTTTCAAACTCTCCTTATTTTTATTAGTGAATCCGTATCCCTATTTACTAGTGGAACCTTACTTTTTCATAGGGAACCAAAATCAGAGGTGTCAAATGCATAAAGGAAAAATATATCAATGAGGAGGATCTTATCAAGTTACTCAAATGCCCGTGATTGTTGAGATGAGAGCATTCAGACCTGTTTTAATAATATTGACGACCTTAGGTAAAATATGAAATATGGACCTTTTATTTATATCATAAAAATATAACAAAATTTTAAATATTAATGATTATGCGCGGATCGTATTCGTATACGTTTTTACTATCACTATTCATTCGTGCAAGTTTTGGACATGTTTTTATTTCAAGATCAATTTCAAGCATGTGATTTGCATTTCTACATTTTACTACCCAAGTTAGAAACTTCAAAGCTCTCATAATTAATAACTCCTTACACAAACCGAAAAATCTCAATGACAAACATTTTTTCGTCATGAATATTAACTACAAGTTCATAATACAAACAAAATATTGATACATGCTTTGGACTTTTACATTGAGCGATAGTTTTTTCTCATGTTTGATAGATTCATTATGGAGAACCAACTCATGAGGCATTGATAACCATTTGGAGAAGAACTTGTGTACATTTTCTTTTCTGCAAAATTGCAATTAAAGAATCAATCAACATATTTAAGCCTAGAAGAGAAAGATTGATTATACGTTATTTTATTCATAGTCAATTACACATAAGATAATACTATATTTTTCCCATAACTCATTTTACAAAATCTCAATCTTTCTCTTAAAAAGTTAAGATCTAAAAAAATTCGAGAACATAGTTTACAACAAAGGTAAAGACGAAGTGATCATTTTTTTTCTTCCATAAAAACTCATACGTTTGATCAAAACCACCGACTCCATAGTGAAAATAGAGACAAATTGGATATAATTGGTTATGCAAAACACTTTGCATTTGTAAGAAATTCAAATGCCCAAGTTTTCTAATTTTAGAACGATCTATTTAGGATGAGGAAAAAATACTTGAGTAAAAACAAAATAAAGCTACCAGATAAGAGAAACAAAACGTAACAAAAGAGATACTAAATTGGAAATCTCTTCGAAAGTATGTGTTATGTCTCTTTCTTAAATTTGCAAAATAAAGTTTATGTAGTCAAAAGCGGTAGTTGGGACTCTATGAAGCAATATAGTTTTGGGTTGACTCTGGTACACTACCCCTAATATACAACTTATTCGATATACATCATATGCTTTTCGTCTCTTTTCTACACACCCCAAACAAATTTATTATTTACTAAACTTCATGAACTTTGTATTCTCTTATAATTACAACATAACGACTAAAAATTGTGGTTGAGTTTAATAAACTGGTAATCGTGTTTAAAAAATGAAGATTAAGATAATCCGACCCGTTAACCCCTAACCTGACCCGACTCCCTAACCCAAATGTAATGAAAAAACTAAATCGAATCAATATTTTCTTTTAATTGTGTTTTCAAATTTAATTGTGTTTTGGAATAAATACTTTCTTTTAATCCACATAGCATGACACAATTCGATTCTTGGATTTATTTTGTTTTCTCATATAAACGAACCTTGAGATTTTGCTAGGAGAAAATATTGATGAAATCTCTTTTTCTCTTCTCTTTTTATCTCGTCTTTAGAACCCTAATTATGTCCCCAAAGTAATTTTGTTTTTCAATAAGTTTGGGTTAGGGAGTCAGGTTATAGAGTCGGGTTAGGGGTTAAAAGGGTTGGATTATCTTAATCGTAGCTTTTTAAACGCGATTACCGGTTTATTAAACTCAACCACAATTTTTAATCACTATGTTGTAATTATAAGAGAATACAAAGTTCATGATGTTTAGTAAATAATATTTTTTTTTGGTGTGTAGAAAAGAAGCGAAAATCTTAGGATGTATATCAAAAAAGTTGTATATTAGGGGTAGTTTACCATATTCAACCATATAGTTTTAGATAAAGAAAAATGTGAAGTATATACATTATTAGCGCTACTAGAGTGTGAAAAAAAATTTAATACGGATGAAAGACATAATTTGTTTTTTTGTGGACTGAGAAACTAATCCATGTTTAATATTCCAAAAAATTAAGACATAAAAAAATTAATACGGAGGAAAGACATAAAAAGACATAAAAATTAATACGGAGGAAATTTGATTTAATATACCAAAAAAATTATATAATTTGAGAACTAATCCATGTTTTAAAAAATTTGAAAATTAATTTTTTATTACTTAAAAATACAATTATACCCATCATAAATTTTGAAAAGTTACAAAAAATATATTTATTTTTTCATTCTCAAAATAAAAATATATTACATAATAATTATTCATTAATAATTTAATTATATATATATATATATCCATTAGAACATAATAACTTTATTTTAATTATAATTTATATTTAGATATAATCATATTTATTAGATATACATAAATTATTATGAAAATCTACTCCTCTATTTATCAATAGCGTATTCAAACTCTATATATAAAAAATATACAAAAACATGTTTGTGACGCGTATGTATACGATATGTTTTGTCATCATAAATTCTAGCGTTGAGACAGTCTAAAATAAGTTATATAATTTATTAATGTTTTATTTCATGAACTTCCCTGATTTAAGAACTTCAAAATACTAGAAGATCCATGCTTACATTTTAATTCTTATTATAATTAATAAAATTGAAATAAAATATTTTTATTAATTTTTAGGTTAATCGAAAAATAATACATTAGATTTTAAGACAAATTTCTATGTTTGATTTATCTAAGATATTTTAGTCATTTTAGAATAAAGGTTAGTTTTCAAACTTTCTAAAACATAGGTTAGTTTTCAAAATATATAATTTTTTTTTGGAATATTAAACCAAATCTCCCAAAAAATTTTGTGGATTGATAAATATTAGCTTGTCAAAATATTGTGTGGAAAGTAATGATATGGTAAAAAATAGGTTGATGTGTATTAGTGTTTTGTTTTTATTGGTTTTTCATTTAATATTTTTTATGATGTGTTATCTTTTAAAAGCAAAAAAATCTAATAAACCGTAAATCTTATTATATAAAGCTGGATCCCTCGACGTGAGCCTGACACGTATGATAATTTTCAATCACGAAATTGTGACATTTGTCACGGTTGTTTTAGATTTTGACATATGTCAAATTTTTTTTTTTTTAAAGTAAAAATCAATTAAAGTAAATATTAAAAATGTTAAACTAAAAAAAACAATCTTATTAAAAGTATATTAAAGTAAATATTAAAAAAACGTAAAGTAAAAAAGGCAATGTTGCCAAAAGAAAAAAAAAGTATAAGTAAGGAAAACTTATAATAAAGGAAAATGACTAAAGAAAACTTAAAAGTTTATAATCTAAAATCACGATCAAACTTTAAAAAATAAAATTATAAATATACTCTAAACTTAATAGGAAAATTATTAATATACGATTTAAAATCGATTTCTAATCTTAAAAAGTAAATGACAAAGGTAGTTATATTTATATTAAGAAATATTAAACAAAAATTATAAATAAAAGTCAAAGTTAAAAAAAACCATATTTTAGTTTAGAATAAAGAAATTAAACAATAGATTACAATCCTAAAAATAAAAGGAATAAAAACCAAATTTTATATATTAAAAAACATATTTCAATTTAGAATAAGGAAATTAAACAATAGATTACAATCTTAAAAAGCTAAACTTTTAAAAAAGGAAAGAACAATTAGTAATTTTTAAATAAACTACAAACTTAAAATGGAATACAATCCTAAAAAGAAAATGAATTCTCATTTTCCACCTTTAGATAACCAAATTGATAGATTCTCAATTTCACATTCATAATTCTATAAGGTAAAGTTACTAATATATATATATATATATATATATATATATTTATATATATATATATATATATCTTATTATATAAATCTGGATCTCTCAATGTGAGTGTGACACGTAGGATAATTCTCACTCACGAGATCGTGAAATTGGTCACGGTTAATTTAGATCTTGACATGTGTCAATTTAATTCTAAAAAACAATTGAATTAAACTAAATATTTAAAAAGGTTAAACTAAAAAAGGCAATCTTAAAAAAAGAAAAAAAAACAAGAATAAATAAGGAAAACTTATACTAAAGGAAAGTGACAAAAGGAAACTTAAAGGTTTATAATCTACACCCACGACCAAACCTTAAAAAAAAAATTATTAGGATAATTCTCACTCACGAGATCGTGACACAGTTAATTTAGATCTTGAAATATGTCAATTTAATTAAAAAGTAAAAATAAATTACTGTAAATATTAAAAATGTTAAACTAAAAAAGGCAATCTAAAAAAAGTAAAAATGAATTAAAATAAATATTAAAAAATATACTAAAAAAGACAATCTTTAAAAAAAAAACAAGTATAAGTAAGGAAAACTTATAATAAAAAAAAGTGACAAAAGGAAACTTACAAGTTTATAATTTACAACCACGACCAAACTTAAAAAAAGAAAATTATAAAATATACTCTAAACTTAAAAGAAAAATTATTAATATACGATCAAACTTAAAAGTTTATAATTCTTTCCATTATGTCAAAATGAAACATACAAAGGAAAATTATTAATATACAACAACGACCAAACTTTATATAATAATCTACACATTTCAAAAGTTTTAAAAAAGGAATAAAAGCCAAAACAATTTTTTTTTAAACATAATTCAGATTAGAAATAGTAAATTTTTTATCATATAAAAGTGAATGTTTCAAAGTTGCTAATTCACCTTATCACGACATGTATCAAGTCAAAGTTGGAAATATTTAAAATCGATTAATAAAAAATTTAAAAATTCTTATTCATAATCTTAAAAGATAAAATTACTAAAAATAAAATTAAAAAGTTAAAGAATTAAATTTATCTTAAAATGTAAAATTAATATAGAAAAGAAAAAACATTACTTATTTTTCCATTTAGATTAAGAAAATTAATCATAAAAGAAAAATAATTCTAATTTCTCACTTCTATATAAACCACAATTTGGTAGTATATCATTGATATAATATCAATTACACCAAAAAAAATTAGAAGTCCAATAATCATTTCCAAAGCTATTTACTGCATCTATTCACCAAATTTTTCTTTCAAGGTATATATTTATTTCATCGTAAACTTTGTTTCTAAATATATGTATAAGATATTTTCATGGGTGATCTAATTTTATTTTCCATTTTATCGTCTTTAATTTTTTCACGGGTTATAAAATATTAAATTATAAATCTGCATATATGCGGGTACTTATCTAATATGTGATATTTTATGTGATATTTTAGAATGCAAAATAAGTTTAGATTATGAGTTCCTTTTGTTATTCACATAGATATAGATACGAACCTTATTTATTTATATATATGTATATGCTAATAGATCAAAGACTTCCTATAAAAAAAAGATCATGGGTTTTTTTAATAAAATTTTAAAACATAAAAAAAAATAGGCTTTGGACAAGAGCGGGGACTGAGAGCATTCCACAGTTTGATATACTTCAAAGGGGTAAATGCTAAATCCTTTATAGTTTAACGTTTTATGTATGAGAATATATATATATATATTTATATTTATAGTCATATGTGTTTTATATGTGGAATTGATAGGAAGGGATTTACCGTGGGCGTAATCGCAAAGATGAATTGAAGGAAAACCTTCACGCACTTTTGCTAGTGGGTTTTGGGACGATCGATGGTATCCATTATTGGATAGTGAAGAATTCATATGGAACTGTATGGGTTGATGGTGGGTATGGGAAAGTTATTAGGCAGTGCAGTCCAGGAAACAACAATCCCTCTTTGTTTATCAAAGTAAGATATCCAGAGGTAATGTAATTGACTCGCGTAAGTTTAAAATGTCAATTTAAACAACAATCCAGAAGTTTCATTATATTGTACTTTATACTTTTTCTCTTATTTTTTCAATTTAGTAATTTCTGTTTTAATAAATATAATTAGATTTTATAATTTATAATCCACGTAAGTTTGATATGTATGATTAGATTCTAAATTAAGATTATGTTAAGTTATTCACAAATTACATTTTATAACTCGCAATTAAGGAATATAAATTGATCCATATTATCAATAAATCTGATAAACAATCTTGCTAAATAAATGTTGAAGTTCCAAAAACATAATTTCCATTATATGGTATTTCCTGTTTTTTCACTTACTTTACTTTTTCAATTTAGTTTTTTCCATTTAGAAAAACCATATTTCATTTTTTTCTTTTTTAAAGTAAATAATTAAGAATGAATTTTTTTTATTAAATTGACACATGTCGCGATCTTAATTAACCATGACACATGTCACGATCTCGTAGGTTATAATTTTGCCTACATGTCATGCTCACGTTGCTTCTGTTTTTTTCACTTATTTTACTTTTTCAATTTAGAAAAAACATATTTCATTTTTTTCTTTTTTGAATTAAATAATTAAGAATGTAATTTATTTTTATTAAATTGACACATGTCGTGATCTTAATTAGCCACAACACATGTCACAATCTCGTGAGTTATAATTTTGCATACGTGTCACGCCCACGTTGAAAGATCAGCTTTATATAATAAGATCATTTGTTTTTATTATAAACAAAAGATCAAATACAAAATTTGATACAGTTGAGATACACAAAACCGGTGGACAAATCGAAATCTCCGGAAACTAAGCCCAAAAGAGGGAAGCAGAAGCCCAAACAAAAGAAGCACAAGTCCAAACACGGAAAGCAATAGATTAACCGCCAATGAACCAAAGGCACAAAATTGAAATGCTCAACCTATTCTCACCCACGATCTTTCCCAAAAAGTGTAATCGCAAGAACTGTACCAAGAGACATGAAACTCGAGAAGAACCACGTCCGAACAATGTTCTAATCCGATCTCATCACAGCAACAACACCAGCAGAAAAGAACATAGGACCAAATCGATGAACATAGTCAATAACTACTCCATCTCAGCCACTCCAAAAAATTGATACACTCGAGAAGACAAAGGCTCAAGGTAAAGAGACCTTGAAACTCTCAATGGGTACTGGGTACAAGCCAAAGAAGATCACCAACTCTTACACGCGGACACTCGCAAAAACAGGCTCAGCCACCTACAGACATAAGACCGGTCACCTTCTCGCAAGAGAAGAACTAAAGATCGATATCACGTCGGAAGGACGACGGTCACCTGATGGACTCTGTTTAAGAGGATTAAAATTTAATTTTTAAAAAAAGTTAAATCATCGACCCAAATATCAACCAGGCCCCGGCCAATAAAAAATGAAATTGAATCCAAGAGCAGACCCAACTAAAAAGTCCGATCCAAAACTCACAAAAAAAACTAGACCCGAGATGAAAAGAGGAAAACATGGGTTTGACGACAAGATTGTGTTAACTAGGTGTTAATTGAAGGATTTAAGTTCGGTGGCCGTCGTCTTTTCTCTCATCTTGTCGACTAAGGGCATGACTGGTTTAAACGCAGCGGGAGCGGATGCGGGTGCGAGAGTTTGCAGAAGCGGGCGGTTGCGGTTTATAGCACTGTTGAGCGATTTCTAGGACTGGTATAGCGGTTGGAAACGGGTGCGTTTGTGGGAGATTTGTGACTGGTTAACCAGCATATAATTGCAACGCAACATTATTGTGAACTTGTAAGTTGTAACCAATTAGCACTGTGAAAGCCAGATTATCAAGAAATTTTCTCCTCTATGACTCACAATATGTTGTCATACTTTGAATAGAGACTAATCAAAATATTTTGTGCAACTCCTTGATTATTCTCATTTTCTTCGAAGAGTCTCATAGACTATATTCACTAATCACTATATTCATCAAGATATCCTTGTTTATGTAATCTCGCCTTAGTGTTTGGATTTTGATCAACTTTGACCTCCCGTTTCTTTGAAACTCAACTTGTAAGAGCATCTCCATCGCTGGGTTCAGGAGGGGTTCTTAACAATAAAATAAAATAAAAATAAATAGAAAACCATGAAATTGCTAAGAACCGTCTCTTAGACCATGTTCAATGCAGATCTTGAAGGATCTTGCAAGAGTGTCCAAAGATTAATTAATATTTTAAATCATGTTTTGGGTGTCTAAAATGTGTTTTTGGGGTCTAAAATTGGATCTGATTTTTGACTTAAGACCCGGTGATGTGCTTGTTTCTGATTGGTGGAAGGAAAAAAAAAAAAGGGAAAGGGAAAAGAGTTTCTTCTTCTTCTCTCTCTCTCTCTCTTTCTATCTTTGTTTTCTCCGAAGGAGATTAAACGGCGATTCGAGACCATCCCACTGAGGACCTTCGAACGGATCAGGTTCGAGCCCAGGAAGATCCTTAATCGAAAACTTTGGCGCGTCTTTGGGATCACCTCTGAAGCGAGTATTCACCGCAAACCTATCTCCGCCGTCGTCGTCGTCGATTTCGATCTGGGACGGCGGTTTCCGGTACGACGCCTCGAACTCGTCGTTGAATCTAGCGAGTTGATGACCTGAGACATAACGGCGGCGGCTGAATCGAAGTAGAAAATGGATTCGATCTCCACGAAGAGATTGGCGAGAGATTCGTACATATCGAGGAATCTGAACATTTTCTCCGGGGTTAGTTTCTTGATCTTCCCGGCATTTTCCGGGAAAGCAAAGAGGGTTAAAGCTCCTTCTTGTGTGATATCGGTGAAAGCGGATTCGACTATGTTGGTGGAGGAGGAGAAAACATGGTCAGCGAGAATCCTCTCGCCGAAGAACAGAGACCGAACAGCTAATTTGACGGCTCGTAACCACGATTTGATCTTCGATTCCAGAATCTCCCAATCCATCTTCTGAATCTGGTGCAGAGTAAACCGCTCCACCGCGAAATTGTGCAGCGTCTCGTCCACAATCGATCTCCGTACGGCTTTGTAAACCATGACGCATTCCTTTGCGTATCCCGTTGAAATCATACAATCCGCGATCATACAATCCGCGATCATCTTTGCGTATCCCGTTGATTATAAGCATATGCTTTGCCAAGCAACTGAGCCTATGTCAACCTTCTTAGAGTACATCAGGTTAGTGAAAGTATTGCCTTCTGGCCTTTGAAGCCGACAGAAGAGCAGTGAATATCACCATCATCAGAAGCAGCTTTAGTGTTTACACAAAATCTTCTTCTTTTATTTTGTTCTCAGGAACTGCCACCTTCACAATCTCTGATAGCCAGGTTCATAGCTGTGTGCCTATTTTATGTTTTATTTATTTTTCTCTTTCACGGGACTGCTATCGTGAACCAATGTTTTGTGTTCGTTTTACAGATTCCTCTTACTGGACCAAACTCTATTATCGGAAGGGCTGCTGTTGTCCACGCAGACCCTGATGACCTCGGAAAGGGTGATGACCTTTGGCTATCGTCTTTTTAATTTCCTAAGTTACATTGTCCATATGAGGACATCTACTGGACTCAACATCCATCCTAAGAACACTCTCTAACCTTGACCCTCATTGGTGTTTTTTACATTTTCAGGAGGCCATGAACTCAGCTTGGCTACCGGGAACGCAGGCGGACGTGTTGCTTGCGGTAAGTACATCATGTCTGTCTAGAAATGTATCATAGTTTTTATATGTTTGGGAAGTGACTAGAGATTAACTATAGGATCGTGGGACTTCAGTCCCTAGAACCACATCTTCTGGATACTAAGTTTCGTTCCTGATGACTTCTCATTCGATCTAATAGACTCGGAGAGAATCAATTGACTAACATTGGGTCTACTATTTTGCAGGTATCATTGGTCTTCAGGGCTAAATTGTTACTTTTCCGAAGAAGAGATTGATGTAATAAGGAGGTCCTTCCTCTAGACCTGGCTAGTTTGTGTGTGTATCTTTTGGTGTGTGGCTATAATCTCTGAGCGTAGGGGCTCAATGCATTTAAGTTAAGACAAAAAAACGCAGAAAATTTCCGATCTTTTATCATTTCATGAATAACAGAAAAAGACAATAATAAGTTTTTGAATATGACATGAGTCCTGGATATGAGAATGCTTCTATTGCTTAACTTGTTAAAGTATGGATAGTTTAGTGTGGTTATTATCTTCTGCATCACTTGGTCCAAATGTTTATGGTAATTAAATATCATTTGGTCAAATGTTACGTAGTTCGGTTCCCCTTTCACTTATTTGTTTTATTGCGTTAAGTAAAACACTAAAATCTTCACATGCAGGTCACAAACACAACAAGCAGCAGAAGTTGTTGTCTTCATGCTTCACATGTACTTGTCTTCTTCCTTCACAAGTTAGACTGTTTGTGTTGTTTGTGTCGGCAGTCTTGTTTTTTTTTTTTCATTTGTTTTTTTTTCATTTAGTTTTCTCTTCAAATTGCTTTCTCTTCTTTTACAAAAGCCAATTCTCTTTGTAACAAAGAATTATTTGTAACTTCAAATTGCTTTCTCTTCTTTTACAAAGGCCAAATCTCTTTCCCTAAACCCTATCCAAATATCTTCCACCGACCAAATCGTATTTTTCCACAAGATTTCTCACAAATATGGCATCATCTTCTAATGATTTCTTCTCACGACAACTCGATGAAGAACTTGATGAATTTATCGAACAAGAATTCGATAATTTGTTAAATGAATTTGATGACCTTGAAGAAGCAACCAAACCCAAGAAAAAACGAGTCTATATCAACAGAGATCACGAAGAGGGACACGTGCAGTTATGGAACGACTATTTCAGTGACCAACCAACTTACCCGCCTAATTTATTCCGACGCCGTTTTAGAATGAACAAGCTCTTTTTTGGTTTGCCATTGTTAAAAACCCAGCTCTTTTTTGGGATAAGACAAAAATAGGAAACATTATGAGAGCTTGTGTTATACTCCACAACATGATAGTAGAAAACGAACGAGCTGCATACACTCAGTATAATGTATCAGAGTTCGTACAAGGAGAAGGAAGTTCACATGTAGATTTAACGTTTTCTACTCATATGCATACAAATGTCCCCCAAATGCTGGCCGCTCGAACTCGAATTCGTGATAAAAAGAAACATGAAGAGCTGAAGAAGGATTTGATTGAGCATATATGGCAAAAGCAACAACATCAAGACTAAAACTCACCGTTCCTTTTCCGTTTATGATTTGGAAAATTATGTTTAAAATTTTTTTTTGTCATCTATCTTTCAAATTTTGTTAACCTTTTTTATGTTTCAAATGTTTTTTTATGTTTAATAAATTTTCTAATAAAATAAAATAATTTTTTTTAGACACCCAAGTTTGGGTGTCTGCAATGTACATGATCTAACTGAAAGTGTCTTAAAACACAAAACTCAATTAAATAATACTTTAGACACCCAATTTTTAGACCCCTCCGGATCTGCATTGAACATGCCCTTAGATAAGGATTTTTAGAGACGGTTCTTAAAGCTACGTGTCCATTTCTCTTCTCTTCAAATCCCCAATTCGAGATTCGATTTCGGGATGACTGTTGGCGTCGGTGGCGAGATTCTACCGAAGATGGTGGAGATATGTGACGTAGTGGCTGTGGACATTCAAGCTCTGATTCGGGTTTTCGATCCCGTTGATGGAGCCGTGAAGCTCGTGAATCTGAAAGAAAGTGGGTTCCATCACATCTTGCATAGAATCGGTGTAGGATTTATCATAAGGATGATGAAACCGCGGTACCTCCGTTCCTGGCGAAGCAGGTGGATCCTACCGGCGCTGGAGACAGCTTCCTCGGAGGTTTGGTGGTTGGTCTGGTTGAGGGTTTGGATGGTCCTGATGCTGCATTGTTAGGGAACCTCTTCGGTTCCATTACTGTTGAGCACATTGGTCAGCCCAAGTTCGATTTGACGATGCTTCAGGTTCGATTTCGATTTTGATCTCGTTTATGTTTTGTCTTAGTTTATTTGTGAGAGATGACGATGCCAATTTGACGATTTTACGATGCTTCAGGTTCTGTTTTGAACTCAAAACGGATCGAACCCAAAACGGATCGAATCCATTCTTTCTTTCGGACTCAAATGGCGACGAACATTGGGATGATGGACAGTGCTTACTTTGTTGGAAGAAACGAGATTCTGGGTTGGATCAATGACAGGCTTCATCTCAATCTCTCTCGTATCGAAGAGGTATTTATCACATATGTATATTGGATTGTTTTGCTTCTGCATGTGGTGGATGTCTTCACTGTGTGCATTGTCAAGAGGACGATTGATTTTGAGGGCTTTTGGTTTGATAATGTCGGTGGCATATGACGATTGATTTTTGCCTGGATAAATTGGGGGAATATGGTTTGGAAGTCGGAGTTAATTAAGATTTGGGCTTGATTTTGTTCTCATGATTTTACAGATGTCTTGGTGTGTTGGATAAATTGGGGGAATATGGTTTTCTGATCTATACAACTAGTGGGTTGGGGAATTAGCTTTGACACTGTAAAGGAACACATTTTGTTATCTAAATCTTGGACAAAAAAAGCTGAACATGGTTTAGGTTTACCTTTGATATTGGTTGATACTTTTATGTCTTTGATATTGAAAAGGCTTCAAGGGCCATTAAGATGGTCATGAAATGTGTTAAAGCTGATTCTTTACTTTAGATATTGTTTGGTTTCAACTGATAGTCTTGCAAATAAGCATTGAAATTGTTCTCATGAAACGTGCAAATGACTTATTTTTCGCATTACACTAATATATTTCATGTACTTTGCTTCTTTATACTTTGCATGTTCTGTTTTCTTCTCTCAATTAGCTTGTGGTGGTAGAATATCTTTTGCTGTTCTTGATTGTTTCTTATTCACTGTCTCATTATTACTTTTCAGATGCAGATCAGGACAAGCAAGGCCAGATCAGGACAAGCAAGGCCAGTTTGTGGTGGTAGAATATCTTCTCTCAAGCCCTGATTTTTGTTTTTGTTGTGATGCATTCAAATGTTGGTTTTTCCGTGATGTAATGAACATAAATTATTTAAAAAAATTTTAGAACCCCTAATGGAGTTCTCCATTGGAGCAAAGAAAACAAAATGTTTTTAATAAGGGTTCTTAATTTCAAATTATTATTTAAATAATGACTTAAGAACCCCATTAAGGGTTCACCATTGAGGATGCTCTAAGATATCGTAATTCCTTAATGAGTTTACATCAATAATTCTAGAATATTGTCGATCTTTTTTTTTTTGAATTACCAATAGATTCTGGGCCGAGATCCGTATATCCACCCAAACCCGGGATCAGAGCATTTTAAATGGTCCCGTCCAAGTATCACTTGATCATATGACTTCAAAGTTTTGCCCAGAGTACATTTACTAGTCAAGCTGGCGACACTTGGTGAATATCTATCTTTCAACTTGGGAGTTGAAATGATTTACAAAAGTTGTCATGTATCCCTTGTTCTTTCCATTTTAGCATAACATTTTTCTAGAAACTAAAGAAATTTATGATATAGTTTTGTTATAAAATACATATCGATTTCCCTTGTTGCGCAAGATACCTTTCTTGATGCACAAGAAAGAAAATTAAACTATGAAATGTAAAAAATGAAAACGTGAGAGAGTGTGATGTTAATTGTTTTTGTGCATTGCAAACGCACAAGATTCTTCTATTTAAACAAGAATACCATACGCAATAGCCACCACACATATTTAATTCAAACTTAAAAACACACACTATACAAATTGCATGATTACATATATACATATTTTTTATTATTAAACTCGGAAGTAATCTCAGGTTCTTAACGGACCCAGACTAATCTCCCGAGCGGGAGTGACACAGCCCACTTATGATGTCCCACTTGGCCAAGAGTTAATGTGATAATTCCACACCCGGAGGGATTCGATCCCTGATCTAGACCCACAGAACCGAACCTCACCCCGAATGAAAACCACCCCACTACAACCTGTTGATTATGATTACATAATTATTGCACCACATAATACATCATTTTTTTCTTAAGTGCTTTTCGATAACTCTTCTATTGAAATTGAAACTATTTAATGATTTCTTATCATGCTGCCACGGAATGGGACGTGTAATATATATATATATATATATATATGACCAAAATTTTCGTCGCTAGATCTTGCAAGAGATATTGCAATGTTTTGGAATAAGCAACACTTAATTAGCGACAAAAAAAGGGTATTCGATTCATGTGCCTCGTACAACTTTTGGTTTGGTAGGAAATTATAAATTTTGGACGTAACCAATTGAGCTATTCGCTGTTAGAAAAAATTGTCAAAGTACTAAGAATTCAGGCATGCTTTCGGATGATTATTTATGCTTCTTGTCAAGCCAAAAAAAGAAGAAGATAAGATTCCATGAAAACCAGCAAATCTTTTTTAATCTTATATATATATATATATATATATATATATATATATATACTTCCAAAAATAAAAATAAAAAAAATTACATGGTGACGTGGCTACACAAGATTGGCATAAAATCTATCTTCACCAAATTTGGACAGGAGACATTAGATAACGATAACTTTTTTAGACAAAACTGTCAAGAAAAAGAAAAGAAGAAGAAGAGAAGTGTGAATCCAAAGAATGTGGTGCGCAAGCTATCATCAGCAATCACCAGCCAGTTCCTTCGTATTGAATCGGCATGCGAAGCAAAAAGAGAGTCTAAGAAGAAAACAAGTGTTCTTCTTCTTATCCTCATCTCCTTCAAGCTTATTAAGAGAACATCAATGGCAAATCAGTAAGTATCCCAAAAGTGGGCTCAGATTATTAAAACCAAAAGCTAGTGTGGTGCCTCCTTCTGAATCCGGTGATATCACTACCTTCCTTCTCGTAAGGTATCTCTCTACTCTCTACTCTTTCCAATTTTCTTCTTTTTTGTTTTTAACTTAATTAGCAAGAAAATTCCAAATTTTATGGCGATTCAATTATTAGTATTGTTGAGAAAATAACGTAGTGTTGATTTATTTGCTTATGGAAGTGGAGCAATGATCTCCATGTATTTGGTAGCAAATTTTGTGGTTCCATCGATGCTTTTCAAGTCGCTCCAAGGTGAAGAAGAGGAAGACTCCGATTAAACCTTAAGCTCCATTGATTTGAAGTTTTGCTTCTTCCTTTTTTTTTCATTAAAGTTTATTGTCTCCTATAAGTACATCCTATGCAAGTTGATTAATATAAGCCCCTTTTGTTAGAAAATCTTGTAGAAGTGTCCTATTATGTAACTTACTCTAAAAACGATGTGATTTCGTAAAATACATTCATATATCAAGCATCGATTTACTACATCTGGAAGGAACAAAATGCTAGGTTACACTCCAACTATGCTCGGCCTGCAGCAAGCATTATTGAAGAAATTCAGCAACCTCTTCGGTGCAAGGTGGGCCCTCTCTCAAGAGCTCAACCAAATACTTTGGTAGCGTCTCATATTTAACTACTTGGTTTGTTGTCTTTCAACCTATTAGTTAGTGCATTTGTATAACTAACATTATGTTGTTAGTATAATCGTACGCTAGGTAGCACGGAAGGTCCGCTTCCCGCTTCCGAATCGGAATCGGAAGTTCTCAGAAGCGTTTGGAAGCTCGCTTCCATAACGCTTCCAAATTCATCTTTTCAAAACCGTGTTGGAAGCTTGCGTTTCCGTTTTGGAAGCTTACACTTCCGTTTTAAAAACATGGTATCCTAAAAATAAGTATGAATGGAAAAGTTATTTTTGATATGTTTCTCATTTCATAAATGAAAAAAACGAAAACTAATATAGTATAGTGACATTTGTAAATACTAATTTATGTATTTTATACTAATCATATGTGAAATGTTGAAAGTGGTCAACTTTAGTTAAATGTTGGAAGATTTGGGTTTGATGATTTTTCTTTCGACTATTAAGAGTTTGAGACGAGTTTATTTGATGGAGTTGCAAAAACTGATAATGAAGATGGTGACTTATATTTTTAATTTTGGATCATATAATTTTAATTATTTTAAGTTGACTGTGTAATATTGATGAATTGAATTTGTGTTATTCATAACTTTTTTTAAAAAAAATTAGAATGATGTTTAGTTATATTATATATATATATATATATACGTTTCGAAATTTTTGGGCTTTTTCCTTAAACAATTAAAAAAAAAAAAATTGGGCCCAGGGCGTAGACCCCTCTCGTCACCCCCTAGACTCGGGTCTGCATATGCTTCTGTTTCCGCGTATCCGCTTCCGATTATAGGCAACTTAGATCGTACGGTAGTGCTTTTGTATCGAGTTGAAGTTAATGATATAAAAAAAGAGGTAGGTCTTTAAATATTTCTTGAGATAATTAATATCTAAATTGTTATAAAACTAGTGTTTATATATATCTGTTTTTTGTGTATATAATATATATATATATATATATATATATATATTATGTGTTTGTTGAAGAGAGAGAGAGATGTGATGTGAGAAAGTGAAAGAGAATATGGTGATTTAGTTGAATATTAATGGTTGACCAATTAATTAGGTGTTGATTTGGAAATTAGGTGGGGGGAAAGAGAAAATCCCAAAATATTCTTTGCTTTTTTAATAATCACATAAATGCCATTGGTGTCACTGTTCATCGAAACTCGTCGGGGTTACTGTTCATCGCAACTCGACGACCACTATTCATAACCGAAAAACATATTGTTATCATCTTTAACATTGTCATGTTAACCTAGTTATCTTTGTTAACATCATTAACATTGTCATGTTAACTCTGTTATCATCGTTAACATTGTCATGTTATCTCAGTTATCATCGTTAACATTGTCAAGTTACCTAGTTGTCATTGTTAACATCGTTAACATAGAATTAGTATCTTTAACATTGTCGTGTTAACCCGGTTATCATGTTCGTTTTTATGAAATTGTCAGGTTAAAGCAGTTATATCATATCACAAAATTATCTTGTTAATTCAGTTAGCATATCATAATCTGGCGACACTGTTCATATCACTGGCGTCACCGGGCGTCACCTCCGTCAAGGTTTTTTCGCCGGCGTCACCGTCTTCTTCTTCTTCTTTCTTCTTCTTCGTTTTCCTCTTCTTATTTCTTCTTCTTTCTTCTTTCTTCTTTCTTCTTTCTTCTTTCTTCTTTCTTCTTTCTTCTTCTCACCGGCGTCGCCTCCGTTGTAATAATAGAGGAGAGAGAGAAAAAAGCGAAAGCAAAAGTAATTAGTTAGAAGATAGAGGGATAGGAAAGTCTTTTTTATTGTGAACAGTAGTGATAAAAAAAGTGATTTAATTTTGATGTTATTTTATAACATTCATTGCAATTACCCAAGAGAATAAACGAGAGAGCGATAAGAGGGGGAGGAAAGTGATTTCTCAAAGTGATTTCTCTTTCTTATTATTCTTACTGTGTATGTTTTCTTACTAGAGATCAGGTATTTATACACCTGATAAGTCGGTCAATAAGAGTCGGTTAAAACTACTTACTCAGCAAGTAATTAATAAAATACTGATTGGATAATTATCCTTTAATACTCTCCCTTAATTATCTGTACTGCCTCGTTAAAAATCTTATCATGGAAAAATCCAATGGGATAAAAACCACGATAAGGGAAAAAGAATACAGTGACGCAATCTCCCCCTGGAATGATGGTTATAAGATTCTCTTCACAAATTCCGTAGATGACGCATTCCAATACTTTGAATATGTTTTCGGAATGTTGTTGTGGGAAGCGCCTTTGTGAAGAGATCTGCTGTATTATCACTTGAACAAATGTACTGTGTTGATCCGTAAATCACACAAAAAGGGGTAAAACAGTACTTTAATCGGAATCTCGTTTATTGATCAAGAGTCGGCGTTACAACATAGTTTAGTAAGATTGCAAAGATGGAGAACTTGAGATCGGTAAGTAGCTCTCTTGAATTCTCTCTGGTCTCTGCGGAAGTTGTGGATGATTTGAAGAATGAACCCCTCTCCTCTATTTATAATGTCCTGAGGCGGTTCCAATGGAGAATGTTTCCTTTTCCTTGCTCGATTAGGAGAAGGAAGTATTCCGGTTTTCTCTCCGAGATAAGGATATCTTCCTGATATCTTGAAGATTCTATCGAGGGAAATATTTCCTTTTCCGAGACCGGCGGAAAAAGGGAAATATTCTGGTTTTCATCTGTTGTAACGGACTGGGCTCGCGCCGGGCCTAGATCGGTGTCCGAGATGGGTTTTAGCGAGATTCCGAGCTCGGCCCAATGTTTTTGGGCTAACTTGTCCTCGATCCGAACAATCGTAAACCGGCCTTGATCGAACCGGTCTCGGTTCGAACCGAGTTAAACCAGGGGGTGCTAATCCCCCCTCTAACAATTGGTCCCCCCCTCAGTTCGGCGAGGGAGTTTATGAGTTCGGTGAATTTCTGAAGAGTATTCTTTAGCTCGGTTAGAACTGAGATCGGTACGATCTGATCAGATTCCATTTCGAGTTCGGCAAATTCCTTTTAAGATTGAGGTTCTCACGGTCGAATCGTTTTTACGAACTTTCGGGTTCGGTGAATTTTCGAGTTGACTCGTAATCCTTCTTTTGAGTTTAGAACTTTTGGTTCGTGGATCCTGGTGTCGATCAAGAATGTTTGAGTTCGGTAGATTTTTCTCGAAAAGAGTGTCGCTTCATCTTCTCTTGTCGCGTATTTCGAGGAATTGTCATCATTACTTTTTCTCTATAAATATCGCTCGAACCTCCTTCTGTTTTTCACTTCTGCTTATTTCCTTCAAAAGGTATTCTTCTTTCTCTCTCTAGCGCTCTCCCTTCTCTCTAGAATTTATTTATTTTCCGTTCTCCGATCATCTCCTCCGCCGTGATTTCTCCGATTTGCTTGAAGATTTTCGAGTTCTTCGTCGTGTTCTTCATCAACTTCTTTTTTTCAATCGATATGGATTCAAGGGCTTCTTCGTCTTCTGTTAATGACCGAACCCCACCGCCGAGATCCTCCGATCGTGAACCGTTTGTCGGTAGCTCTGATCCAGGTTCGGATGGTGTTCGGCAAGAGCCGAGTGGTCGTAATTCTCAACATTCCGATGCCGGACCGAGTAATCCAAGGGTTGCTGTCGAAGTCCCTCATCTTATTGATGAGGACGAGCTTGAAGAGGAAGTTGCCAATTTAGACGATCAGATTCGGGCAGATAGGGAATTTACGGCTCGGCTCGCGGAGAGTGATGATGCTGCTTGTCCGGACTATCGCGCTGCTTCGCCGGCGGTTCGTCAAAATGTAGGAGGTGATGTTCCCATGCCGGCTGCCGGACGGGTGGTTGAAAACCCGTGAGCATCGGACCGTCTCGATCAACTGTAGAGACGGTCCAGGTTACCTTGGAGAGGTGCGATGCTCCAAAAGACCTGCTCTTCAAGGTCCCGAAAGCTGCCGATCGTCCGTGGGACGCTCCTCCCGGCTATATATGCGTCTATGAAAAGTACTTTAGAAGCTGCGGACTTCGATTTCCTATCCCGGGGCTTTTCTACAAATATTGCAAGAGGCGACACGTCGCGATTTCTCAGCTCATGCCGGCCATGGTAATGAATATCATGTGTCTCCTCACTCTTGGGGAAGAATGCGGCATTCCCATCACGGCCAAGGTCTTCGAAAGGCTGTTTCGGGTGAATTTGTCGAAGGCTAAGCCTTGGTTTTTATCGGCTAACGCGAAGCCAGAAGCCGATCTTGTTACTGGGAATAAGCCGAGCAAGGTCAATAACTGGAATGCTCGGTACTTTTATGTGAAGATCGACGAATATTCTGTTGAGTATCCAGGCGGGAGTTAACGAACTCAATGGAGGACTCCTATTGGTAGTCGTTGGTTTCTTGATCTTTATTTATTACTTTGTTTTGCCTAAGTTATATTTTTCCTTTTTGCTTTCAGATCGTCACGTGCCGGGCTTCCTTATCACCACACCGGGATTTACTTTTGCCCACGCGAAGCAGTTAAGTGCGGCCGAGAAAGTTCGGTGGCCTGAAGCCTACCAAGAGAAGCTCGATTTAAAAGCGAAAAGAGCTCTTAAAGGTATGTCAGCGATCTTTCCTTCGCAGTCCGGTGATTTCTTTTTTTCTTTTTTTTTATCTGTATTGCTTTTTCTTTCCACAGCAAACCCCTCTCGTCGCCGAAAAATTAAGTTCGATGATATTCCCAATCTTTCCGCCGAGATGGATGACGACGAAATGGACGCGGATATTCCTTCCGTAGCCGAACAAGTGAATCCCGAAGTTCCGGCTAATGATGAAGAGATCGGTGAAAGAGACGTTCCTGCTAGGGAACGGGTTCACGTTGAAGAACACACTTCTCTCCCGGCTGAGAAGAAGAAAAGAAAGAAAGCCAAAAGGAGGACTCGGCAGGCAGCCGGCCCGACTGCTGGGGTTGGTACCGAGCACACTGAAGGCGGTGGGGGGGACACCGAGCTTCAACGGGTCGAAGAAGATACGGTGGTTTTGTCGGACAATTCTCCCATACCGAAGAGGCATCGTGCGTCAGATCCAGCGGACGACGCGTGGGATTACGCCGAATCATATCGGCGTTTGAGCTTTGGCCCGGACTTCCTTCCTCCGGTTGATCGTCTTCATAAATCCAAGGCTTTCAAGAAACTGGCCCTGACCACTGCTGAGGTAAAACCCCCCCTTTTGAGTTCATCGTTCCTTCTTCTCAATTCTTGTTACTAAACTTCGTTATTTCGGCAGATGGTTGCCCAGACGAATGAGATCATCGGGTCTTACGACCACGAGCTCGGAGCCTCCCGTCGTAAAGCTTTTGAAGCGAGCGTTCAGGTGGTGGAGCTTCGCAAGGAGCTGCATGTGTCCGAGGACAGGGTGGAGGCAGGCGATCGCGCGGTAGCCATGCTGACTCGTGAACTGGCCGCACTGAAGAGATCCAACGCCGAGCTGGAGTTGGAAAAAGATGCGCTCTCGGTAAAGCTGTTCGCGGAAACTTCGCGACTACGGGCTGGCCATTCTCAGCAGATCGCGAAGAGGAAGGTGGTGACCGAAAGGTGCCAAGTTTGGCTGCAGAAGGTCAAGGATCATCTGTTGGCGATCGATCGGGCAAAGAAGACATTCCTTGCTGTCAACCAAATCCAGGGAATCCTTGGTTTTTGCGATAGCCTCAAGAAGAAGCACGGTATCATCGTCCCGCCGTCCCGCATCGAGATGCTTGAGAAGCTTAAGGTCGAAAAGTCGGCGGAATATGCTACAATTGATCTCTGCAATCTGGCTGACGCGGACCTGATCGTCTCGCCGTTCACCGATTCAATACATCCGGAGGTTTTGACTCGATGGGTAACGAGGTCCCACCGGGCCTTGATGAGTTTGGATCCAACCAGGCCTCGATGTCGGCTGATCGCGCTGACGCGATGCGGAAGCAAAATGTCTAGGTTGCCTTTTTGTTGTTTTTTTTGGGTAATATGTTTGGTTTTCTTCTGCCCGAATGGGCTTATCACTCGACCTCTTGGACCGGAGGGTTTTTAAAGTCCGGTATCCATTTTGCCCGAGGGGATTTTTAAATGAATCTTGATATTTTTGTCGATTGCAGACTCGAATGTTATACTTAGTCGTTTTCTAAATCGTGTCTTGATATATTTGAAGTCGTACTTTATACGAACTTCTCAAACTTGTCGTACACAATGGTGCCGTAAACAGTACTGTCTTAGCCGGGTGAAGAGGACGAGTTTGACTGAACCTGTTCGAGGTCGTCAACCCATATTGTAGATTGGCTTACTGTTTTTGCGATTGTTGAGAAATCGGCTTACTATTTATGCGATTGTTGAGAAATCGGCTTACTAATTTTGCGATTGTTGAGAAATTGGCTTATATTTGCGCGGAAGGATGTTCGGCTTGACCTTAGAGTTTAATTTAAGAGTACGTGAACAGCTCATCTTAATATGCTTTAGGTTTTTCTCACATTGAATCCGAGTGTGCGAGACGGACTCGGCTTATTTGGCTCGGATAATCTGAGAAATTGATGCGAGACTGGTCTCGGCTTTGAATGTGGAAAGTGTGTTATCCATTGCACCATGAGGGTGCGTGCGAGCTAAGCTCGGCTTATTCGATCGTCTGGCCAGGACGTTGATATGGAAACCGTTGTGGTCGAAAATACGAACTGTTGGAGTTCGGTAAACATAAAGTTTGACTTTAAAATTCGAACTGTTGGAATTCGGCAAACGTAAAGTTTGACTTTAAAATTTGAACTGTTGGAGTTCGGCAAACGTAAAGTTTGACTTGAAAATTCGAACTGTTGGAGTTCAGCAAACGTAAAGTTTGGCTTTAAAATTCGAACTGTTGGAGTTCGGCAAACGTAAAGTTTGACTTGAAAATTAGAACTGTTATAGTTGGGCAAACGTAAAGTTTAGCATGAAAATTCGAACTGTTGGAGTTCGGCAAACGTAAAGTTTGACTTGAAAATTCGAACTGTTTGAGTTCGGCAAACGTAAAGTTTGACTTGAAAATTCAAACTGTTGGAGTTCGGCAAGCGTAAAGTTTGGTTTGAAAATTTGAACTGTTGGAGTTCGGCAAACGTAAAGTTTGGCTTGAAAATTCGAACTGTTGGAGTTCGGCAAACTTAAAGCTTGACTTAAGAGTACACACTATTTGAGTTCGGCAAACATAAAGTTTGGCTTGAGAGTACGAACTGTTTGAGTTCGGCAAACATAAAGTTTGGCTTGAGGATCCGAACTGTTGGAGTTCGGTAAAATGCCTTCGCATAATAAAATTTTATTAATATTATAGCTGCGCCTTGTGAGGGCTGCCTACGTACCTTTGAAAGAAGGATCAAGCCATTCGTAGTTCATATTACATAGTGGAATCGAGCCTAATAGTAGCTTCTTTTTTTTTTTTTTTTTTTTGGCGTTCGAGAGCTGGCCTAGATATAGTAGCGTTTGAGGTTCATTGAATTCCATGAACGGGGAATAGGGGTTCCGTCTAGCTTCATGAGCTCGCAGACGCCTGGTTTGACTACCCTCATGACCTGATAAGGTCCTTCCCAGTTTGTGCCGAGTTTGCCGGCATTCTTTTCTTCGGTGCCTTCGAAGACTTTTCTCAGAACAAGGTCGCCGTCAGTGAAGTGACGTCCGCGGACCTTCTTGTTGTAGTAGCGTGCTGCCAAGTTCTGATAATTCTGGATTCGGAGTAAGGCTTGATCGCGTTGTTCCTCGAGAATATCGAGGTTGTCGAGCATGATCTCATCGTTAATATCGGGATTTTGCACAAGCATCGTTCGTCGGATAATCGGGATGGTGAGTTCGGCGGGGCATAGGGCTTCCACACCATAAGCCATGTAGAAAGGGGATTGTCCCGTTGATCGTGCGATATGACCCTAAGAATCCGTCGGGTTTATCAGACCATGTCCCTTTATGAGTATACAATCGTTTCTTGAGGCCAGCGATGATCGTTTTGTTTGTTGCTTCGGCTTGGCCGTTGCTAGGCGGGTATCTCAGTGTAGAGAAACTTAGCCGAATTTTCCACTTGGCGCAGAAATCGTTGAATAGCGTTGATATAAACTGGGGACCGTTGTCGGTGATAATCTCGTACGGAACTACATGTCGGCAGATGATGAATTTCCAGACAAACTTCTGAACGTCGGAAGCGAGGATGACGGGATATGCCTCGGCTTCTACCCACTTGGTAAAGTAATCCGTCATGACGAGGATGAATTTTTTCTGCGTGGTGGATCGTCAGAAAAGACCGATGATGTCCATCCCCCAGCGCATGAATGGATATGGGGCCGTTGAAGTGGTTAGTAGCTCGGTAGGAAGGTATATCATTGGGCCGTGTCGTTGACATTTGCCGCACTTTGCGACGAACTTCTCGCAGTCTGCTTGCATGCTTAGCCAATAATAGCTTGCTCGTTTGATTTTCAGGGCTAGAGATCGGCCACCCGAATGATTACCGCCGTCGCCTTCGTGTATTTTCTTCATGACTTCCTGGATCTCATCACTTGAGATGAATTTGAGAATGATTCCTGCCGCACTCCAACGGAATAGTCCATCTTTGATAAGTATGTAGCGAGCAGCCCGCATTTTGAGTCGTCGAGCAGCCCATCTGTCCGCCGGGATGTCTCCATCGATGATGTACATTTTTATCTCTAGCGTCCAATCGGTGGGCGTCTGGTCGTCAGACTGCTCGAGGTTTATCGGCTCGTGAAACCCGTCTGTTTGTTTTTCCGCTTCGTTGTCCAATTGGGTTGACTCATTGGTTTGCGGCGGGTTATCGTTGTCTTCGATGATAGTGGCATGTTCAAGCTCAGTGTCTTGACCAGACTCGACAGTCGGAATCCGTCTTTATCGGCGTAGGATGGGTTCGGTCGTAGGATTTTCCTCGTATTCTCGTCTACGAGTTGTGATAATACATTGCTCCGTACTTCCAATACTCGGTTCTGATATACTTTCGACTGGAATCGTTCGCCTGAGATGAGGGTCCGAGCTTGAAGCTAGAGCGGCGAGTGCGTCGGCTGGAGCGTTTTCTCCACGTGGTATCTTGGTTAGTTTGAACGAATCGAATTCTGAAGCGAGTTGCTTGACGAGCTTGAGATACGCATCCATTCGATCATTTTTGGCATCGTACTCCCCGCTAAATTGACTTGCGACGAGCCGCGAGTCGCAATAGGCATGTATGCGTGTTGCACCGATGGCTTTGGCTAAACGTAGTCCGGCAATTAACGCTTCGTATTCTGCCTCGTTGTTTGATGCGTTGAATTCCAGACAGAAGGATTGCTCTAAGATTTCTTCCGTTGGAGATTTGAGGCGAATGCCTATTCCAGAGCCACGGTGAGATGAAGACCCGTCGACGTGAAGGATCCATTGCTCGGCGGTTACGACATCAGTATTGATGTATTCTGGAGATAACTCGATGAGGAAATGGCAAGGACTTGCGACTTGATGCTCGCCCGGCTCTTGTAATCGATGTCGTATTTCCTGAGTTCGATAGCCCATTTAGCTAGTCGGCCGGATTGGCTTGGACTATGTAGAATCGTCCGGAGTGGCCGATTGGTCAAGACGGTGACTGAGTGTGATTGGAAGTAGGGGTGTAGCTTCCGAGCTGAGATAACAACGGCGAGAGCCAAATTTTTTAGAGTCGGATATCGTCCTTCAGCACCATCGAGTGATTTGCTGATATAGAAGATTGGCTTTTGTTCGCCTCTGTCTTCCCGGACAAGGACCCCGCTGACCGCTGAGGTCGATATTGTGATGTAGAGGTAATATTGCGATGTAGAGGTAGAGAGTCTCGCCATCTTCGGGTTTTGCTAGAACCGGTGGGGTTGACAAGTATTCCTTGAGTTGCTTGAATGCTTCTTCGCATTTATCATCCCACTCGAGATCTTTGTTAGCGCGTAGCAGTTGGTAGAAGGGGAGACACTTGTCGGTAGATCAGGAGATTAACAGATTGAGTGCGGCGATACGTCCCGTTAACCTTTGCACTTCCCTTCTCGTCGTCGGAGATGGTAAGTCGAGGATTGCCGAGATCTGTTTAGGATTGGCCTCGATTCCTCTTTGAGTTACGATATACCCGAGGAACTCTCCCGAGGTCACGCCGAATGTGCATTTGGTCGGGTTAAGCTTCATGCCGTACTCATTTAGGATATCGAAGCAGGTGTTGAGGTGTCAGGTGTGATCCTTGACAATTAGCGATTTGACGAGCATATCGTCGATGTACACTTCCATTGTTTTGCCGAGCTGGCTGGCGAACATCCGATTGACGAGTCGTTGATAGGCTTCACCGGCGTTTTTTAGGCCGAAGGACATGACCTTGTAGCAATAGATACCACGGTCGGTAATGAAGGAGGTCTTCTCGCGATCGTCCGGATGCATGAGTATCTGATTGTATCCTGAGAAGGCGTCCATGAACGAGAGGAGTTCGTTCCCAGCGGTGGCTTCGACGAGCCTGTCGATATGTGGGAGTGGGAAGCTATCCTTTGGGAAGGCTTTGTTCAGGTTGGTAAAGTCGACGCAGATCCTCCATTTTCCGTTCTTCTTCTTGACAACGACTGGGTTTGCCAACCAGTCCGGATACCGTACTTCTGTAAACGATCTCGCGCTAAGTAATCTTTCGACTTCATCGTTAACAGACCGAGCCTTCTCGGGACCGAGCTTGCGTCGTTTTTGCTTGAACGACTTGAAAGTGGAATCAATATTGAGCTCGTGGCTCGTTATCTTCGGATCGTTTCCGGGCATGTCTGTGATTGTCCAGGCGAAAGTCGAAACGTTCCTTTTGAGGAGTTAGATCAAGTCTGTCTTGATGTCTTCATCGAGCTCGGCTCCGATCCCCACGCATCTCTCTGGATTGAAGTCGTCGATATTGACTTGGACGATTGTTTCGCGCTGCGGCAGGTCGGGGTCATTCGGAATTTTGTTCTTTTTGATGATGTATGTTCGGGGCGCGGTCCTTAGTTTGCATTCGTTGATGAAACACGTTCGAGACATCACCTGGTCGCCTTTAAGGGTGAAGACTCCGGAAGGTGTTGGGAACTTGACGCACTGGTGATATGTTGACACGACGGCTTTCATCGAGAATATCCACGGTGTGCCGAGTATCACATTGTAGATTGCAGGTTTGTTCAATACTAGGAACTGGACCATCCGACATATCCCTCCGGTATACATGGGGAGTTTGACCGTTCCGGCGATCATGGTTTGCTCACTTGAGAATCCGGTGAGTGTTTCGATGTTCGGTCTGATTTGATTGTTGGGAAGGTCCATGTTCTTCAGTGTATCCTTGAAAATCACATTAACCGAGCTCCCAGTGTCGATTAAGATTCGCCCGACTACAACATCACCGATGAGTGTTTCGACGACCAGCGGATCGTTATGCGGCATATGGAGTCCTTCTGTGTCGGCCTCAGAGAAGGTGATCGGCAATCCACAAGGTGTAGTCTGGTGTGTATGTTTTGCAGCCACTGCTTCCTTACTGTACGTCTTTAGAGCTCGGACGAAATAGTTACATGTTTCCAACGCGCCCATGATCATGTTGACACGCTTCCGAACCTGCGGAGGTTGTTGAGCCTCCATATTTTCTTCCCGATCTCGTTTCGGTTGTTCGGTAGCCTTGCTCGGTTTGAAGCTACGTCTTCTTCCGTTATCGTTACGGCGAGGTCTATTCGAAGATTGGAAGGCTCCTTCGACTGGAACTTCCCCTTTTTTGTACTTCATCATCAGGAATTTCTGTAAGTGTCGGCACTCTTCAGTTGAATGATTGCAGTATGGTGCGGATTCGGTATCAGGCTCCTTTGGTTCGTCCGATCGAACCCAAGTGTTTGACCAGGACTGCTGAGTTTGGACCGTATTGACGGGTTGCTTTGGAAGAACGTTCTGTTTATCCTTAGCAGCGGGCTGTTTCGTGAGTGTGTACCGCCTATCTTTCTCGGATCTTTCCTCTTCCTCCATGATGAAGATGTGCGCCCTGTGCAAAATGTCTTCCAACGTCTTTGGATTGTTGCGTTTAATCTCCTTGTGGAAGTCTGATTCGTACCAGGTCGCTTTATAAAGAGCCTCAATCGCAGCTTCGTCGTCGATCGTACAGTGGGACACGACCGCTTTGAAACGTTCCATGAATTTGCGTAGGGGCTCATCCTGCTTCTGTTCGAGGGCCCAGAGTTCGGCGTTCCTTGTTTTCTGCTTGATAAACATGGTGAAGCGTTTGAGGAATTTGGTAGTGAGCTCGTTGTAGCTGTTGACTGAGTTCGGCTCGAGCGTCGAAAACCAATCGAGTTCGGCCCCGGATAGGTTCTCTACAAACAACTGGCACATGGCTGCATCTTTTTCGTTTTCCGATCCGAAACGAAAGCGATTCATCTTGATGAAAAAAGAGGTCAAGAAATGCTTAGGATCGGTAAACCCATCGTATGGCGTGATCTTGATCCTCTCCAATCGCCGGACCAGAGTGTTGATGACTCGGTCCGTGAATGGGGTCCTCTGCGACTCCTGAATCACTCGGTCGATCTCTGGTGCTGAGCTCGTCGCCTGGTGGACTTTAGATCGCATGTCTTGTAATTGGGCATGGACCTTCGCGAATTCCAGGCTCATGGCGGCTTGATCCGAGATGTGGATTTCCGAATCGGCTGCGGATCTCCTAGTTGGTAGATCGGTCACACCCGGGAGTTGAGCGTCGGTTAGGTCGGACAAGAGGTTCCGGCGTAGTGCGTTTTCGCTGGCGGGGTTATCAGGTTTGGATCGAGGGTACCGATCTGGTTTCGGCGTTCAAAGTGGGATGCTATTAGCGAAGCGATCCGCTCTTCGTTATTTTTGTTGATTTCTGCGAACTGTGCTGCCATGGATTCCATAAGGATGGTCGGGTCCGTGAAAGCCGGGGTAGCTGGAGGCGGTGGAAGAGTCCTTGGGGGATTGATCTGAGTATCACTTCCAGTAAGTAAGGTCGGAGGGGGTCCTCCTCCGGTTGTTGGTAATTCAGTATCGGTTGGATTGAGTTCGTCAGTCCGAGGGTTTTGATCGTTGTTTTCTGATTCGTTGGTGTTGACTACGGAATTGTCGATTGGAAGAACCATCGCCGAACTCAATAAAACGATATCCGAAAGTACTGTTCTATGAACTCTCCCCACAGACGGCGCCAATTGTTGATCCGTAAATCACACAAAAAGGGGTAAAACAGTACTTTAATCGGAATCTCGTTTATTGATCAAAAGTCGGCGTTACAACAGAGTTTAGTAAGATTGCAAAGATGGAGAACTTGAGATCGGTAAGTAGCTTTCTTGAATTCTCTCTGGTCTCTGCGGAAGTTGTTGATGATTTGAAGAATGAACCCCTCTCCTCTATTTATAATGTCCTGAGGCGGTTCCAAGGGAGAATGTTTCCTTTTCCTTGCTCGATTAGGAGAAGGAAGTATTCCGGTTTTCTCTCCGAGATAAGGATATCTTCCTGATATCTTGAAGATTCTATCGAGGGGAATATTTCCTTTTCCGAGACCGGCGGAAAAAGGGAAATATTCCGGTTTTCATCTGTTGTAACGGACTGGACTAGCGCCGGGCCTAGATCGGTGTCCGATATGGGCTTTAACGAGATTCCGAGCTCGGTCCAATGTTTTTGGGCTAACTTGTCCTCGATCCGAACCATCGTAAACCGACCTTGATCGAACCGGTCTCGGTTCGAACCGAGTTAAACCAGGGGGTGCTAATCCCCCCTCTAACATACTGGATATCGACTTCTTGATTCTTCTCGAGTTCTCGGGTGTAAGAGAAAAATCTTGGAGGGATATATTTCGTTCTATCACTCTTGATATAACCTTCTTTGAGTTGAGCGACTCATGCAACATTATCTTCGAACAATATTGTTGGCTCCTTATTGGTGACTATTCCGCTTGCTTCTTTAATGTGATGAGTCATAGATCTGAGCCATACACATTCTCTACATGCCTCATGGAGCGCAATAGTTTCTACATAATTTGATGAAGTGGCGACTAGAGTCTGCTTTTGAGAACGCCACGATATTGCAGTACCTCCAATAGTAAAAACATATCCGGTTTGCGATCGAGCTTTATGTGGATCTGATAAATAGCCTGCATCTGCAAAACCGACTAAATCGAAATTGGAGGCTCGGGGGTAAAATAAACCCAAGTCAATTGTTCCCTGAAGATAACGAAATATATGTTTTATTCCATTCCAATGTCTGCGCGTAGGTGACGAACTGAATCTTGCAAGTAGATTTGTAGCAAATGCTATATCCGGTCGGATACAATTTGCAAGATACATAAGTCCACCTATAGCGCTCATATAAGGTACTTCAAGACCTAACGCATCCTCGTTATCTTCACAAGGTCGGAATGGATCTTTTTCAATATCGAGAGATCGATTAACCATTGGAGTACTCAAAGGATTCGCTTTATCCATATAAAAACGTTGTAAGATCCTTTTGGTATAATTTAACTGATGCACAAATACACCATCTCGGAAATGTTCTATCTGTAATCCAAGACAAAATTTTGTCTTTCCGAGATCTTTCATTTCGAACTCTTCTTTCATATGAGTTCTTGCATCATCAATTTCCTTTTGAGTTCCAATTATGTTCAGGTCATCAACATATACAGCAATGATCACAAATCCTGATGAAGATTTCTTAATAAAGACGCAAGGGTAAATTGCATTATTCACATAACCTTTCGTTAGCAAATATTCGCTTAAGCGATTATACCACATGCGCCCGGATTGTTTTAATCTGTAAAGTGATCGCTGTAATTTGACCGCACATATCTCTTTAGATTTTGAGCTTAATGCTTCAGGAATTTTCAATCCTTCTGGGATTTTCATATAGATATTGTTATCAAGTGACCCATATAGATATGCTGTCACAACATCCATAAGATACATTTCTAAATTTTTAGATGCCCCAAGGCTCAACAAAAATCTGAATGTTATTGCATCCATAACCGGGGAATATGTTTCTTCATAATCAATTCCCGGTCTTTGAGAAAATCCTTGTGCCACAAGTCGAGCTTTATATCTTGTGATCTCATTTTTCTCATTTCTTTTTCGTACAAAAACCCATTTGTACCCAACCGGTTTTACATCTTTGGATGTAATGACTATAGGTCCAAAAACATTTCGTTTATTGAGGGAGATTAATTCTGTACCTATGGCCATTTTCCATATCTCCCAATCAGATCTTTTTTGGCATTCTGATATGGACCTTGGATCTGGATCGTCACTTTCATAATCAATTTCTTTAGATACAGAGAATGAGAAAATTCCATCATTATCTTCTATTTCATATCTATCCCATAATTTTCCATCATGGGCATAGTTAATAGAAATCTCATATTTTCTGTATCATGTTCATCTTCTAGATGAATCTCTTTATGTGGTTCTCTTTCCACATTTTCATGTATGTCTTCTTGACATTTTTCTTTATATGGTTCTTCAGGAACCTTTTCATTTTGTTCTCCCTTTTCTTTTTTCTTTCGGGGATTTTTGTCTTTAGAACCAATTGGTCTCCCCCTTTTCAACTGAACTCTACGTTCATTTGCTCTATTCCCATCAATATGTTCTTCAAGAACATTAATTCTTGATGGAGCATTTGCAGCAGGGATATATGACTTTCTCACCCTTTTTGTATCAGTGAACGCATCTGGTAACTGATTTGCCATATTTTGTAAATGTACGATTTTTTGAACTTCTAGTTCACGTTGATTTGTAGGGGGATCTAGGTGCAACAAAGACGGTGTGCACAATGTAACATCTTTTGGAATTTCTTTAATTCCTCCCCCTAACGCTGAAAATTCATCTTCATTAAAATGGCAATCGGCAAATCGAGCCGTAAACATGTCACCAGTTTGTGGTTCAAGATAGCGAATTATACTTGGTGATGTATAACCAACGTATATACCCAATCTTCTTTGTGGCCCCATTTTTGTTCTTTGCGGTGGGGCTATAGGAACATAAACCGCACAACCAAAAACACGGCATGCAAGATAGCATGACCCCATATAGAAATTGGGAGCTTTGTTCTCAATATCAATGGTCTAGCAATGAGTTGCAGACGCTTAATCAAAGATTCAGCCATGAGATTTTGTGTATGTACATGGGGGACCGGATGCTCAACATCGATTCCCATTGACATACAATAGCTATTAAAAGCTTGTGAAGTGAATTCACCAGCGTTATCAAGCCTAACTTTCTTTATGGCGTATTCAGGGAATTGCGCTTTCAACCTGATTATTTGGGCAATGAATTTTGCAAAAGCCGTATTTCGTGTTGTCAATAGACACAAATTTGACCATATACTGGATGCGTCAATCAATACCATAAAATATTGAAATGGCCCGCATGGTGGGTGGATAGATCCACATATATCACCATGTATTCTTTCTAAGAATACTGGAGATTCATTCCCAATTTTGGCTGGTGATGGCCGAATTATGAGTTTTACTTGAGAACAAGCATTACATGAAAATTCTCCCGATTGAAAAATCTTCTGGTTTTTCGACGGGTGGCCATTAGAATTTTCTATAATTTTTCGCATCATGACTGAACCAGGGTGGCCAAGTCTTTCATGCCAAACTTTAAATGTACTAGTAAACTCTGGGTTTACTGTAACATATGATTCAACTATATGAATCTTTGTGGAATATAATCCGGAGGGTAATGCTGGTAGATCCTCTAATATAACTTTCCTTTCCGGAATTAGTGATGTGATGCAAAGATATTCCATGACATTTTTATTCATAGTCTCTATATGATATCAATTTCTGCGGATATCTCTGAAACTTGTTAAATTTCTAAGAGATTCAGGGGAATATAGTGCATCTTGAACTTCAAACTTTGTTCCCCTTGGAATTTAAAAACAAGCTCTTCCAGAGCCCATAATAATCTTTGCATTCCCATATATTGTATTCACGCTTCCAGCGGAATTTTTTAAATTTAGAGAGGAGAAATGCTTTTTATCTTTAAGTATTGTGTGCGTTGTAGCACTGTCTGCCAGACATAAATCTCCATCCCGAATCTCAGATCTTGACATATTCTGAATTTAAATTATGCATTAATAACTTATTTTACAACATACAAAATTACATATAACACAAATTTATAAAAAAAACTTATTTCAGTCAACTTGTTGGACATTGATATCCTCAGAATCAACGAGGAAATCAGATAGATCGTGATGTGCATCATTATCAATGCCATCGAAAGAGAGTTCGGATTCATCAGAGATAAAGTTGGTTTCACCATCCTTTTCTTTTCCCTTTTGGGATTTTTGATATAGATCGGCCAAATGCCTTGGTGTACGACATGTATTGGACCAATGTCCTTTAATGCCACATCTGTAGCAAGCTGTTTCATAATGCTTGTCTACAGTTTTACCAACTTTATTTTCTTGAGAATTTTTTGTCAATTCTCCCGGTGTTGAAATTATTAAAATAAAATCCTCTTCCTTGGCTTCGACCACGTCCACGACCACGACCACGTCCTCGACCATGGCCACGACCACGACCTCTACCGGGTCCATGTTGTTGCCAATTATTGTAACTAGATGCTACAACATTCGTTTCTGGGAATGGAGCAGATCCAGTTGGACGAGTCTGATGGTTCAACATCACAAGCTCATTATTTTGTTCAGCAACAAGAAGAGTTTGCATTAACTCTGAATAAAGAGTATACTCTTTTGCTCGGTATTGTTGCTGCAGGATTACATTTCCAGGATGAAATGTTTGGATTGTTTTTTCGATTATATCATAATCGTTAACTTTTTCTCCACATAACACCATCCTGGAAGTAATTCCGAACAAAGCGGAATTATATTCTCCCACACTTTTGTAATCCTGAAATCGAAGATTAAGCCACTCATGTTTGGCTTTTGGTAAGATCACATATTTTTGGTGATCAAACCTATCTTTGAGCGATTTCCATAGATCCGCAGGATCTTCTTTTGTGATGTATTGGTCTTTTAGACCATCATGGATGTGATGGCACAAAAATATCATTGATTGTGCCTTTTTCTCATCTGATGTCGTTTTTAACGCATCGATGGTATCAAGGAGGTTTTTTCCTCTCAAATGCATTTTTACTGCTACTGCCCACGTCATATAATTATTTCCAGAAATATCAAGGGCATTAATCTCGAGCTTTGCCAAGTTTGACATGATTACTGTAATTATAAATTAATATTTAGTAATCATAAATTTAAATAGTGTAATTAAAAGAAATATAACCGCATAGGAATATAAAATATTAACAGCATATAAAATATGCGGCGGCTTAGCCATCTACTATAATATTGATAATAAATAAAGTGCGATAAATAATAATTGCGAAATAATAAATTAATAACGGGGCGGCCGAGCCGCGCTCCTATAATAATAATTGTAAAATTTTCGCATTCTAGATGAAATTGAGAATGTCTTCAGGACATTCAATTTATGGAGGCAGAGCCTGCCATATGATCTGGGGAGACATAGTCTACCATATGATCATGATCGTGAAGGCAGTCTATCATAACGATCGGTTCGGGGAAGGCAGCGCCTATCATCCCGAAATAAAATATTAACGTAAATAGCGGTTCGGGGAAAACATCGCCTATCATCCCGAAACAATATATAAATGTAAATAAATTGAACATAAATTAAACCTAACCTTTTTCGGTATATGAACGGATCGTGAGACGATCGTGTTTTTCGGTATATGAACGGATCGTGAGACGATCGTACTGATAACGTGTTATAAAACTAGTGTTTATATATATCTGTTTTTTGTGTATATAATATAATATATATATATATATATATATATATTATTATGTGTTTGTTGATGAGAGAGAGATGTGATGTGAGAAAGTAAAAGAGAATAAACGAGAGAGCGATAAGAGGGGGAGGAAAGTGATTTCTCTTTCTTATTATTCTTACTGTGTATGTTTTCTTACAAGAGATCAGTTATTTATACACCTGATAAGTCGGTCAATAAGAGTCGGTTAAAACTACTTACTCAGCAAGTAATTAATAAAATACTGATTGGATAATTATCCTTTAATATAAATGAAATACGCAAAATCGATTTAATCATTATCAAATGAGGGTATAATGGTAATTTCAGTGAGATAATGGGATCAAAGTGGGAGTAGTTTGATTAGCCCTCTAGAGACCGTTGACGAAGAACGGTCGAAGCGGACCTCTTCCACGCGCTAACCACACTCCGTCGTATAAATTTTCGATTCGATAATCGATCACAATCTCTGTAAATCGATTCCGATAAATCAAACCCAGATTCCACTTTTCCCGGAAAAAAAATTAATCTCGAGAAAATGCACGATTTCTGCTTCACTATCCCGTACGGGATGCTTCTGATCGTCGGGGGATCTATCGGGTATTTGAAGAAAGGGAGTGTTGCATCTCTCGCCGGAGGTGCGGGTACTGGATTGATTGTCCTTCTCGCTGGTTTCATCAGCCTTAAGGCTTTTGAGAAGAAGAAGACATCGTCTCTCGCTGTTGTTCTCGAGACAGGTTTGTAATTTTCTCTTTGAGCAGGTCTTTGATTACATATTGCTCATGTTGATTCGAGATCTTACTTGTTGATTAGTATGCCCCAAAAAAATGATGACTTGATATATAAAAGCATGAATTTGTTCAGAATTAAGAACGATTGAATCGCTTCTTTGTTCGAATCAAGAACCTGTTTTTTCATGGTCGGCTCTAGCTTAAGAGTTATGATAAGCTATGCTAAATAAGGTATCAGATCTTTTTTTGGACAAAACCAACAAGGGGTTTGTGTGAGGCTAATTATGATCTGATAAACTGATTCACATTTTGCTGTCCATGGATCTTGGACTATAGTGGGTTTTCAAGTGAAAGATTTTTCTGATGAAAACTGGCTAATTACTCATAATATATCTTATTGGACTTGTAAGACTGTGTATTGCTCTCGACTGTTTCTGGAATGTTACCAATACCATTCATTGGAACATGACCTCTCTCAGTTTCTTTAGTATTCTATTCTATTTCAAGTATTTGCAGTGACTGAAAACTCATCTGAAGGTCTTGTAATACAGTCATTGCAGCTGCTCTCACACTTGTCATGGGACAACGGTTCCTGCAGACTCAGAAGATTATGCCGGCTGGTTTGGTTGCTGGGATCAGGTAATTTGCTATATATAGATCCTCCCTTTTCCCTTTCCTACTGTGCAACATTAGCAATTTATTTTACCCCGAGAAACCATTTGTCTGTGTATTGCAGTGCTCTCATGACCTGCTTCTACGTATACAAGATCGCCACCGGCGGAAACCACATACCACCCAAAGCTGAATGATGGTTATGCACCCTGGTTGCCAATGGAGTCACACAATCTCCTCCATTGTTGATATAAGGTATATGAATTTGTCGATTTAGAAAATATGTATGGTGTAGACAATGTTGTTGTGATTACGCCATAAAAGGTTGGGTTGTCTTGGTCCCTAAGCCAACATTGTTTTTCTGTCTCTGAGATTTTAGTTCCTAATGTAACCATGAATCGCTTTAATAGATCTATTTTTCTTGGTTTATATATGTTTTATTTCACATGATGGAATCAGGCTGTTCCATTTACACTCCATCTAGAGATGAACCTCTCTGTGTAAGAACACTCTTACCTTTGAGTCTGTGACACACCAAAAAGCTATTAGCTCATAACTGAGTTCAAAAGATTCAAATGAAACACTTAAAAGGAAACCAGTCCGTTAATTTCTTCACTCAAAGTCTACTTTTTTTTTACCAAGTTTACTATATTTCTTCTTATTCTGTCTCATTATTTGAGCAATGGTGAGGCTACCATCTTCGTCATAATTGTCTGGTGGAACCTGTGTTTGAAAATGACCCACAGTAGTCTCATCGTTCTCACAAATTCGGTTCATGTACTTCCGTCTCTTGTTACGAACTTGCTTCATGTACTTGTGTCTCTTGTCACAAGCTTGCTTCATGTACTGGCATCTCTAATTTGTCAAGCCCTTAGCTCTCTTTATTCCATCCTCGCTTGTTCTGTTCATCTTTAAGCATTTGAATTGAATTTATTGACCAAACAGAAACTGACTCAAAATTCTTATAAACCGACCAGTCTATATATTCTCATAAGAAGGTTCAGTTCAGAAGAAGGTTTAGACACAAACTAGCTAATACGCAGAAACTTCATTTTTGATCTGGTTTCCTCTGGTTTTCCATTCTCTGATCTCTGCCAAAGTCTTCTCCACCTTTGTAATACCCGCCTCCAGCTCCAACTCTTTCTCCTTTATTGCAATCTTTCTCAATCTTTCAAAAATATCTTCTTTTCTTTTCTCATTGCATCTCATCTTTTCTTCATATTCATGGAGCCAACATTCTGCTTTCTTGGTCCCATCATCGATCAAACTCTTCTTCTCTGCACTATTACCATTTACATCAACCTCGTCATCACAAATTTGTCTTGTCTTTTGTGCTTTGCTTGCAATTTCATCATCCTCTTCACTCCTTTGCTCTAATTTTACTGAAGCAAGCTTTTGACAAGGCCCTGAATCATCACAAATTTGCCTTGACTTCTGTGCTTTGCTTGCAGTTTCATCATCCTCTTCACTCCTTTGCTCTAATTCTACAGAAGGAAGCTTTGGACAAGGCCCTGAATCATCACTATCCACCCCCTGAAATTTTCTTCTTCTTTTTCCAAGTGGTTCAAAAGCATCTCCTCCTGTTTTCTCTGCATCACTATAATACTTCTTCCTAGATCTGATCCTTCGAGCAATGCTCATGTTATCATCTTCTGCATCCATAGAAATCTGATCATCATCCTCATGAGCTCGCTTCATCCGCACAGGTTGGTAATCGCTTCTCTTGTTTGTCAAATCCTCACCTGTCTTGTTCAAATTCCAACCTGAAGACACAAGACTGTTCCCCAACTCATCTATCTTATCTTTCTTTGCTGATCTACACATTCTAGATCTTCTGCGTCTTGCTGGAAAGCCTTCTTCCAATTTCTGAACCACCTGACTCAAAGGCATTACTTTAGGAGATGCATCAAGATCATCATCATCAAATTTATTTCTTGCATTCAAAGTTTTAGTTGATTCTTTTCTTTTTTTCTTCTTCGCATCCTTGTAACTTGGTTCTCCTCCTTGTTCTTTTTTTTTTTTCTTCTTCGCATCCTTGTCATTTGGTTCTCCTCCTTCTTGTTCTTTTCTTTTTTTCTTCTTTGCATCCTTGTCACTTGGCTCATCTTCAATTGCCTTTTCCATCTCAGAATTTTTACCTTCCCCGTCCCCTTTTCCCTTACTTGCTTCATCTTCAATCATCTCATTTCCCTCATCTTCACCGCCACTGTCACTTATACGTAGTTGATCTCTTTTTTGTTCATCTCTTTGATCCCCTTGTGATCTTGAAAAGTTCACATATGCTTCCTGAGATTTGACTCGTGAATCAAGGCCATCAATCTTCTCATCAAGGCCATCAATCTTCTTATTCATTTTCTGTAACCCATCGTCCAAAGCTATCTTCAACCGGCTCTCTAAGTCCAACAATCTATCTTTCCACACATTCTCCGGATCCACATTCTCCCGAGCCACATTCCCTCGAGCCACATTCTTCCGACCCACAGTCTTCCTAGCCACAATCGCATTCTCCGTACCCGCATTTGCCTCAATTGCTCGGGTAGCCACATCTTGGTTGTAAAGCTCTTCAAACCATATTGACTTCTTTTTCTCAATAAGACGCCTCCTCCAACCATCAGCAACTGGATCATCCTTATCATTCCATCCACGCTCTTCCTCCATGATTCGACCCAAAAGAACTTTCTCATGGCAAGATGGAACCAAGATACTATGAATCTCCTGTGAATATAATAAAATACAATTTAAAAACAACCCCATCATTCATAAATAATAAATATGAGAAGTAATTTACAATAAGATGATTTCTAACCTTAGTTGTACCAAGTTTCTCAAACATTTCCTTTCTTAGACCTTGCTTTGAACTTGTTTTGAACTTCATTTTGCACATCCGAGGACACTCAAGGTTTGCATCTTTAACATCTCGAAAATTGTTCTTCAGAACTGGAATTGCCTCAAACGCTAGAAGCTACACACAACACAAGATCATTCAAACCTCAGTTGTGCCAAATTTTTCTAACATAAAAACTAAGAGAGGAATAATGATCAACATTCAAATCATATTTTACCTCCAAAGGAATGACGAAACTAGGAAAGACCCATGATGATTGCACGACCCCGTTGAAATGGCTCATCAAATGAAAGATGTCTTTCATATTCTCTTCAAATGCTAGTCGCCCCCAAGGAAATGTTTTACACAACTTTAGATCATTTACAGCTCTGAGAAAGAACGAATGAACAGAGGGTGCTCCCTTTCCTGTTTTTTTTTTCCTATAATGACGCTGCATAGGAAATAGAGGACCGCCATCTTCAAACGATCTGGAGAATGTTTCAACGACAGTAGCTTTTTCTCCACATCTTCATATGTTACTCTGCTCCCAACTTTAAAATGCTTCCCAACAAACGTCAAACTGCCTGATTTTTCATAATGATTTGGATAAGGATGGCAATATAATCCAGAAAGGAGTGCATGTTCCTGGAGAGAATAACGGAAGGGAACGCCATTGACAATGAACCAACATTCCTTCTTCTTCTCTAAACGGGCCATGCGAACAAGAAGCATCCACATACCCATGAGCGTATGGCTTGAGTCCCTATGCATATGGAAGAAGTGGCTGAACTGAGGGTGTTCTACGAACCATTTCATTTCGTCGGGTTTAAGAAGACCCTCTAATGTCTCCACTGCCTTGCCAATATAGCACTTTGCTGAGATCTTAATTGGCCTATTATACTCGGTGGGACTGAAGAACATTCTCAGAGGTTGTAATGCTTCAGCATCCTCGTCGGAATCCTGCAAAACAGATTTAGTTGTAACAGTATTACTAAGCTGTACATTTTCGTTTCAAGAATTTCTTACAAAACCCGATTAGAAGTCCTACTAAATTGTACCTTTTCGTTTCAAGAAATTCTAACTTACATACATACCGTTGAGTGCTGACCGATTGACTCAGATTTTTCAGAATCAATTGGACTCATGTCTTCACCTTCGGTCGGACTGACAATTGGATTTTTTGTACGCACCATCTCGGGATCGTCTTGCATCTGCAAACAAAATGGATTAGCACAACATCATGGAGAGGCACGAATGCTACACAATCTCGAAAAAAAAAAATCCAATTTCAACTTACAAAATCGAGCCTTTAGCTATCAGTAGTTGTAGCCAAACGAAGGAGAAGAAGAGTTTTCCCCTTTTGAGAGAGTTTGAATTGAGACTTGGAAGAAAATGAAGAAACCGTGGGACTTTTTATTGGGATCATCCGATAACTATGAATTCGGGTATTTGGTGACCCGATTTTGTGGTTGGGTTGGTAAATATGAAAGTTTATTAAGGTTATGTTGTCTTTTACCACATTTTCGATTTAAAAAAAAACAAAATGACTCAAAATTCTTATAAACCGACCGGTCTATATATTCTCAAATCAAAAACCGGACTGAACCGAAACTTAATCAAACCAACCGAACTATTAAATTTCTTGTTTTAGAATTAAGAAGATAATGTGACCTCTCTCTGCACCTAATATAAAAACAAAAGTATTCTTTGCTGATCTACACATTCTAGATCTTCTGCGTTTTGCTGGAAAGCCTTCTTCCAATTTCTGAACCACCTGACTCAAAGGCATTACTTTGGGAGATACATCATCATCAAATGTATTCCTTGCATTCAAAGTTTTAGTTGATTCTTTCTGCATCTCTTCAGAACTCTGAAACTCTGAAACTGATCTCAGCCACCAGTCTTTGTACCTTGCAGTAACAGAACCTCGAGCAAGGAGAGAAGGCTTGTACAGCGCGAGAACAGCAGGGGCAAGAGCGATCCTTTCACCTCTAGCTAAACGAACAGCAATTGGGATAACATGTCTCGAAATAGAACGACGAGAGTAACCTGGAAAAACAAAAAACGAAAGCCACATAACCAGAAAAGCTTCATGCTCCATCTGATCACCTCTACCGAAGAAGCTCAGAATCCATGAAGTCTGTTTCACACGCCTATCTTTGCTAGTATGCTCAAGCCTCAGTTTCTCCACGGAATCTCTCATCTCCGAGGCCGAGCTTTCTAGAGGAGCAAAATCAGGAGAGCCCAAAACAGAAAAACCTAGGAGAACCATCACATCCTCTAAAGTTATCGTTGCTTCACCCCAAGGGAAGACGAATGATTTGGTTTCGGGACACCATTTCTCAGCAACAGAGAGAATCAGAGACTGGTTTTTAGTGATATTGTAAGTAGAAACCTTGATTGCTTCAAAAATCCCAGCTTTTTTCCAAATGGGTCCGTGCAAAGCTTCCATTTTTCCCAGCCAAGATACAAAATAACGCTCTGCAACCCAAAACCCAGAGAATGTCCAGAAGGATTCCGTCGAAGAAAAAACAGAGAGACGTTGACGGGGAAGCTTGGCTACACCAGAGCCATCGATGGAGGTAACAAAGGGTTTTAGAAAATGGGTTTTTCTCAAGCTGTGACCTTTCTCAGAAACCATAACTTCTTCTCTCTCTTCAATGAGAAATTTCTCAGTGTGTTGTGATGATGCGTTCGCCATCTCCTCAAGACGATGGAGAAGAAGAAGCAAGCGATTCAAGAAAAACTAGGGATTTTGAAAGTCAAAAGGGGGGATTGTACGTACTGATCAGAGTGCTATGAATGGTAAAAGCAAGAAGCGATTTTTGTTCAAGGTATGGCAGAGAAAATCGTCTTAGACTGAACGGAACAGTTGCTATATTCGGCAAACGAGCGAAACCATTTTCTTAATTCCTACTACTCAACAAAATGTTGAAATGTTACTAATACAACTAACTATTCCCATTTTTCAAAAAACGTTTTTGCACATAGATTAAAAAATAATAGCAATGATAGTATCAAAATTAAGTGACAGTTTCTGACAACTTTTTCAATATTGATTGGACACTGGAAATTACTCTCTACTTTTTTTTTTTTCTCTCTCTCCAGGCAACGCAAGCCTCCGATCAAATTTTTTTTTTTTTGTAAAATGGTATTCAATTAAACGCAGGTGAAATGATTACAACATGGAAAAAATACAACATAAGAACAACACTAGAGATATTGGAAAAACAACTAAACTATTTTAAAGCCAAAAGGATACTAAAAGGATAAGCGACAAACCATGAACCGTTAAGTTTCGACCAACCCCAAGAAAATAGAGGGAAGTTTCACAAGACCAAGCAACGAACCGCGGCAAAAAGAAAAGAAGTGGTTGAATGAACCTCTCACAGCAGACCTAAGAACTCAACCTTGCCGAGAATAGCCGTCGAGACTACGAGGAGGAAAACCCGGATACACTCCAATCCTCCGAGCGCAAAAGGCCAAGCAAAAACTACATCACAAAACCAAGGCTAGGAGGCGATAATCAGAACTTGGAAACAACCGATAACTTGGAAAAAGTTTTTGCACATAGTTTAAAGAGAAATACACTAGAATGACTCAAATTTTTTAAGAAATTACTAGAATGACTTCCTCTCAAATGGGTTACTAGAATGACTCAAATTTTATTGAAAAAGACTTGAAAATCTTATTTTTCATAATCACGGAATTGCTATTTTGATTTAAATTTAGAAAAAAAAAATATGTAATTACACAATCATCAAATAATAAAATATATTTATTAAAAAAAATTTAAAATGAACAAATTTGTAAACAATGGAAACTGAATCGTTTCTAATTAATCATTCCCTAAAAATCTTTCTCACAAACAAAAATCTCTCTCTCTCTCTCTCGGTCTTGTTCTTCGAAAAACCTAACCTAGCCGTCGTTCCTTCGCTGTCGGAGAAGCAGGCAACCAGACTTCCGCCGACGACTCTCCTCTTTTGTCGCCATCGTCTTTATCCTCTACTGTCGCCGTCGTCTTTTTCTCCACTGCCGTCTCCACTTCAAACGTCGCCTCTCTCCTCTTTTGCCGCTGTCGTCTGTATCCTCCACCGTCGACTTTCTCTCTTCCAGATTCCGGTAACTTATTCCCCATTTCTTCTTCGTCTTCTTTATCCTCTACTGTCGCCGGCGTCGTTCCATTTTCTGGTACCTTAATCGTCATTGGAATCGGTTTTTGCATCTTGGCGCCATATATGTTTTAGACAAATACGGTTGGTTTTTTTGATTTTTATGTCAGATTTGTTGGATTTTTTTGTTATTTAGCAGCATAGTTCTTAGATCTATCATTGTACTGATGACATAGTTGTCTCTCTTAGGTGATAGACTTGTTTGACACCGGCGTCGTTTCATTTTCTGGTAACTTAATCGTCATTGGAATTGGTTTTTTAGATTTCCATCTTGGCGCCATATAAGTTTTAGACAAATACGGTTGATGTCAGATTTATGGGATTTTTTTGTTCTTTAGCGGCATAGTTCTTAGATCTATCGTTGTACTGATGACAGAGTTGTCTCCTTATGTGATAGACTTGTTTGTGTAGCGATGATAGAGTTATTTCTAAACTCTGATAGACTTGTGTTGGACATTGATAGATTTGTATATAACGTTGATAGACTTGTTTATGTAGTAATAACAGAGTTGTTTATGCAATAATGGCAGAGTTGTTTATAACGGTGATAGACTTGTCTCTGTTGATGATAAATTTGTTTCTATAATGATTATAAAGTTTTCTCTAACTGTGACAGATTTGCCGTGGTATTGATGACAGATTTAGATATGGCTTCTGAAACTGTAACAAAGATGTATCCTCAAAGACTATACAAAGAGGGAAAAGCTCCAATTCAGCAGAGGAGCATGAACCATAATTGTCACTTGGCCAATTTCAGTCACATCAAATAATATGTTAGTGATGATGTATGGAATGACATGAAGGAATCATCAATTGGGGTGATTATTAAACTGTACGAAGCCGAGTACGTGTGGTCTGCCAAGCAAGTCTACTACTTTCTAACTAATCAGTTGGCAAAAAACAAGAGTTACGAGATGTGGAGTTTGGTTGGGAATTAACCAATAAGGTTCTCGTTGTATGAGTATGGAGAAATTACATGCTTAAAGATTGATCCATTTGATGTTGAAGACACATGGGACGCTGACCATAAAGAGTTTTGGAAAGAACTGGGACTCTCTAGTTCACTGGAAGGACCTATGTTAAGGGAATTGTTGCTGGTTTTGGAAAAATTTAGGCCTTGGAGCTTTGATAAGAGGAGAATGGTTGGATTGCTCTGTGTTCTGTCTATTGGACTTTATGGTATATCTCCTGGTAGTAGAATCCCTTTGGAAGCTGCAAAAACGGTTATGGATCGAGAGATGTTTGATAGATATCCTTGGGGTCGGATTGGATTCAAACAATTGATAGATTCTATTAAGTGTATTACTTATGATGGAAAGCTGACTTACATCATTCGTGGGTGTGTCCATGTCTTGCAAATCTGGGCGTGCGAGGCAGTTACTGGTGTAGGAGAGATTGCGGGTAAAAAAAAAAGAAGCGACTGAAGTTGTTTCTTTACTCTCATGGGGCGGATCTAGAATGAGAGTGAAATTTGATGAATTCATTTCAGTGGAGATAAAAAAGCATGGCGAGGTTTGACTCCTACTTTAAATTATCATAGAGATTTGACTATTACAGTCTTTGTTGGTTTATTTAATGATTATATGATTTTGTAGGTACGTGTTCGACATATGATCTTGAAGCCATATGAGGATATATATCCTCCTTGGGAAGGAGATGAAGCGGATGCAGACTTAGACAACATGATCAAGGACATTCTTAATGGTGAGTTGGACAAAAAAGCTTGGGATTTGATTCCCATTAAAAAATGCAAAGCAAAAGTTGATGAGGAGGCTAAAGAGAAGCATGCCGTAAAGAAGAAAAGAAAAGAGAAACAATCAATCTTGGAGAAGGATACTTCAGAGGTAATACAAACTTGACTCTTTACTAAACATATTTTCAGATTAAATGGCAGTTTTTTTGAATTGCAGAATTGAAGGCATATTTGTTAGTTTATTACGTCAGATTTAAATTTTCGACATAGCAGACATATTTTCATAACAGAAAGCATATATGTTAGTTTATTACGTCAGATTTAAATGTTCGACATAGCAGACATATTTTCAGAATATATTGCAGATTTGTTAGATTTACGTCAGACTTAAATTTTCGACATAGCAGACATATTTTCAGAATAGATTGCAGATTTGTTAGTCTTTTACGTTAGATTTAAATTTATTATATGGCAGATATTTAGTCTATTACGTCAGATTTAAATTTAAACATGGCAGATATATTTTCAGAATAGATAGCAGATTTGTTAGTCTATTACGGCATGTATAAAATTATTATATAGCAAACATATTTTCATATTAGATGGCAGTTTTAATTCACACTTGATGAACACTTATTAACAAATTATGGTCAATAACGTTTCTTATTTTTGGTATGTGAAGGAGGCTTTGGAACATCAGAGTGTTAGCGATATCACACTTGATGGGCTTGTGAAAATGGTAGAGACCCTCTCTACAAAGATAGACGACGTGAAGGTCACTGTCGAAAAGCAGTCTGAAGATGATATCATCTTAAGAGGACTTATGAAAATGATGGAGAAAGTTGTATCAAAAATGGACGAGAAGGATGTTGCAATCGATGCTAAAATTGATGCACGGTACACAAATGTTGAGACTAAACTCAATATCAAGATCAGCTCGCTGGAGGTTTATATGAAGGAGCTTAAACAACGACTTCTACCCAATGAGAAGAGAGACGTTGCCATTTCTAATGTCAACGTAGATGATGAAGCCACAAGCAAAGCTCCGGTACGTTAGAAGTCTTCATGCGTTGTGTTTTTTGTTTCTTATGTCATGTCTGTTTTTTTATGTTTCTTATGCCATGTCTGTATTTTAAAACACACAACATGGTTCTTTAAACTTGTTTGTGTGTGTTTTGATATGAATCTCGTCTGTGTGTGTTTTGTTATGAATCTCGTTTGTGTGTGTTCTACTTATTTCAGTATGAGAGTGTATAGAAACATGCATACATGCTCCCGGGTCGTTGCCAGCACAACTCAGAGTAAAAGGAAAGGCACACCACAAGTAGTAGCAGATGTTTTGCGTGGTTCTTTTCCAGGTCAGGTCGACACCCCCGAGGCTAAATCTCTGATGAGTGTTGTTCAAAATGAAGCTCACATGAGTGTGTCCTACTCTACTGCGTTGAGAGGGATAAAACTAGCTATTAGTGAAGTGAAGGGCAGTCCCGAAGAAAGTTATCGAAGATTGTATTGTTATCTGTACGTGTTGCAGATGGTGAATCCTGGTACAGTAACAAGCGTGAAAGTGGATGCCAGAAATAGGTTCAAGTATCTATTCGTCGCTTTGGGCGCTAGTATTGAAGGATTTAGAGCAATGCGGAAAGTCATAGTTGTGGATGCAATTTTTCTTAAGAATGTTTACGGTGGAATGCTAGTATTTGCCACAGCTCAGGATCCGAATCATCACCATTACCCCATTGCAATGGGTGTAATTGATAGGGAAAAATATGCTAGTTGGAAGTGGTTTTTTGAAACGCTCAAAACTGTTATACCTGATGATCATGAACTGGTTTTTATGAGTGACAGACATTCAAGCATCATGAAGGCAGTCAAGGAGGTGTACCCACAGTCTCAGCATGGACATTGCGTTTGGCATTTGTCTCGTAACGTGAGAAGTAAAACTGCGAATGGTGGTAAATATTTGTGTTCAGCCAAATTCATAGAATGTGCTCACAAGTACACAGAAGGTGAGTTCTTAAGTGCATACTCTGATTTTAGGCGGTGGTTTCCAGGAGCTGCAGAGTATCTAGATGAAAGTGTTCCGCTTGAAAAATGGGCAAGATGCTACTTTAAAGGAGACAAGTACAACTTGGACACAAGCAATTCGTGTGAATCTATGAACAGTGTATTCAAGAAGGCAAGGAAGTACTCCTTATTGCCTTTGATTGATGCGTATCTTGAAAAAGTGTCTGAATGGTTCAACATGCATAGGAAAGACACTGTTGGTGCATCATACACGAAGAAATTGGTGCCCCTGGTGGAGAACGAGCTGCATAGGCTATGTGCACTTGCAACGGGCTTAGTTGTCACTGAGCTAAATCATTGTGAGCTTGAATACAACGTGAGTGGAACTGATGGGAAGAGCTATCTGGTCAATTTGTTAAGTAAAAGTTGTAGCTGCAGATGTTTTGATATAGACAAGATTATGTGTGTCCATGCAATAGCTGCAGACATTGCACTGATGCGAACGCCACAAAGAATAAGGGAAATACACATCCATGATTTGTGCTCAACATATTACTTGATTGAAACGTGGGCGTTGGTTATTACAGAACTATTTATATGGTGCCGCATCAGTCTACTTGGATTATTCCTCAGGAAATCGGAGACTTAGTTGTTTTACCGCCAGACTACACCAAAAAGTAGGAAGAAAGCGAGTTAAGCGCTTTCCCTCCACCGGAGAAGCGCGCCCTAAACCGAGTAACAAAGCCAACAAAGGAATACATCTGGGATATTGGTTTGAGCCAGTAAACCCAAGGGAAATTTAGGGTGTGTTTGTTAGTTTCTTTGTTGGATTTCTCTATTTCAGTTTAGGATTTCTTTGTTGGATCTAATTTGTAATTATTCAAGATAATTTTATGTTGAAATTTGTTGGATCTATTATTTCAGTTTAGGATTTCTTTGTTTAATTTATTTTGTAATTGTTCAAGATAATTTTATAAAAATATTTTTACAAAATATTTACGTATTTATAAAATATTTACAACTAACACTTATACACATAAGTGTTTCTAACACATAATAATTAAAAAAAATTAAAAATACAAAAGGCATATTGTGTTTCTAACACATAATATTGGTTTCACATGAAATACTCCATATGATACATGGTAGTCTTTGATAATGTTACCATTTCATGATGGAGACAATGCAAATTATATGATTTTGCTAAAATTTTATTGTTAGCCGTTTCTACATGACCTACATAACTGAAAAATCAGGAGGACAACTACAAAATATTATTTTATGTCTCAGGACAACTGGAAAATCTATAAGGACAACTATGAGCAATTGCGGACAATTGGACACGATGGTACAACTATGTAGTATTTTTTTTTATTTAGGCGGCGTGGAGCACGTGTGCATTTAAATTTGCGGCGCTGTTGGATGAGTTAAAAATTAAAAATATTTTTAAATGAATTAAAAATTATGATATTTTATGTTTTTTATTCTGTCCTGCTCTCTATAAAATCGAAACTCCCATCAACCCTTCCGCCTAATTTCCCCCAAATCGAAAACTAGGGTTTCCGCCTAATTTCCCCCAAATTGAAAACTAGGGTTTCCGCCTAATTTCCCCCAAATCGAAAATCAACAAGATGCCGAGTTACAGCTCGGGCTCTTCTTCTTTCCGACACTCCTGGGACAGTTCATACTACCGAGCTGATGGAGATTGGGGTATGCGAGGAACGTGTTGGTGTGGCGTCTCTCTTGTTATCAGGGAATCGACTGCTGAAGCTACTCGAGGAAGGCTAATGTACACCTGTCCAGATTGGCCGCATGAGGTAAGAACAAAGACTGAGTTTGTGATTTAGCCGAAGTATAGAATTTAGAATTTAGGGTTTTGTTTCAATGTAGCTGAATGATTTCTTCATTCAATGTACAAGAGAAATCATCCTAATCATGGCCACATATGAAAATGGTGGGATCATGCTGTCACAGAAGAACTATCAAGTCTGAAAACTCAAATTGATAAGATCAATGAAGGGATGCAAAGCATGCACAACATAGGAGTTTTGCGAAACTGCCTTCACGAAACTGCCTCGTTTGAGACCCATGGTGCAGAAATTATGCAAATGAGAGAGCTCCTGGCTGGGATGGAAAGAGAGATTTCAAGGATGAAGGAATTGCTTGCCAACCGAGGTGATGGATATGTGATAATTGCATTTTTCCTTGTGTTTGTTGCGGTTTTTTATTTTCTTAACTAAAAGTCTGTTGCATTATTTTCTTAATTGCATTACGGCAAGATCCTTTATTTTCATTATGTTTAAAAGGGTCCTATGTGTTGTATTGTTATGAATATTCGGTTTGTTATAATTCATATGTTGTGTTTGCTAAAATTCCAGAAAACATTTTTAACTTGTGTTTGCTAAAATTCCAGAAAACACTCAATTGTACCATGTTGTCCCATTACCACAACTGAAATATAACCTTAACTTGTACAATGTTGTCCATGTTGTCTCATTACCACAACTACCTTAACTTGTACAATGTTGTCCCTGTTGTCTCATTACCACAACTACCTTAACTTGTACAATGTTGTCCCTATTGTCTCATTACCACAACTGAAACATAACCTTAACTTGTACAATGTTGTCCCATTACCACAACTGAAATATAACCTTAAATAAAGACGAGTAATACCATAAGTTCATACTAGTTCAAAAACTAAATCCAACAATTATAACACATAAACAAAGGTCTATACCAGTTCCAAAAAAAACCTAAACACATTTTCTACTTCCTTGTTATTCTTTCCCTTTCCCCTTCGGCTCTTTCCCTTTCCCCTTCGGCTCTTTCCCTTCTGTAAAAGGGGACACAACATGCCTCGATGGTTGTCGCCGCCTCTTAGCTGGTGGATCAGGTAAATCAAATATGGGTACTGGGAGAAGAGTCCTCTTAGCTGTCATCTTGATCCTCTTCTTACGTGGTGGGTCACCAGGTTGGACTAAGGCTGATGGGCATGGTTCAAAGAATGATGGGAAGGGTGCGGAAGAGGCTGAAGAGGCTGAGACGGGTGGTGCTACGGATGAGGCTGGTGCTGGTGCTGGTGTTGGTGTTGGTGCTGGTGTTGGTGCTGGTGCTGGTGCTGGTGTTGGTGCTGGTGATGATGCTGGTGTTGGTGCTGGTGCTGGTGCTGGTGCTGGTGTTGGTGCTGGTGCTGGTGCTGATGTTGGTGCTGGTGCTGGTGCTGGTGTTGATGCTGGTGTTGATGCTGAGACGGTTGGTGAGACGGGTGGTGAGTCGCCTGGCGGAAGTACTAAGTCTTCAAGAGATTTCACTCTAGCATCCATGCCAGAAAGCTTCTCCATGATCTCTTTGAAGCCATTCTCCATCGACGCCTGCAACTCCAACAAAGATGTAGGCTCAGCTTGTGGAGGTTCCTCTGTAGGGCCTTGAAACCGAGCACCAATGTCTAACTCATACAAATGTCTCCAACATATCTTCTTCTTCTTCACGGTTAGATGCTTCGTCCAACCCTCAACCTCTAAATCAATAAATCCGATACCATCATCTAAACCAGGATCCGTGATTCGCGCCATAAGATCTTCTTCATATTCGTCAGGCTCCAAGATGCTACAAATGTCCTGTCAATATCAACAAATACAACTTACTACTCTGATACTAAACCAATCTTTCATATCAAACTCATAACAATATGCAAAAAAAATTATACCTCAGCACTATTGCCAATCGCTTCATTTATATCATCCAAAGGTATACCTTTCATGCAAACATCAATGAATTTATGCTTGCACATCCTTGGACAGTCAGGCTCAGCGGGTACAGCTTCTCTAAATTTCCTTCCAAGACTAGGAATACACTCAAATGCAAGAATCTACACATAAAATTCACAATATCAAACAAAGTTAAAAATCATAAATTTAAGAATTCAAAACATATAACTCATACTTACCTGTAGAGGAAGAATGAAACCAGAAAATCTAGATTTTTCTCCTTTTCCTTTCACGCAGCCATCAAACTTATTCACCACACGCCGGATCTCCTTCATAGTCTCATCAAATGTGTAACGCCCCCATGAAAACGTCTTGCACATATTCAAATCACCAACAACTCTAAGCAGGAAGGGGTCTATGTTGCCATCAGCCTTGGACTTCGCTTTCAAAACTTTGCATAAGAAAAACAACACTGCCATCTTCTTCCTCTCTACGGAGCTCTGCTTCATTGATTTTAGCTCGGCTTCCACCTTTGCGATCTTGATTCTATCATCCCTTCCAAAGTGCTTATTAACAAAATTCAAACTACCCAATTTCTTATAGTCATTCGGATACTCATGGCAGTCAAGACCACTAAGAAGTGCATGCTCCTTCAAATAATACCGAATGGGGACTCCATTTACCACAAACCATGCCTCATTCATCTTCTCGGTAGAGACTGTGTGAAGGAGAAGCATCCATAACCCTTGACTCATGTGGTTTGGCTCCTTGAACATGTGGAAAATGTGCTTAAACTGAGGATGGGCTCTGAACCATTTCAGCTCTTCCAGAAGCTGGCCTATGACATTGACAACATGCGACACAGCACACCTCGATTGTATCGTACAGGCCTTGCTATACTCGGTTGGACCGAAGTAAAGGTTTTCAGGCTGCATTGGTTGGCTATCATCGTCATCCTGAAATACAAACGAAAACTTTTCCCATACTTTCTTCTACTAGCCTAGCCTGTAATGAACTTTAGCATATTGGGAATCTGAAGTATACATACCTCTTGCGGTTCTTCCTCCTCTGGAGCTTCTTTATCTTGCGCTTCTTTCTCTTCCGCTTCATTCTCTCGCGCTTCTTCTCCGTCATTTGATTTTTTCTCTTCTTCGCCATCACCATCACTAGCCGTATCCGTTGAATCGCCCGTTGAATCTTCTCTCATTTCAACCTCTTCGTCTGCTTCTTTCTCAGGTTCCGTCGTGGGTGCACTGCGATTGGTTGTTTCGCGGGCTTCGTCTTCCGCCGGTGCTTCTCTGCCTCCGAGTGTGGGTGCACGGAGATTGGTAAGATTGGTTGTTTCGGGTGCTTGATTCGTTTTTTCGGGGGTTTCGTCTTCAATCAGTGTTTGATTCGATGCTTTTCCGACTTCAGTTGACTCATACTCGATATCGGATATTCTCACCTTAGCCATCGCCGAAAATTTTGAATCGGAAGTTATGGGGGGGAGCGCCTAGAGAGATAGAAGATTTCGAAATCGGGGAGATGATAAATCGCAAATCGCAAATCGGAGTTTTGGTATTAATAAATCGGAGATTTGGAATAAAAACATAATTAAACATAAATTAAATCGAATTGGGTCGGGTTATCGGGTATGTCTAAAATCCATGAATATAATCTTGATTTTAGTGTAAATAAAAAAACAAATAAGAAGAGGTTAGTATTCTCCACGATTTTTCTTATTAAAAAAAAAATCAAATTAATCTTAATTATTAGAGTTATCTCATCTTAGCCTACTTTTTTCCATTCTGGCATTTCAGCCTCTCGCCCCACTGAATCGTTTCTAATCTAATCATTCACTGCAAATCTTTCACTCACACAAAAATCTCTCTCTCGGTCTTGTTCTTCGAAAAACCTAACCCAGCCGCTGTCGACTTTCTCCACGACTCCGTGCAACACCGTTCCTTCGCTGTCGGAGAAGCAGGCGACCACACTTCCGCCGGCGACTCTCCTCTTTTTTTTCAGTCACCACCGTCTTCTGTCACCGTCATCTTTTCCATCACCGGCGTCTTCTCCGTCTTTTGTTTTTGAAATTCAAAGTGTCTCTGCTCTAATCGGTAAGTTTCTGTGATTTTTGTTTGCAAAAATGGTTTGGGAGTTGAGATGATTATACAATTGTGGTAATTGGATTTCAGAAATTGTTTTTTTTTTCTTAACTCTAATGGAAGTCGCGATGGATTCACTAGCTTTTTCGATGTAATAGTTCAAGCTTAAGATGGATTGCAGATAAGGTGTTCGACTAAATGTCTAAATGAACATTTGAAATGTGGTTGTGTTTTGTTAATCAGCTTTTTCGCTTATGGCTTTATTAACTTAAATCGAACTTGTTTGCGATATTAAGCAGATTTTCGTTTTGATCTGATTATGCTTGATGGACGCTAATTTGTTCACTTGTTGAATGTCTTATCTTGTTGTCTGCCCTTTTGAACAGGTGAATCTTGCTGAACAAAGGAGATGTTTCAACTTTCAAGTGGGGGAACATTTACCACCTGCAACATTATGACATTGAGGGGTGGGGGATTACAACATTTATTTACCAAATCCACTTGCCAGTTTAGTTTAGTTACTTACTTGTCTCTGTTTCTTTGTCTTTAGGCACCTCCTCCATCAGGAGGCATCCTCACTCCTAAGGGTCTTAGAACTCTTGGTCTTTCTGGTTTAGGATTCAAGTACTGGTTTCGAGCTCCTGCATTACATGTAAGAAGGTTTGCTTTCTTAATTTTTTGTCAATCACCTCACATGTTATGTATTAAACCTTGCCTTCTTAATTGATCATAGGCTGGAGAGAGTATGGGATCCTATTTTAGTTCCTGGATCACCAAAGCGTATTGGCCAGTTCTTCTTAAACGTTGTAAGAGACCCACAAAAAAATTGTTGTTCTCGAGTATTTGTTCTAAAAGATGGAATCGATAGTCTGATATGCTTAATCTGTTTTGCAGTTTGAGAATTGGCATTCTTTTGATACAAACCCCACTCTATGCTCTTCTCCACGAGTCCTCCGTATACTGTGAGGTATAGTCTCCTCAATTCCTCATCTCCTTTCTTGTTTCACACAGTTGCTTCGACTTGTTATCGTTTATTCTTAATTGGAAACTTTGTCAGGGTGCTTCATCAAGATGGTCTGCTCATAGATAACGGGGAAAATTTGAGTGCAAACTCGATGCAATGAAGGCCAAAATGTACTCTTCACCGGAGAGGTAACTGGTTTGGAGTAGTTTGAATTGTATGGTTAATTGCTCGGCTCACATTGCTTTTAGCTAAATCAGAATTTGGATTGATTTTCAGATGATATTTCCGTGGATGTTTGATGAGATTGATGCCTTGAAGCCATTCAAAGCTGCCGTGGATCTCTTGGCCAAGAAAGAGGATTGGCCTCCATTATATTATGTTGCTACATTGAAAACTAAAAAGTTCTTGATCATTTGTTGGGAAATATCAAAATGTGGAAAAAGCCTCTCCTTTGATGAAATATCAAAAGTCAGTGCTTTGTGACTTGTGGTTTTCTTCTTTATACTCTCTTTGAGGATTGAGTAAAAAATAAAGATTAATGAATAAGAAAGTCTTTGAATTTTGGGATCACTTTCCAGTTGATGCTCATGAAGAGCTTTCCAGTTATTCGAATTCCAGCAACGAAGTTTCTTTTTAAAACTGATACTAGCTGGTTACATACAACCCTTTTCCATTTGGTTTCTTTCGCCCTGCTTGGTTAAGACTTTAAGATAGTTGTTGGCTTCTTCTACGTATAAATTTCAGAATTGGGAATTTCTCATGGTTTATGAGTAACATGATAGCCTTACTAATGGCATAAAATATTTGAACTTTCCACACGTATATGTTTCTAGTAATTTGCAATCTGACATTGCCTTACAAGAAACGAAAACCATCGAAACAATAATAATGCCATACGGGAATTCCTGCAATTTCTTGCAATCATGTGTGTAGTTTAGAAAACTGCTTCGGGTTGGGAATCATCTGGCTCTCCTGTCCAAGACTTTTGAGGTGGACAATACCTATAAAGTTTTCATTTCATGACAAGTTGTGAACCAAAGGCAAAAACATAAAGAGGAGAAAAGGAAAAAAAACACATGATTGCAAGAATTTTCATGACAAGTCTAAGTGTTATCACAAACACCCAAAAACAAACAAAACAGAGGTTCTCAATTGTATAACAAATGGCCTTGAGCATTAAAGTGAAAATCTTCCTTCCTCTTTTTACTTCTTTTCATTCTTTCCCTGCAGATGGATACGCAAAGTAAATCCACAACAAGTACTTTTCTTGAGTTGTTGCTATGAGAAGCGTCCTTTTATACTTACCCTGCAGATACGTCCCATCCACAACAAGTACTTTTTTTAGGAAAAGAAACCATGACATGTTTGCACCAAATGCGATGAAGAGGTACTTAAATCTTTCACTATCATCAACCTCAAGACAGGTTAGTGTTCCAGGATTATCTCTTTTTATCATGTGTAGATAAGCATGTAATGTTTGATATCCTTCCTCGGGATTTCCTCTAACTAGATTTCAGGCACATTTTAGAGTCCGATGAGCTTTCCAATACTTCATCTGCGGAGAAATTAAACAAGTCTGTCACTAATAAAAAAAATTAATCTGCCACAAACCAAATGAATAAATCTGGTACAAAAACAAATAAATCTGTCGAATGATAAATTAATCTGCCAAACACCAAATGAATAAATCTGGTACAAAAACAAATAAATATGTCAAATGATATATTAAGTATGACGTAACGTGTATTTACCTTGATTCCAAAACGAAAGTTCATCAAGTTTGCAACATGACTGGGTAGAACGGTTTGATATGAGTCGTCTTACGACCTGATATGAGTCGTAACACGACCTGATATGAGTCGTAACCCTAACATGTGATACAAGTGCTTTCTCAGATTTTTAAGGACAAAATCGGGATTTCCATACCTCAATAAATATGTCGTAAAGGTATATTAAATATTTGGTTGAAAGTTTATCGACACATGATCAACGTAAAACTACCATCAATAATCAATAAGTTTGTTATTAAATGTCTATCACCATTGGAAAATATAAGTCTGTCATCGACAAGTCTACTACCATAAAAAGGTTATTCTAGTAAGAGAACAAGTATGCTACCATTACAAATTAGAATGTCTGCTATAACGTATAAAAACTCTGCCATAAGGTTAGAGTCATTCTAGTAATTAAAATTGATGAGAAAATAAGTCTGTTTAGCGTAAATTATTAAAACTTTACCACCATTAACTAAAGTCTACCACCAAGGGGATAAATAACTCTGTCGAAAAGTCATAAATCTGTGACAGATTAATATCACTAGATTTTATGTCTGCCATTTTTTAATAAATTTGTGGTGTCGTTTGGTAAATTTAATAAAAAATATGTCGAACAAAAATTAATTTTGCCAATTGAAATTAAGTATGGGAAAGAAAAATATTAAGTTTGCTAATTGAAATTAAGTATGACAAATAAAAATATTTTTGTCACATCGAATAACAGATTTTTATATATAAGTCTGTCTACTGTTATTAACTCTGCCATACGGAAATAAATATGTTATGTCATAAGACAAACTTATATGATTAAGTCTACCGTTACGTATTAAGTCTATCACCCGCAACAAAAATCTGCTAATTTACAATAACTTTACCACCAATATATCGACAGTTTTATTATGATAGACTTATTGAATACAAAAATACACGGTGGCAATTTGGTAAATAAGTGGACGTTTTTGCTGAGCTATAATTTAATTAGTAATGACATTTCTGTAATAACTTTTTTGGGACAACATGCCCAAAAGGACAATATCAGGTTTAATTTTATTATAAACACCTTTCTCTTTTCTAAGTTATTCTAGTAGTTAAATCTAAAATTCAGGTCATTCAAGTAAATCACCCTATGGAAATTATAGATTTTGCATTAAAAAGATTATTTATTATTTAATTTCTTAATTATTTTTAATACTATATATTTTAAAATAATAATCAATTCATATATATTCAAAGAAAAAAAATCTATTCGAAATCTTGCTATATTTTTCACTATAATTTATTATATTTTATTTGAATATATATCAAAACAAAAGTTAAAAATATTTTACTAATTTTATAAAAAGTTAAACACAAGAAAACTATTTTTTTTTAAGAGTTCGTAGACTAATCATAAAAACTAGAGTCATTTAATGGTGCATATTAAAGTTATATTTTCAAGATTATAAGTTTTTGCGGGTTAACCCGAATAATATTTTAGTTCACTGCAAAACGGGTTAAATAGACAAAATTTTACAAATTGACAGTTTTATCTATGATCATTAGTTATCTATATTGTAAAATTCAGATAAAAACATTTTTTTCTAAAAATTAATCCGCGCTAATTATAGCGCGAATTAAATCCTAGTTATAGTATTATAGCTAAATTTAACAACGGACTGAAATGTGTTAACACATTAAAAATGAAAATATTTACTTAGGCATAGGCAATATGACTGGAGTATATTTTTTTTTTTTTGTCAACTATGTGTGTGTATGTATTAAAATTGACGAAAGATAATGTTTACACGAATTTGAAGTTTTGGTGGGAAAAAAGATTGTTTTAGAAACGTTTCAAACTTCTTGGGATTTTGCCTCTTTAGGGCAAAGTGGAATAAACACAAAAATTATCTCACAGATAACTCAACTTATTGACTTCCATTGACTTTTTTTGGGTTCGTAAGCATAACAAGTTTTTTCCTTACCCAAAATGTTAACCTTCTCCTGCATCACCGCATAGGTCAAATATATCTTATTATAAAACTTCAAATATATCGAATTTATCTAATTTGCCAAACAAAACTTTGCCAAACTAAATTGTTGGAGATGGGTTGCGCCCGACAAAAACCCATCTTCTCGCAAGCCATTTTTCTTCTTCTTAAATCTTGTTTTAATATTTCGAATTTATCTAATTTGTCAAATAAAACTTCAAATAGTCATTGAATTCAATAACTATATAAACTTTATCGAGTTCTATTAGAATCTTAAAATGTCTCACATTGGAATTTGAAACTTTTCTTATCAAATATATAAGATTTATGGGCCTCTATTTCCAGACGTGCTCTGCCTCGCCAGCAGGAGATGGTGCTCCCGCTTTGGGTTTTCCGATCAGAAGTGAAGATGCAAGTGTTGCTGTGTCAATCACGAAGTAGTACAGGAAGTGGTACAGGACGTGAATATATGAGATTGCTGAGATATGATCGAATATGGGTGATAAGATTCGAATCTAGAGTTGCTTGGTGAATTGGAATGAAGATGTGTGTGTTTGAAGTGTTGCTGTACCAATTGAGAAGTAGTACAGGAAGTGCTACAAGCGATACAGGAAGTGCTACAGGCGATCAAATCGTGGTCATTGGATGAATTGGGGCCAGCGTGGGCTGGAGTAAACTTCTAGAATATTCTAGAGACGTGCCAAAAGGGGTATATGAGCTGGATAAAGAAGATATTATTGTTTTAGAGTGTTTCCATATTCTTAGGAGAATATATTGGAAAAAAAGAATATTTCCTAAAAGATTTGGAGATATCTTGAATAAAGGAAATATGCTATATGGAAATTCTTGGAGTGAAAGTTGAAGCATATATAGAGCACGTCGTGGCCCTTTGGTAATGTACACAGAGCTTGAGAGAAAAACAAACGAAAAAGGTTTTTTGTTGGTGGGACATCGTCTATGTCAGTGAGTGAATCAAAATTTAGGCTTGGGGGAGTTTAGCTCAGGGTTAGGTTATCCTGAAGAGTTCATGTTATTGAATAGAGCGGTATTTCAAGAGGTTGATCTACGCGTTTGCAATTGTGTTGTAATTGCTTTCTTATTCTAGTGAATTCGAATACTGGACGTGGTCCCGGGGAGTAGGAAACGAACCTCGTTAAAAAACTCTGTGTCTCTTTATTTTCTGCACTTTATTTGTGTCTCACCTACACTTTCAATTGGTATCAGAGCGGGTTCTCGATAGAGATTTAATCTTGTTTCGGGTAGATCTAAGGTGAGGATTAAAAGTAGTACAGGAAGTAGGACAGAGTTCGAAATCAGGTTTGATGGAGTCCTATCATGAGGGTACGTCTATGGCAAGACCACCGCGACTTGATTCTTCTAATTATGGGTATTGGAAGGTTCGTATGCAAGCTTTCATTAGTGGTCTTGATGAAGATTGTTGGAATTCGATTGAGATAGGTTGGAATCCTCATACGATGACTGATGATAAGGGAGTTGAAGTTCCTAAGCCGAGGGATAAGTGGAATGCTACAGAGAAGAAGGCATCAAGTTGTAATTCTAAGGCCAAGACTGCGATTTACAATGCAATTGATGCAAACTACTTCAAGCTGATTTCTCAATGTGCATCAGCTCAGAAGGCATGGAAGACATTGGAGAACATGTTTGAAGGTACTACAAGTGTCAAGAGAACTAAGTTGGATATGTTAGCATCTAAGTTTGAGAATCTAAGGATGGATGATGGGGAAACCGTGGCTCAATTTAGTGCTAAGCTGTGTGACATATCTAATGAGTCATTCGCTCTTGGAAAGCAGTACAAGGACAAAAAGCTTGTGAAGAAACTGAAGAGATCTCTTCCATCAAAGTTTGAGTCAAAAATCTCTGCAGTTGAAGAAGCTCATAATCTGGATGAGATGGCTTTTGATGAATTTGTTGGGATACTTCAGGCTTTTGAGTTGAGCAAATCATATGAAGACAAAGGTAAGAAGAAGGATGCTGATGTTGGAGTTGCTCTAAAGGTTTCATCTTCTGAAGATCCTATGGCGATGCTGTCAAGACAATTTGCTAAGTATTTGAAGCAGAAGGGAAACCGAACAGAGAAAGGAAAGGAGTTTGGCAAGTCATCATCGAAGATAAAATGCTATGAGTGCCAAGGCTTTGGACATGTACGCTCTGAATGTGCAAACTTACAAAAGAAGAAGAAAATCAATGATTCTGGAACTGATTCAGATGATGGTGAAGACCTTAAGAATTTCGTGGCTTTTACAACCTTTGAATCTGATTCTGCAACAACACCTGTAGCAGAATCTGCATCTGCAGCAGAATCTGCGTCTGCAACAGGATCTGCGTCAGTGTCTGCAACAGGATCTGCGTCTGCAGCACGGTCTGAATTTGGAAGTGACAATGATGAGAGTGATGACGATGCTGGAAATATCGATGATAAAGAGTTTGCTGAGAGTTACAAAGCCTTGTATGAGCATTGGTGTAATCTGGTTGAGGAGAATTCGGCGTTAACTAAGGAGAATATCAAGTTAGAAGCTCAAGTGGCTGAGGTACAAAAGTATGCAACAGAGAAAGAAGAAGAAGCAACTCAAGCTAGAGTTCAACTTGAAGAAACACAAAAAAGTTTGAGGATGTTGAATAATGGCACAAATCAGTTGGATCATATTCTTAGCATTGGGAAAAGTGATCGATATGGTCTTGGATTTAAAGGGAAATCTTCAAAAGTTGATTGTGTTTTTGTCTCTGGTGGAAAAATGAAGGCTGCAACGACATATGCTACAGAAGTTGCAACTGCTACAGAAACTGCAACTGCTACAGAGAAGGCAGCTGGTACAAAAACTGCTACAGCGCCTGCAAAAAGGAAAATTCCAGAAGTACATAGTGCACCTCGACGAATTTTTCGACCTGTGTGCCATCACTGTGGAGTTGTTGGGCATATTAGGCCAAGATGTTTGAGATTATTGAGGGAGAATAATCGAATGGAGCAAGCTAATGGTGTGAGATTTCATGGTCCAACATGTTATCATTGTGGGGTTGTTGGACATGTTCAACGTAATTGTTCCAGGTTTGTTCAAGGGGCTTTTTGGACTCGGAAAGATAATCATTACAGAGATGGTGCAGTAGGAGTTTATCCTCAATTTGGAGGGAGACGGTTCTTCTATTAGTTTTTGACCATGATGTGTCTCAAGCAGGGGGAGAATGGGTGCTGCTAGTGTTGTTGTGTTACTAGTGATGAAGATTTTAAAGCTAAGAGAGCTTGAGTTCACATACATAGTCAAAAAGGGGGAGAATGAAGATGCAAGTGTTGCTGTGTCAATCACGAAGTAGTACAGGAAGTGGTACAGGACGTGAATATATGAGATTGCTGAGATATGATCGAATCTGGGTGATAAGATTCGAATCTAGAGTTGCTTGGTGAATTGGAATGAAGATGTGTGTGTTTGAAGTGTTGCTGTACCAATTGAGAAGTAGTACAGGAAGTGCTACAAGCGATACAGGAAGTGCTACAGGCGATCAAATCGTGGTCATTGGATGAATTGGGGCCAGCGTGGGCTGGAGTAAACTTCTAGAATATTCTAGAGACGTGCCAAAAGGGGTATATGAGCTGGATAAAGAAGATATTATTGTTTTAGAGTGTTTCCATATTCTTAGGAGAAGATATTGGAAAAAGAGAATATTTCCTAAAAGATTTGGAGATATCTTGAATAAAGGAAATATGCTATATGGAAATTCTTGGAGTGAAAGTTAAAGCATATATAGAGCAGGTCATGGCCCTTTGGTAATGTACACAGAGCTTGAGAGAAAAACAAACGAAAAAGGTTTTTTGTTGGTGGGACATCGTCTGTGTCAGTGAGTGAATCAAAGTCTAGGCTTGGGGGAGTTTAGCTCAGGGTTAGGTTATCCTGAAGAGTTCATGTTATTGAATAGAGCGGTATTTCAAGAGGTTGATCTACGCGTTTGCAATTGTGTTGTAATTGCTTTCTTATTCTAGTGAATTCGAATACTGGACGTGGTCCCGGGGAGTAGGAAACAAACCTCGTTAAAAAACTCTGTGTCTCTTTATTTTCTGCACTTTATTTGTGTCTCACCTACACTTTCAAGAAGCACCCCTCCGACGTCCGCCGCTTCGATCCACCGGCGCATCAACATCTTCAAAGTTCGATCTCGTCAACCTCTGTCTTCTCCGACGTGAGATTTTTTCAACAAATTGAAGTAGTGGGCTTGGCCCATATTGATAGGTGCCTAGGTTGTTTTGTTGAAGGCCCAACTAAAAGTTTTTTTTGGATCAGCAAACGTGTACCTTTACCCGAGTCTTATTGGAAAAAATCGATCTTAAGGGTCCTTTCTCAACTTCCTCCCTTAGGGAGAGATCACTTCCACCGTCTTTCTCTTTTGAGGAGATATCACTTCCACCTTTCTTCTTCTTGGAGAGATCATGTCCTTCAATTACCCTCTCTATGAGAGGATGGGTTTTTTCGGTTTTATTTCCGGAAAAACATTTCCGATTCCTAACCGTATTGGTATCTTGTGTAGCGGTCTCTACGGGACCAGAACATACAACGGATCTCGTTTCTACGAGTTTTCGAGGTGGGGATTGGCTTCCAAAGTCACATTCTAAAGTGACTATCTTTCAACTTTCCGGCTTTGCCGTGAATGGTTTGTCGACGCATCTGATCCTTTTGGATTCGGATTCGCAGTCGTCTCTATCGACGCATTCAAGCTTTGGCTTAAATTCGCAGTCAAACTTCTCTGAAGATCTATCTATTTTCATTTATATTGCTCTTATGCTTTATTGTATTAATCAAAGAGGATGGATAATTCTCTCTGTTGTAATTTGGAAGTTTTAAATTAATGGAATCAAGTGGTTGTCCAAAAAAAAAAAAGGTTTATGGACCAATCTATTCATTGCCAATTGGTTTTGAGTTGGAAGCCCATGATTCCTAATATGGTATCAGAGACCAAGATTGGCCCAACAGACGATTTTCCATAAAAACGGTTTCCTACATTCTAAGTGGTCCGTATAAATAACCCGTCTTGTGTGTTATTTTTGAGATGATTGTGCCCTCATCTCGAGGAGGCCTATTAAAATGTTAAAATATCCCACATTGGAAGTTGCGACATTTCTTAGCAAGTATATAAGGTTAATGGGTCAATCCACTCATTGTCAATTGGTTTTGAGTTGGAAGCCCATAATTCCTAATAAGCTCCCTGGAATGATAAAATCATCAATGTAAAACATGATTGAACCTACGTAACCAAGAGATCCGGCTAAAGCCACCTCTGGGCTACCTGTATCTGACAGTGCATGCCACACTGTCAGGCACGAGGAGATCATGGATTGAGTGGTCAGGAGGAGTGAACTGTTATTCTTTCCTTACCTCGTCCGAAGATCAATAATCTGGAGATGTCGAGATTGGGAAAGAATAATCAACACATGTACTGGGAGCAAGGCGCATATTGGACTGGACAAGCCGATCCCTGGTATCAAGGGATTCTGGCCAAGTATGCAATTCGTGTAGACAAGAATAATAGTTTAAATACTTGTATTTTCCCTCCAATCGGCAATCATAATATATTCAAACATACACCCATACTTCTGGCAACCTACAGATCGTGTATTTAATGTCTTATGCTTACACCTGACAGATGAAAGTGACCGCACACGGAGCCTAGGGAAGAACAACTGTATGGGAGGTGACCATACCGCGTATGAACCGCTGTTTCATAGCCGTACACTGAGAGCGATAAAGACGCAGGAAGGCTTTGTCGAGCAGCTAGCGGATGCAGCCAAAGAAAGTAGGTGACAAGTCAAACACGCTCTGGGTACAAGATCCATTCAACGAATCCGAACCCGACAGTCTAGGATCTGATCCGATATACAACCCATGTCAGGTAAAACTCTATAAGTACTCCATTTCCTCCAACGAGAAAGGGATTCACACTTTTTTTATACTCTCCTATAGATTGATGTGAGATTCATGTGTTGTATGCTTATAAATACTTAGATTTCCTTCTTTTTGAGACTCTAAGTCTCATTTTCGACCATTCTCCGGTTACCTTCACAGTTGTTCCCAAACCGTGAAGTTCTCTCACCCAAACTCTTGTTTTCTTATCTTTTCCCATAAAAAGGCCACTATCTAAAGCCCGTTGTGGATTCATCATTTCTTAAGAACCCAATAGGCACCTTCCTTCACCTTGTTTTCCAATCACTCTTTTCGTTTTCCGATTCACCACTCCATGGTTTTTTATACGTTTTTTTACGTGGGCGTCAGAGAGCCATCGGAAAACACTATTCCATCATATTTTTCGGGCCTTCACGTCTCTATTTGTTTTGTAGGAGACTTCCCCTCGAGAAGACGAAAAATCCCGTAAATACTAAGAAATAATGCTTTGTTGAAAAAAAAAGAGTTATGTTGTCTTCTTACTTAATGTATGTACTACTAGGACTTAATCCACACTAATTATAGCGCGAGGTAATTTAAAAAAAAAGAAATTGTTTTGATATTAAAAAAAATTGTTTTTATCTAAATTTTACAATATGTCAAACTAATGATTATAGATAAAGCTGTCAATTTATAATAATTTGTATATTTAACCCGTTTTGCGGTGAACTAAAATATTATTCGGGTTAATCCGCAAAAACCTATAATCTTGAAAACATAACCTTAATATGCACCGTTAAATGACTCTGGTTTTTGTGATTAGTTTACGAACTCTTAAAAAAAATAGTTTTCTTTGTCTAATTTTTTATAAAATTAGTAAAAAAAATTTCAAGTTTTGGTTTGATATATATTCAAATAAAATATAATAAATTATAGTGAAAAATATAGCAAGATTTATAATTTTTTTTTTTGAATATATATAAATTGATTATTATTTTAAAATATATAGTATTAAAAAAATTAAAAAATTAAATAATAAATAACTTTTTAATGTAGAATAAATACTTTCTATATTCTAATCAATACTTAAAAAATTTATTATATCCTTCCCTATTTCAATTATTTTTATTATTTATAATTGTATTTCATATAATAAATAACTTATAAAACAAAATTTATTTTCAAAAATATCTACTTAAATAATATTATAGAGATATTTGTTTTTTACATAAAACAAACATCGTAACGGTAGTAGATAGCACGAGCGGCACAAGAAAGGGGATTTTTTTGGCTCATTGGGGTGTCAAAATGGGTCAAATGGATGACACATGACCCATGACCCTAATGGGTCATATGTAAATGGGTCTTGGGTCATCCATGACCCATGAGTGATGGGTCATAGATGACCCATCTAATTACATGTGTCATGGGTCAAATGGGTGATCCATGAAAAACAAAAATTTATTTAAATAATTTAAAAAAATAAAAAAATAAAAAATAGAAAATAAAATTATAATATATTTATATTATGAATTGACAATTTTTTTTTAATTATTGTAAATAGTTAATAAATTCGTGTAACCATTTTTTTTGCTGGAAAATACGGAATTGCGTTTTTGGCGGGAAAACTCGCGGGAAAACGCGAAATCACATTTTTGGCTGGAAAATACGGAATCACGTTTTTGGCGGGAAAATACAGAATCACGTTTTTGGCGGAAAAATACGGAATCGTGTTTTTGGCGGGAAAATACGGAATCACGTTTTTGGCGGGAAAACGTGAAATCACGTTTTTGGCGGTAAAATGTGAAATCGCGTTTTTTGGCGGGAAAATGTTATCGCGTTTTTGACGGAAAAATGTGAAATCGCTTTTTTGGCGATAAAATGTGAAATCACGTTTTTGGCGGGAAAATGTAAAGTCGCGTTTTTGCTGTTAAAACGCGTTATCGCGTTTTTGGCGGGAAAATGATGGATTATTGCTTTTTGAGAAAAAATGATTGTATTGTAGGTAATATTGTTATGATGTCATGATGATGTCATAATAATGTAATCATGATGTCGTAATAATATGTGATGATGTCATAATAATGTATGATGATGTGTCCAATGACCCATTACAAATTGATCCATTTGACCCATGACTTATTTGACCAATGACCCATTTGACCCATCAATCCATTAGAGTAAAAAAAAATTGACCCATTAGAGTCATGGGTCATGAGTCAAATTGGATAGACCCGTGACCCGATTTGACACCCCTAATTATCATACTTTAAGGTTTAATGTCATAGGATTATTATTGAGAAATTTAAAAGGAAAAAATTGAAACTTTACAGAGGAAAATGCATCTTTATCTTTAGGATATAGTGTGATTAGTATAGAGAAATTCACATACATTTTGATTAGTAATTAAAAAGATGATAACAATAAATAGAGACAAGGGTTTAAGGCTGGCACTGCGTCTTCAAGCGATGGCCACAATCTTTCCTTCTCAGGCAGACCCACTTGCTTGAAACGACAAAATTCGCCACCATAAACCCTATTTTATCTTCGCGTCTGCAGCGAGGAGCCACTCTCTTCAAGCTGGGTAGATTATCTTCGCTTCTGGTCATGGGGGTTTCTCTTACCTCCCACAATAACCCTCTTCTTCGCCACTTATCTCCTCCCTCTTCCTGGGTTTCGCGTTCTTCGCGATATTCTTCTTCTTCAGTACCTTCCTTCCTCGTGCCTTGCCGTAGAACCCTTCAAAGGTTTTTCTTTTTCTTCTTCGTTGAAGGTTTAGTTGACACTTTACTTGATTAATCTGCTCTATGTCGTACATATTTAGGCTCAATTGTTCTTTGTGGGTTTGATTTTCAAGCTCGCCCATGAATTTCAGGAAAGATAACAACTTTTTCGTGTCTTCATTAAAGTTTTAGACTTTTAGTTGATTGGTTCGTCGAGAGTTAGTCTGCTCTGTTCCGTTTTTTTTTTTTCGTTTGTGGGGTTTTTAAGGCTGAATTTGTTCTTGTGGGTTTTGTTTTGAAAGCTCTTTCTTCGTGTTGATACTATTCTGACGATATGAATTTCAGGAAAGTAGCTTCCACAGAAGGAAATGTGGGTTATTCGACAGTTTGTCATGGATTCCAGCATTCGGGTCATCAACGATCATCTTCTGTTGTGTTTAACGAAGAGTGGGTACTTCTGTCGGAACCTAATAAGGCAAGGATGGTTCCCAAGACATACAAAGTGGGAAATCAGACGGAAGTTGGTGAAACTGTGAACCATCAAGTTTTTGGAACTGTAAGTGCTTGGAAGGAGGAAGCAAAAAGGTTTAGAGAAAGGAATGGCCAAATTGCTAGAAACCTCGATGACAGTTGTTATTCCAATGGCTCTGTCCCAGTTATACCTAATGCTCCTTCCTATGGAACCTCTCAGAAGATTGATTATGGATTCAAGCCCATAGGTAACAGTACTGCTACACTCCATAAAGAATCGATTGGCGTTATGCAATCTGTACCTGTTGTGACTTTGCCAACCAAGAATCTGGAGGTTGGGACAAACGTGGATGTGAAACTTAAAGGAGATGGAAAACAGAAACCTCTTATAGACGGAAAGTCTTCTGATAACGTAAGCAATGAGAATCCAGTTACCATTTCCAATGGAAAACAGAAACCTCTGATAAACGGAAAGTCTTCTGATAACGTAAGCAATGAGAATCCAGTTACCATTTCCAAAGTGGAGAAAAGCACTGAACCTTTAAAAGTCCGTGCAAACCTCAGGAAAATATATGACAAGGTTGTTGTTGTTGATACTGTGCCTGCTGCGAAGAATGTTGTGGCTAAGCTTCTGAATGAATATAGGAATCTTGTTCATTCTTGTGATACAGAGGTAAGCTTCACTTCTCTATTTAAGTTATCATCCCCACAGCTCAGAAACACTTATAGAATTGGCGATTTGAATTTTGTTGCAATGCTTTGTTACTTGCTGATTTTTCAATGCTTATAGGTGTCCGGGATTGAGGTGAAGGAAGAAACACCTGTTGACCATGGTGAGATGATATGTTTCAGTATCTATTGCGGGTCAGAAGCAGATTTTGGGTATGGGAAATCTTGCATTTGGGTAGATGTGCTTGGTGAAAATGGCAGGGAGGTGTTGGCCGAGTTTAAACCCTATTTTGAAGACTCATCCATCAGAAAAGTGAGTCTCAAAACATAATTCTTTTTCTAAATGTTAACTCCATCTCGATTGTTTCTTCATATTCTGTGACATTTGCATTAACCAGGACCTTGTAAATCTTATGCCATTTTCTTGTTGTCTGTTTTTATGTGTAAACTTTTTGGCTATCCTTAATTAAACCCTGATAGTTTGGCTTTCTTCGATTCAGGTCTGGCACAACTACAGCTTTGATAGCCACATAATTAGAAACCATGGAATTGAGATTTCTGGATTTCATGCTGACACAGTGCACATGGCACGATTGTGGGATTCTGCGAGACAGACAGAGGGTGGCTATTCACTTGAAGCGCTTACACGTGACCCAAAAGTTCTTGGGGCCACACAGACAAAGGAGGAAGCAGAGTTCCTTGGTAAAATTTCAATGAAGACTATTTTTGGCAAGAGAAAGCTGAAAAAGGATGGATCAGAAGGGAAAATTGTAGTCGTTCCCCCTGTTGAAGAGCTTCAGAGAGAAGATCGAGAGGCTTGGATTTCATACTCTGCCTTGGATGCGATAAGCACGCTAAAGCTTTACGAGAGCATGTCAAAGAAACTGCAATTAAAGGAATGGCGTCTTGATGGAAAGCTACTCTCAGGAAGGACAATGTTGGACTTTTACCATGAGTTCTGGCGACCCTTTGGTGAACTTCTTGTCAAAATGGAAGCGAAAGGGATACTTGTAGATAGGGAATATCTTGCTGAGATAGAGAAAGTAGCCAAAGCAGAGCAGCAAGTTGCTGTTAGTAGGTTTCGAAATTGGGCCTCAAAGTATTGCCCCGATGCACAGTATATGAATGTTGGCAGTGACACACAATTGCGTCAGCTCTTTTTTGGTGGCATTTCTAACAGGTATCTTTTCCTACTTTGCCTTAAATTTTTGCAATGTATAGGTTTAAATTGAATATCTTGGTATTTCAGAGGTTCTTACTTAATTACAGAGATCAAGCGTATAATACTCTTTATCTTCAAATGTTATTGAAGACTGTTCCTTTCCCTTGGTAAATCGAAAACTGCACATACAGCTCTCAGAAAGACTTTGAGGAGAAATTTATTTCCCATCAGGAAACGAACAAGAATTACATGACTAGTCTTTCAGTGTTTAGTTTAATGGAACTAAGTTTTTTTATTTATTTCCTTAACAGTGAGAATCATGAGGTGCTTCCAGTTGAAAAACTTTACAAAATTCCCAATATTGACAATGTTATTGAAGAAGGCAAAAAAGCACCGACAAAGTTCCGAAACATCAAACTGCATAGGATTAGCGACACCCCAATGTTAACTGAAACGTTCACTGCCAGTGGTTGGCCCTCTCTTAGTGGGGATACTTTGAAAACCTTAGCTGGGAAAGTGTCTGCTGAGTACGACTTTATGGTGGATGTTACAGATATTACTGCAGAAGAAATTGCTGAGGATGCTGCTGCTGCTGCTACTCAGCTACTAGATCAAGCTTCAGAAGCGCGAAAGTCCAAGACAGATGTTGCAACCGACACATCTGCGTATGGAACAGCATATGCTGCATTTGGTGGGGGTGAAAGGGGAAAGGAGGCATGTCATGCTATTGCCTCATTATGTGAAGTTTGCTCTATAGATTCTTTGATCTCAAATTTTATTCTTCCGTTACAGGTAATATTTTCTCTTAACACCTTTGTCCTGAATCCTGAGCTGCTTATCTCTTTCCCTCTAGGTTGATGTTCATGGGATTGTTTTTCTTGTCCAACAGGGGAGTAATGTATCAGGCAAAGATGGTCGCGTTCATTGCTCCCTGAATATCAATACAGAAACTGGGCGCTTATCAGCTAGAAGGCCAAATTTGCAGGTATATATTGAGCTTTGTGATATTGTTCAAATTAACATTGCTTGAACCTAATTTGAGGAATCAATTTTGATTCAAATTGTCTCACTGGTAAGCATATTTATAATATTAAAGTGAGACAATTTGATTCAAAATTCTGGCTGTGTTACCAAGAGCTAGTACATACTTTCATTTGTCAACTGTAATTATACTACTTAAGATCTTATAATTGCATTTACAATCTGTTACTAAAGTTTGACTCATCTGTCTAGAACCAACCTGCTTTGGAGAAGGATCGGTACAAGATTCGTAAGGCCTTTGTAGCATCACCTGGAAACTCACTCATTGTGGCTGATTATGGGCAGGTGAAAATATAAAACTCTAGTTGCTGTAGAAACATTCATAAGTGGTGTTTAACCAGTTCACTCGTTGACTGTGATTCTTCCTCTATCTTCAGCTGGAACTTAGAATTCTGGCACATCTTGCTGGTTGTAAAAGCATGATGGAAGCTTTTAAGGCAGGTGGAGATTTCCACTCGAGGACAGCCATGAATATGTATCCACATATTCGTAAAGCTGTAGAAAATGGGGAAGTGCTCCTTGAGTGGCATCCACAACCTGGGCAAGACAAGCCACCAGTGCCGTTGTTAAAGGTGGATTGTTGTTACAATTGGTATTTGATTGTTTTTTTTTTCTTTCTGAAGAGCCATAAATCTTCGATTGTCTGTAGATGACAATATATTAAAATCTCTGCATTATATGTAGAACCCATAGTTGACATGCTAAAACAGTTGACATAAACTGCGTCATGTACAGGAAGAAATTATACTTTGTGCCCAAAGTATTCTAACTGTTTGCGGATATTTTATATTCAGGATGCCTTTGCTTCTGAGAGAAGAAAGGCTAAGATGCTCAACTTTTCAATTGCATATGGGAAAACCGCAATCGGGCTTTCTAGAGATTGGAAGGTAGTACAATATTACTATTGGAACTAATTGGTTGATATAATAAACATGCTTTGATGTGTGATGAAGCTACAACAATGTCTTTTTTATCATCAAAAGGTCTCAACGGAAGAAGCTCAGGCCACAGTCAATCTCTGGTACAATGACAGACAAGAAGTTAGGAAATGGCAAGAACTGCGTAAGAAAGAAGCAATGAAAGATGGGTATGTACTCACTCTGTTAGGAAGGGCTCGTAGATTCCCGCCACATCAGTCAAAAGCTCAGAAGAATCATATCAAAAGAGCAGCCATCAACACTCCAGTGCAGGTTTTCGTTTTGTTCGTTGGATTTATCAGATACTAATTTCCTTGTGCTATTCGCCAATCTCAACTCTGAGCATCGATGATCCATACTACAGGGAAGTGCAGCAGATGTTGCAATGTGTGCAATGTTGGAAATATCGACAAATCAGAGGTTGAGGAAGCTTGGTTGGAAATTGCTTCTACAGGTAAGAACACCTCTCAAAAACTGGATTCAATCTATAATGACTTTTATAAGCTCAATTATGTAAGCTTTGGGCCAATGATTCGTTTGAAATTTGAGTGATAAAAAAAGTACTTCCTGGAAACAGATTCACGATGAAGTTATCTTGGAAGGACCAATGGAGTCAGCGGAAATCGCCAAGGATATAGTTGTGAACTGCATGTCGAAACCCTTCAACGGAAAGAACTTTCTATCGGTCGATTTATCGGTTGATGCAAAATGTGCTCAGAACTGGTATGCTGCTAAATAAGCTTAGAGGGTCTTAACAAGAACACTTTGAGGAAGAATATTTTTTTCGGCTATTGCTCTTCAACTCCAATTTCTGATGATCTTGGCAGTGTTTGGGTAGTAGATTTGGCTTTTTTTTTTCTTTTTTTCTTTTTTTCTTTTTGTATTTGTAAATGTTAGAAAAGCCTCTATACAGTGGCGCAGTGTAAATCGATTTCTATACTCTAATCCCTTAACCTGACGATGCTTGTATGCAAACTTAATGAAACTGTTTTATAAGCTTATATATACCAGACTTACCTTTAATAAACCGTTTTATAAGCTCCCACGCTCAACAGATCCCAACACCGTTCTATGTATCATCACAGGTCTGATCTTTTCTTCATCCTTAGTTTGAAGCGATCAGGAAGTTCAAAATCAAGCTGTAAAGTAGCACACTGGAATCTCCTTTTCATTCCATCACAAACTGTTATGTCTCCTTGGTTCAGAAGCAATGGCTTTCCAAAATCTTATAGTGCTTCTGCAAGATACTTTTTAGCTCTATCCAAATCTCCAAGGTACTTGTCTGGCCTAGTTGAAAACTTTAGCTCATAAGTAAAAGCCAAGTCTTGTGAAAACATAGTCAACGAAACCTAATAACACCTTACACTTTTCTTCTCTAACGTGATGATCCTTTGTACGGAATATGTAGAGAGGGAACAAACAAATTAGGGTTTAAGTGACAATGGTGCAACAGGAAGAAAAAACTGAAAAAATCCACAGACCAGGACATAGAGGACGACAATCTTCATCGATGTCAAAATTAACATCGTCGTTTCCCCTCGATCTAATCTTAGAGATACTCATGAAGCTACCTGCAAAATCTGTCTGCAGGTTTCGTTGTGTTTCGAAGCTTTGGTCATCAATCACCACCGATCCATATTTCACCGACTCGTTCAAAACTCGGTCCTCAACACGTACTCTGCTTCCAAGAAGATGGCAAGATGTTTGTTTTCTCGATTCCGCAACATCAAAAGGCTTGGAATGAGTCTTATACTTCTTCTAAGCCTATTAATCGTTATCATATGAAATTCCCAGAAGAATATCGTGGTTACTTCTTTCCTACGGAATCTGTCCACGGCTTGATCTGCTTTCAACATTCGGAAACGCAGATGGTTTGGAACCCTAGCGTGAGACAGTTGTTAACCTTACCCAAACCTGAAAAGTCCTTGAAGGATATAACATGCTTTTTAGGGTACGATCCAATCGAAGGTAAACACAAAGTAGTGTGCGTGCCTTTTGATAAAACCTTCGATGAGTGTTGGGTTTCAACGTTGGAATCAACTCAAAAATCATGGAGAAGGATCAAAACTAACCATAAGCATCGTTCTATCTCTTTCACTTATGCGCGATGCATTAACGGGGTTATATATTATCAAGCCCATATGAATGATTCGTATGTCCTCGCTATAATGAGTTTTGATGTCAGATCTGAAAAGTTCGGTATGATAAAACTACCATCGGATATTTTTGTGTGTGAGCTGATAACTTATCAGGGAAAGTTACATTGTTTTTATGATAATACTATGAACAATGGTATGACATTGTTGATCTTGGAAGATGCAGAGATACACGACTGGTCGTGTAAACACATTCTTGCGCCTCTTGTTCACTATGATCAGAGTTTGGTCAGTAGATGGGATCACTCATGCTGGTGAGTTTATATATGTACCATATTATTTTACATATTATTTTATAAATCGTTTTACATATTATTTTATGATCCGGAGAAAAACAGCTTCAGAAAAGTCGAGTTTATAGGGGAATCGCAGATGACGAATTTAGGCTCAGTAATGGAGTTGGAGATAACGTATCTATGCGCTCCATACTTTCCAGGATCACACTGAGAGTCTCTTTGTAACAAATTTGTTGAATTCTTTTTTTTTTGCACTTAGAATGAACACTTAATTTATGCAACTCTCCCCATTCTTAATTCCGGACGTGTTGTTTACATTAAAAATCTATATATTTAATATCATGGCGGTGTGCAAATAATATTAAAAAATAAGAAAAATGTTTCCCCAACTCTCCCTGTTCTGAAAACCCTTATCTACAATTAATTTGATACTCGGTGATTTTGGCCTCGGGGTAATATTCATGAATGTTGCCCAAATTCCCTTTTTATTGATAGTCGTCATTTTTTTTTATTGTCGGATCCCCTAGTTACCGGCATTTGTAGCCAGAAGCGAAAGTTGTAGTCGCCATCTGTCGTTGCTGCAAATAACCAATCTTGTGTTGTCACAGGTTTGTCGTTTTGTTTGGAAGAACCTTTCGTGTGTTTTTTTTTAATTATTCTATATTTGTTGATTATTTTGTTAATTTCAAATTTAGTACGTCTCAACTTAGTTTCTTTGTTTCCATTGGTTATCATTTATGTTATAAAGTTTTGTTGTGTATCGTCGTTCATTGATCATTTACTTGAATGTAAATTGAAAATCTGAATACTATAATGGAAATGCCTTATTTTAAATTTAAAGCTGTTTAAGATAAAATGATTGTATAAGAGGAGAAACCAATGATTGACTAAATGACGAACACGAACTTGACCATTTGTTTGTAGTAGTAGCAGTGGTCACATCTATTTTCCAGGTTGTTGATGTTGCACATAATTGTTGGTCGATATCCCTTATTGTTATTAGGTAGAGAGGTAGGCGGCTGATTCTCACTCCATGCAACGACCTTTTGATATTTTTCCAGCATCGATCTGCTTTGTCTTTGCTTACTTTGCAGTCTAGTTTTTCCAAGTAAGTTCTCCCTTCCTCCATTTCGCCCATGCATAAAATTAGAATTCCATATAGATATATCGCGTCGGTGTAGGAACCTTGTGCCGCTAGTTTTAGATTTTGCAATCATGTGGTTGTGTTGTTGTTGTGGAAGTACTCTAATATGCCTTTGATGTAGTGAGCTTCTACGTTTCCGTTTGAAAGACATCTTTCCATTAGGTCTTGGTATATGTACCTTGTTGATAAAGGATGCAAGGTCAGTGGTCTTAGGTTGATAGTCTTGTAAACTCGTTTGTCTTTAGCAGCTTTTGCCAATACTGGTGATGCTTCCATGGCATGCCCCACGCTCGTTCGAGAAAAGCTACCAAGACATGAGATAATATCTCCAAGGATATCTTTTGGTAGATTTTGTAGTTGTGTTAAGGGGTATTCTTTTGCCATTTGGTTCTTTGCTGTTTTGGTTTAGATCTTGTAGTCTTGTTCTTTTTTTATAGGTGGTTTATGGGATGAAACAAATCTGAATGGGATCTTTTTTTTTTCTCCTCTCAATCTAATGTAGCATAAGCTGGATTTTCTAATGTCTATGCCTTTGATGTTTATTCCGGTTGGTTCAGGCAGCATTTGTGGTAGAAGACATGATAAAGTCAGAGTTCTTGAAAATTGAATGGTGGTAATTTTATATCTGAAATTTTTTTTTTGACGATTGATGTGGTTTCAATGAGATACGAGTGAATTAATGAGAAACCCTGGTAGATAGTAACGGTCGAGGTCTTGATCTCTTTTGGATTTTTGACATAATTTCCCCCTTCGATCTTGTCTCATCTAGTGACGGAGTAACTTTGCGGCATTCTCTTTGTTGTGATCTACCTCGTCACCGAGGGAAGAATCTTCAATCGCAAAAGCTCATCAGTCTTTAATTCCTTAACATAGTTTTTTTTTGGGTTTGTCTCTTCTTATAGAAAATGTAAGGTGTGAATATGTTTTAGTGCATTTATGGGAGATGTGAATTTTTTTTTTTTTTTAAATAGTGTACAGGTGAATGTTGAGGTGACAGCGTGAGAAGAGAGAAAATGTTACTTTATATATATAGAGACTTTATATATATAGAGGTTGCATCCTCTTTGTTGTGATCTACCTTGTCACCGAGAGGAGAATCTTCAATCGCAAAAGTTCATCAGTCTTTAATTCTTTAACATAGTTTTTTTTTTGTTTGTCTCTTCTTATAAAAGATGTAAGGTGTAAATATGTTTTAGTGTATTTATGAGAAAGACGTTAAGTTTTTTTTTTTTTTAAATAATGTACCGGTGGATGCCGAGATGACAGCGTGAAAAAAGAGAAAATGTGACTTTATATATATATATATATATATATATATATATATAAGAGAATGATTCAAAGTTAGTAACTCACAAGATCGCGACACGTGTCGAGTTAATCAATTAGATTTTGATACGTATCGAGTTAATATAAAAGTTTTTTTTAGATTAAGGAAAGTTAACTTAAAATTAAAAAGTAGAGTTTAATTTAAGAAAAAAGAAAAAAAGAGACTTAATTCTAAAAATAAAGTTAGCAACAAAAAAAAAACATAGACTTAATCCTAAATGTAAAGTTAGCATAAAAAAAGAAAATAAAAATTGTTTTTAGATTAAAAAATTATTTATTAAGGAAATTTAACTTAGAATTAAAAGCTAGAGTTTAATTTAAGAAAAAGAAAAAAAAGACTTAATCCTAAAAGTAAAGTTAGCAAAAAACAAAAATAGAACATAGATTTAATCATAAATATAAAGTTACCAGAAAAAAAGGAAAATAAAAATTGATTTTAGATTACAGAAATTTATCTATAAGGAAATTTATCTTAAAATTAAAAGCAATAGTTTAATTTAATAAAAAGGAAAATATATGTGACTGACATATTATGTTGTACACCATATCTAGGCAAATATCTTAGTGGTGGTGTATAATATTAGTTTTTTATTATTTTTTAGATTACTATGCTGAAAAATATGTTGTACGTTATAGTTTCTCAATCTTTTGTAGTCTATATCTTAACATACCTACATATAGAGGTAGTGTATAAAACAAAAATAATTTAGGTACGTTATTGGTGTATATATATAAAAAAAAGAATTATGTTGTACGTTAATGCAAATTTTTTATTTTTTTACAGAAATATCAAGAGAGAAAAAATGAATGCTGAAATTCTAAATAACAATAAATACTATTTAACATTAGATAGCTTAAACAGGAAGCGTTCTTATCGTCGTACCGTAGTTCGTCTAATAAAAAAGTGGAAGGTAAGAAATTTGAAAAAAAAAACAATGAGCTCATAGAAATAAATTTACTCTTATTTGATGAGAAAGTCAGTATATTTGTAATTTTTTTAACAAATATATTATCCTAATTTTATAAACTTATCATCTAACTTTATTCTAAATTATTTTTGAATACATGAAAATACTATTATAATTCAATATAATTAACTCTTTTTGTTTGTCGGCATCTTCTGGAAATAAATTCTATATGAATCGTGATTTTGATTATATTACTGCATTTCGAGAAAATGTATTTTCTTAACTTTTATTGGTTTCAAATTTACTAATTCACTAAAAAAATTAAAATCGATTAATAAAAAAACTTAAAAATTCTGAGAAGTCAAAGTTGAAAATTTATTCGTAAAAGATATAGTTATTAAAAAAATAAAATTAAAAAGTTAAAAATTAAATTTATCTTAAAAGGTAAAATTAATATAAAAAAAGAAAAAACATTTCTTAGTTTTTCCATTTAGAATTAGGAAATTAATTTTTAAAAACAAAATTATAATTTCTCAATTTTATATAAACCACAATTTGATACTGTGTCAATTACACACCAAAAAATTAAAAGTCCAATAATCTTATCCAAAACTATTTATTGCATCTTTTCACCAAATTTTTCTTTCAATGTATATATTTATTTTATCGTAAACTTTGTTGCTAAATTTATGTATTATATATTTTCACGGGTGATCTAATTTTGATTTCCATTTTGTCGTCTTTAATTTTTTTTAACGGGTTATAAAATATTAAATTACAAATCCGCATATATGCGATTATTTATCTAGTATATATATATATATATATATATATATATATATATATATAAGAAACACATTCAAATTCCAACAACATAATTGGACGGAAATTGGTCGGAAAATGATGTTTCCAACCGTTTTGCGATGAACACAATTTTGTTGGAATTAGAGAGTCGGAAAATTGTCGGTAAATTCCGATCAAAATACTTGTCGGTAATTTTGTGATCGGAAAAGTCGTCGGAAGTTTTTCGATCAATTTTATAAATTTAATTTAAAAAAAGAAAAAATATTGAAATATAAATAAAACCGAAAATAATATTAAAATCATCAATATTCATTATATAAAAAATAATTTTACAACAAAAACGAAAAAAAACTTGATCTATAAAACGAAAAAAAAACCCTAGATACATGGCGGTGGAGGGACCGACGGCGGCGGTGTTGATGGTGATGGAGTTGGAGGAAGCGGCCGTGGTGTGGAAAGTGGAGAGACGTCGGTGAAAAAAAAAAGTATATCTACATTAAAAAAAAAGTTGATCTGAAAAGAGAGAATGAGAGACCATGGAGAAAAGGAAAAGAGGAGAAGAGGAGATGAGAAGAAAATGAAAGAGACAGAAGAGAAGGAGGAGAATAGAAGAGAAGAAAAGGAAAGAGAGCAGATCGATCGCATGAGAAGAGAAGAAAGAAAAGGAAAGAGAGAAGAAGTAGAGAAGAAGATAAAAGAAATAAAAGGAAAAGGAAAAGAAACAAGAATAATATATTTTTTTCTTATAATTTTTTGTCAGAAATTTGAAGGAATTTTTTTTAAAAAAATAATGTAATAATAATTTGTTCGGTATCTCCTTGGAAAATCATCGGAAAATTTCCGACAAATACTTTCCGACAATTTTTTGACAAATAATTTCCGATAATTTTTCGACAAATAATTTATTTTCTCGGTATCTCCTCGGAAAATCATCGAAAAATTTCTGACGACAAATGTGGTCAGAAAATTTCCTCGGAATGTGTAACTTTTCTTGTAGTGATAGATTTTTGAAATTTTTTATTGACCCCATTAATAAAACAATAATGTGTATTGTATATTTAAAGATCTAATAAAAAAAAAAGATAAAACGTTTCCTTTAATTTTGGTAACAGAAAATGGAAACTATTTTAATTTCTTGTTTTTATTTATTTTAAAATTTATAATAACTAATAAGTAAAAAAAACGGAGACCGATATATATATATATATATATATTAGAAAACTAGAGAGGAAAGAAAAAGGAAGTACACAGAGGGATTGAAATTAGGTTTAGGCAAACGATGGAGCAACAAGAAGAAACAACTAAAGAAATCCACAGAAAAAGAAGAAGACAAATTTTATCGTCTTTTCCTCTCGATCTAACTTCAGAGATACTTTCAAAGCTTCCTGCAAAATCTCTCCTGAGGTTTAGTTGTGTTTCGAAGCTCTGGTCATCAATCACCACCGATTCATATTTCATAAACTCGTTCGGAACTCAGTCCTCAACACGTCCGAGTCTTTTAGTCTCCTTCAGAAGAGGAGCCAGGTTATATGTTCTCTCGATTCCGCAACATCATCAGAACGAGCCTCGTTCTTCCTCTCAACAGGTGGATATTTATCATACGACGTTCCCGGAAAACTGTTGCTTCTCCTTCACGGAATCTGTCCACGGCTTGATCTGCTTTCGAGATCAAAAACTAGCAAAACCCATAATTTGGAACCCTACCATGAGAAAATTCTTAACCTTACCCAAACCAGAAAAGAGGTGGAATGATATAACAGTCTTTCTAGGATACGATCCTATCGAGGGTAAACACAAAGTAGTGTGTATGCCTCGTAATAAAACCTGCGACTAGTGTCGGGTTTTAACATTGGGATCAGCTGAACAATCATGGAGAAGTATCAAAACTAACCGTAAGCATTGTCCTTTAACTAACCGTTACGGCCGATGCATCAACGGTGTTCTGTATTATGAAGCCTTAGCTGAACATACGGATATTCGCATTGTAATGAGTTTGATGTCAGATCTGAAAAGTTCAGTATGATACAATTACCATCGGACATCATTGTTAATGTGGCTGATCAGCTGATACCTTATGAGGGGAGGTTAGCTTGTGTACGTCACAAAAATAATAGTATTAAATTGTGGATTTTAGAGGATGTAGAGAAACACAAGTGGTCGTTTAAACACTTTGCAGTTTGCACCTTTTTTAATTGGGGAATTTATTTATTTTCCGAACTAGTTGGTACGACTGATGCTGGTGAATTTATGTTTATACCAAAGACGATTCGTACAAAATTTTACTATTATATAGGATATTTTGATACGAAGACAAACAGCTTCACAAAAGTCGAATTCAAAGGAATCGCAGATGAAGAATTGAGGCTATCTATCCGATCTATACATTCCCCAATCACATTGAGAGTCTCGTCTCTTTGTAACATTTGAAACAATTTTTATTATTTTTATTATTATTTTCTTGGGTGGATTGACAGTTTATCTTTTTTTTACGATAAAAAAAAAATTCTACAGGCTTTCTAATAATTATTTTATCATTTCTTAATATGATTTTATCTCATTACCAAAGTTATTTATTTGCTAACGTACAATATGGGAAGGCCCTTAAACTCTGCTCCGTTTTCTACACTTACTGCAAAGATATGGAGAACGGGGTCCCGTGCCCCATACTGAATTTTTTAAAAATAATCGATTATTATGTGTACTGATTTAGTTAACTCAGTTGGCTATGATTTAAGAAGAAAACATGAATTATCTTATGGAGAGTTTATATCATCAAAGTTTATTGATTTTAAATTTAAATTCCAATTTTTTTGTTGAAATGAGTCAAATTTGACACGACGTTAAATCGATAAACGGAATAAATAGAATAAAAAAAATCGTTGTAAATCATAGTTAAGTAAAACGACGTTGTCATCTCTGTCTTCTTAAAACCCCAAATCACAAAAATCTCAAATATCTTTGTTTGAGAATTTAAGAGAAAAGAGGAAACAAAGTTGTTTTATTTAACCGTGATTTACAACAATTTTTTAATTCCGTTGATCCGTTCTGTTTATTTACCAATACGACAACAAATCATCATTACAAGTTTTTGATAAGTAGAGATAAAAGAGTTACAGTTTACCAAACCAATGCATCATGTTTGGGATTACAAGTCAACGACAAAAATGCTGGATTTCTATTAGTATTTCTTGCTGTTTCATGTTTAGTTTTTACTATCTGTTCAAGTTTCTCTTTCATGTTTTGTTTGTAGAACTAGTCTTAAGTTTTAAGTGTCTTATTGTTGCTTTTCTTCCTTCAATTGTAAATTTTATGTACAATGGTTACCAAGGAGACCAGAAGCTGATTGTCACAATATACCTCTGCAAAATGTTTTTGTCACAGGTTTGTATAATTTTTTTCAAAACTTCTTTCGTGTTTTGGATCACATGAGAGTAAGCATGATTCTTCTTTTATTAGGATGATTTCAGGAAGCCCTTCCTCTATAACATTAAGAACCCTTACTGAATTTCAATCCAGGAAGACATTCTTAATTTTCCGGAATGCTTTCCTGAATCGTAAAAAAACCTTTAAACACTTTCAAATGTTTGAAATGTTTCTGTGTTTATTGTTATTATAGACAAACAAGTCTATGTACTATATTGACAGTTTTTACTATACATGTTTTATAGGTTGTCAAAGCTTCTTTGCATTTGATACATAATTTTATTTCATTGCTTTTTCTATCTACTTCTAGTTGTATCATGAAGGTTAATTAAACATTTTAAAATTGTTTCTCTGTTTCATGGTCTAGTTAAGCCTTATCTGAAGGATATCACAATACGAATAGACTTGAAGCTCCACTCATACATTCGAGCAGAAGAACGTGTTGAATTTGATTGCCAGGTAAAAGACCTCGCTTACACAACAGTTGCTTCCATCTCAATAGGGATTTGATTGTCTAGTATTGACCTGAACTTGAATCTGCATAGGCAAAGTCTTAGTTTTCATGTCTTTCATGCTGATTTGTGGATCTTGAATTCTTAACTATGAATATGTATGACATAATCTAGCATCGTTTCATTGTGTCAAGTTGCTTAGAAAACAAAACAAAACATTAACAAATCTTAGTGAGGCCTTCTTAATTTTCAGGAATAATTTTCAGGAAGGATTCGTAATAGTTTTAAGAAGGTCTTCCATCAGATAGTCATTTTGTTTTTCCATGTGGTTCATTTCCCTTGCTCTGCAGTTTTTGCTAGAGTATCTATAATAACTTAGAATGGAAAACTGACATGAATATCATAAAAAAAGAAGCACAAATGAAAGATTATGATGAATTTCTAAATGTTTAGGAATGTTGTAAAATTCCAGGAAAGCTTCCTAAATATTTGAGAAGACCTTCCTAAAAGTTTAGAAAGATATCCTAGATGTTTAGGAACACTTCTCAAAAGAGTAAAAATGCTTTTAAAAACATTAGAAACCTTTGTAAAACCTAAATATTTAATAGAATGTCATAAACTCTTAGAAAAAAAAACAAGAGTTTTCTTAAACTTTAGGAAGCGTTACTACATATTTAGGAAGGCTATCATGAACTCCCTTAATGTAGTTTAAGAAGGCTATCATGAAACAAGAAATATGTGCACCTAAAATCATGTTCATGATAAACGAATCAAGAGTTAATCACGAGTTATAAATAAATAATAGTTACATCTCATCAAGAGTTACAAATCAAGATGGATCATGTGATTAAAAAATCTCGATTTCATAAAAAAAACAAGAGTTTTCTGAAACTTTAGGAAAGATTGATACATATTTAGGAAGGCTATCATGAATCGGTCATAAAACAAGAAACGTGGACCTAAATCATGCGAAATTATGTGAGAAGAAGTACATGTTATTTTTTACGTGCATACGATACATCTACATGTGAATCACCATCTAAATTTCGGAACAATTGTCTACCTTGAAAGTTCTCCACTTCAAAAATATCTTTATTCATAGTATAAGTTGGTTGACTAAATGTTGCTTCCAGCATAGCAACAAGCTTGCATTTGTCATTCACCTACATCAAATGAAGAAAAATTACAATTAAAAGTGTTGTAACTGAACTATAAAACAATAGAATGCTTCCTTGAAGTAACATTTAGGAAGGATTCAACACATTTAGGAAGGTATTCATGAAACGTTAACAAATAGTCCATGAATAAGTTTACAGTGAATCATCTCATTTTCTATGTGATTACAGGTAGCAAGACGTTATTCATGAGCAATTCACTTGATAATTGGTATTAACAACAACACAAATCCTAGACAATACGATATAGACATTCATACCTTAACCAAGACCTTGTTTTTTCTCATCAATTTTACCACTTCACCCACATAAGACCTTGTTCCTGCAGCAGCTGTAACTCTTCTCTGAGCATTCATACTGTTAAATTCAAGAGGAATTATAGTGTCAAAGAGGTTTCAAATTATAGTTGAAGAAGAATTATAATGGAATTAACTACAAATTATAAAGACTAGTAAAAAAAGAAACCTTCAAGCATAAATATGATGATGACCATGATGAATATGAACACCGAGTGTGTTCTATAACTTTAAATGTGTTATTCAAATAATAGATTAGCGGAAATGACTCCTTATATGCACTCCTTCTAAGAAAGAACTAAGATTTCATAAGAAGATCATAGTTGAAAAACCAATGTAGCCGTGCTAACAGCCATGAAACAACTTTTTTTTTTGCATTTACTAGTGTACTTGTGAACATGTTTGAGAGAGCATATTCAGCTTAAACGATGAATCATTCTAATTATGCAGTTAGCACACATAGCTCTCATGTTTATATCATTCTCTCACCCTCACAACAGTCACTACATACTTTGCTAAATAATCAAATAGAAGAGAGAAACTGGTACACACCCGTAGGGATCAAAGAGAATCAAGAAAAATGAACAGGATCCAACAGAGAAGATCACATCGCCAACCAACCACTTTAAGGTAAAAAAACTGAGATTACTAACCAAGAGCATGACCCAATTTGACAAAAAAAACATGTCCGAAATCCCATGAAAATAGGAAGAAATTAGGGTAAAAGAGAGAAAAAGGTGGATAATTCAAGTTAATTCAAAATATTTGGCTTAAATATTTATCTTTTAATATATTAAAGAGATATTTTTATAAAAGAGAGAAAAAAGGTCGAAAGATATATATATATATATATATATATATATATTTTTTTTTTTTTTTTTTATATACGAACGAAATCATGGAGAGGAAGTGACATGTACAGAGGGAACAAATTAGGGTTTTCACTAACGATGGAGCAACAAGAAGAAACGAAGAGAAAAATCCCCAAAAGAAAGAACAAAACAATCGAAACCAACATCGTCATTTCCTCTAGATCTAACCTCAGAGATACACTTAAGGCTACCTGCAAAATCTGTTGTGAGATCTCGTTGCGTATCAAAGCTCTGGTCAGCAGTCACCACCGATCCATATTTCACCAACTCTTTCAAAACGCGCCACTCAACACGGCTGAGTGTTCTAATGTTCTTCAAAACAGACGACAAGTTGTTTGTTTTCTCGATTCCGCCAGATCATCAGGATTCCAACGAGTCTTATACTTCTTCTCTGCCTATAATTGATTTGAAGGAAGAAGATAGTTACTTCTTCCCTACGGAATCTGTCCACGGCTTGATATGCTTGCAAGATTCAGGAAAACCCATAGTATGGAACCCTAGCATGAGACAATTCTTAACCTTACCCAAACCCAAAGAAAGCTCGAAGCATATAACATGTTTTTTAGGCTACGATCCAATCGAAGGTAAACACAACGTAATGTGCATGCCTCGTTATAGAACTTGCGATGAATGTCGGGTTTTAACATTGGGATCAGCTCAAGAATCATGGAGAACGGTCAAGTCAAAACTAACCATAGGCATCGTCCTTTGTTTTATACTCATGGGCGATGCATCAATGGGGTTGTGTATTATGAAGCCCATCTTGATGATTTGTGCAATATAATAATGAGTTTTGATGTCAGATCTGAAAAGTTCGGTGTGATAACATTACCAACGAATATCTCTTATGGTATGCTACGTTATGAGGGAAGGTTAGCTTATGTTGTAAGTAACCTAGATGGTGGTATTACATTGTGGATTTTGGAGGATGCAGCGAAACACGAGTGGTCGTTTAAACACTACTTTCTTGCACCTTTCCATCACTATGATCCGAATTTGGAAACCCTTTTCCGCTTTGATGATATCACTCATGCTGGTGAGTTTATTTATGTACCACGGAAATCTCCTAAAACGTTTCATATTTTATATTTTGATCCGAAGAGGAATAACTTCAGAAAACCCGAATTTGCGGATGAAGAATTTAGGCTCAGTAGTGGACTTGGAGACAGAATTGTGGATGGGATCCATTCTTGTCCGGATCACATCGAGAGTCTCATGTCTTTGTAACAGTTGAAGTTGATTTTTGCTAGTTTCTACTTGATTTATGGAATTTTGTGTGTTTCTTATCTTTTTTCACTTGTAAAATCTACCATGCCTTTGTTTATCATTCCTTAGTTTGATTTTATTACGTCTTATTGGTTACAAGTTCTATGAAGTTTAAAAAGATCGATCTGATCAGACGTATTGTAGCTGTCATTGAATCAAAATAATCATATATCCGGCCAAGAACACTGTTTTACTGATTCACAAGTGAAAGAATCATAACATCTGTACAGTGTAATGTTTTTCAAACATTTTACGGGTCCAAATGTTGGAGCTCGATGGTCCAATTAGATGCTAATTGGACCAATAGATGGTCGGGAGCTAGACCTTCCCAGTCCTCGGGAGGATCCGTTGCTGAAGAAGCTTCATGTAGATTCAACAGAAGCTCCTTCTTTAACTCCAATGGTATTCCCTTAAACTCTGCTCCGTTTTCTAAACTAACCTCTAGCAGCTGGAGAATACATAAACAAAGAAGAAAGCATTACGATCGAGTTGATTCAAAGATAATTTGAAGTAAAAACATGTATCGCATAAAGATAAGGAAGAACCTTTGTTACCTGTTGAATCCAAGATAGACATATATCAAACAGAGTATGATCCGGGAGAAACTGTACAACAGAATGGAGAACCTCGTTTCCAATATCACTCGAGAGTTGATCGAGAACAGGGCCGGTTTTGTCCATTAACTTGACAAGCAAAATATCGTCCCCGGTTGATAATACCTCAGCAAATGCAGAATCCTTATCACCAATTCGGAGTGCATGCATCGCATTGCTCCAACAAGTCCAGACAGGGTCACGCTCTTGTCCTCCATGGTCATCATCATATCCGTCCATTCTTGCTTCTGCTTCGGGAATAGATACTCGCCTTCCCCTTGCCGTTCCTCCACCGTATTCTCCAGCCACACGTATAGCTTCAAGAGTAGCTTCATCTTTTGAAGCTTGCCATACACTTCTAGCAGAAGGTCCTTCACCTAGTCTAATAGGTACAGAGCTTTTGTCCCAAGCTCTTCTGCCATTACCTGAGTGCTCAGAGTCCATAGGACCAGTGCCTCGTATCCTTCTTGTGCTTGTCTGAGCGTTTCTCGAAGAAGCTCCATAGGTAGGGCTATCCCATCCATCTACGTCAGACCTCCATGTTGCAGCCGCCTTTCCCCTCACACCTGAAGCAAATTTCATTTTGGGAATTAACAACTATCTTTCTTCAAATGGATGCAACAAGTTGCAGTTTTTAACCGCGTGGATCAATCAGTTTTACTTACCTGTTTGTATGGAAATTTCTCTTGACATCTCTTCTACAATCCTCTCAAGACCTCTAACACGGTTCTCCAAACTTATCATGCCATCGTGTGAACCACCCATGAAATCCTGCAATGATAAGGAAGTTACCCTTTAAGAGTGAAACTGCTTCAAAGCGAATCAGTCTATTGATTTCAAATCGGAACAGTACCTGCAACATGTTCATTATGTGAGTTTGTTGTCTCTCCAAGTGCAATAGCTGTCTCTGTAAAGGTGGCCAATTCCCTCTGTTTTCAGATGCCTCCGCCTGGATTACTTCAGTCTGATCTCCATCAAATGATCTCAACCGTGATTCACCTCCGTTCATTCTTTCATCTACCCATTTTTCTCTAGCAAACTCTCCAAAATGTCTTTGTTTGGAATGGACACCAGCTGTTCTGCACAAATCTTTTGACCTACTCCTCGATACTGAAGTATTGGCATCTGATTCATCCTCTGTGTTTGAGTTTGACGAATTCTTTTGCCTACAGGGAAGAATAACTTCGACAGGCATATCACCAGAACCTCTTTTTTCCAGTTTCTGAAAAAACTCTGGGTTAAGATCTTTGCCAGTCAACCGAGGTGCTTTTCTTTTCAAGATGAGAACTGCTTTGGAAATGGAATCTGAATTACTGCTCAAACCATCAGAAGAGCCTTGCATCACCGGTCCTGCTCCCTCACATGAAATTGAATCGGTTTCTCCATTCCTTTGCAACATACATTGCTCAGATGACGCATCCTTCTGGTCATCAGATGTTCCAAATTCGCTTTTCCCAGCAATGTTCTTCCAGACGTTTAGTGCTTCGGACAAGCTCTCTCTAACAGGTTTTATCTGCAAGCCAATGCAAAGATAGCCACTTTTCAGAATTATGCAAAAACAAAATGTAGAAAAATGTAACAATGTGATTTAAGTCTAGTAGTTTCCCTTCTTAATTAATGCTGATATGGATATAATGATCAAAGTAGGTCAATCAAAATATATTTATTGTCTTCAATCTGGTAGCAGAGCAAAACATATCTATGCAAATTCTTTCGCACAAAGGAACTACAATGTACAACGAAAATCTGCTATAGCTACCCATGTTTTATTTCAATCGAGCTCGTATACCTTTGGCTCTTTTTTCGTTTATTAGAAAAGTAAAACACAGCTAAAGCCGTACACACAAGGTTCTAGAGACAAGGAAAAGAATGAGACGAGCTATGCTTTCATGACCATAAACGTAAACTGTATCTCTTATTCTTTCTAATGTTAGATATATATGCCAAACAACTCCTCTTCCAGGAAGACCACAAGACAAAACCATAGCTATTGCTGACTGTTGTAAGCTAAGATGGTAACTCGTAAAAATGTACAGAGGCATTTCTTTAAAAGAGATTCACGAGACTGTGGCTAGGAACTTAGTTGCACAGAACAGTTATGATAACTGGAGTCACCTTATCAAAGCGACAGGCCTCAAGAGCTGTAAGAGTGGAATCCGTTTTGTCTGCAACCAAATTGGTAGAATGGACGGCCAAGGAGATTAAGACATCAGCAGCTGCCTTACGAGTAACCCAATCCGTACATCTAAGGCACTCATGAATGCTGTGTAGCAATGATTCCAAGCTCTGGGGTGCAATAGCTCCAACCTGCAAGAAATTCATAGCTCAAAATACGTAATCCATAGAGAAGTCCCAATATATTTGACCACCAAGCGGATCAGAGATGAAAAATATGAAATTTAGACACACCAATCTGCTTTCATGTCATGCCTCTAGTAAATGAGACCAAAACATAGCTTGTCTCCATTCCAGAGCCACAGAAACATTTCTAGATTACATATATCAACATCCCAAAATTCTGAGTATATCCCTTTACACAGAGAAGCCATTCGAATCAGCTTATACAGTATAGGCCTATACTTCTTTGCATAGAAACACAATTAGCCAAAACTAGAGACAAAGGAAAAAATAAGGCATCTCAATTCTAAGAAAAAAAAGTTTAAGGCATTGTAATTTTGTAGAGCCAAGCAGAAAAGAGATTAACCACATTGCACAAACCTGAGACAAGCTTCCAACTACAGGTAAGAGAGAAGCCTTAGTTATGTAATTGGGGCTATTCAAAAGCTTTGAGATTCTAGGGCACAGCTTTTGAAAAGCTGCAACGGGAGGCTCCGATGCAGAATCCACCATCTTCCCCATACAAACCGCAGCACCAGACTGTAAGCTTTTGTTCTGCTCTGCCATAGCCTCGAACAAGGGCTTAGCAAAGAGGCCCACCAACGAAGACCCAGCGAAATTGCCATTTCCGTCCTCCTTCTCCGACAGAAACTGCGCGGAGAGGGACCCGATTGCGTCGCGGCAAGCGTCGCGCACGCCGTTATCGGCGTCCTTGAGGCGCTTGACGATGTGGGAGATGATTTTGGCGAGCTGCGAAGAGGTGAGATCGGAAAAAGAGAGGCAAAGAAAGGAGAGGAGTCGTATTGATTCTCTCTTGACGGGAGGTTTAGGATCGGCGAAGGAATCGAAAAGGCAGTGGAGTAGCACCGGAAGGATTTCGGGAGAATCGGAGACGGAGACGACGACTTTCTCGAGATCATCGACTGCGATCTGGTAAGTGTCGCGATCACCGATTCTGGAGAGAGAGGTTAAGATCCTCTGCTTCAATTCCACCATAGCCGAGTGAGACCAGACAGCGACGGAGAAGGAAGAAGCATTTGAAGGTTTCATTGCAGGTTTCGTACAGGTTTGTGAGCCCATTCGCAATGTTGAGTTTCGATTATCTGAGAGAGAGAAAGGTGAGACAAGGAAGAAGACGTCTGGTTTCTCCGGCGACAATGCTAAAAACTTCTGTTTTGTTGAGAGAGTGGAGACCACGTCATGCTTAGTTGTTTTATTCGTTTGTTTTTGTAGTATTTTTTTTTTCAATTAATTATCTACAAATGTTTTGTTTTTCATCAATTTTAGGAAAAAAAACATTTAATCCAATCCCACAAGAGCTTCGGCGACTTTGAATTGGTGTGGTTTTAGTTTTTTGAATTTTGGTATTTTCTTTTGAAGAACAAACCAAATTAAGAGAAATAGTTTTTAGATTTTCTGCTAACTTTTAAGAAAAAAACAAGTTTTTTTTTTGTAAGAATTTAAGGAAACAAAATCTTTAAAGAGAAAACAGTAAATTTTAGAAAACTAAAACAAAGAATTGTTGACATGCCGCATAATAATTTTGGGACGGATCAGATATCCAAAAAAATTTGAGATACCCGAATACATATCCATATCCGCTGGATCCGAGTATTAATTATCCGAATCCGGGGTTTCTGAGTTTTAATTATCCAAATCCGCCGGATCCAAATCTTATAATATTTTGTAAAAAAAAAATGCTATTATAAATAAATAATTTAAATTAAATTATTTATATTACATATAAATCTCAATATATTAAAAATTATTAATAAAATATAAATTTTTAATATATTTAAAGGATCCGAATATCCGGACCTTATAATTTAACTATCCGGATCCGGTTTTGACGGATCTAAAATTTTATTATCTGGATCCAACTCTCTCGGATATCCATATTTTCGAAGCGAAACTCGGATCGAATCCCGTATAATAGTTCCACCTTAATTTGTAGGTTGCTTTAAAACTAGTTAACATAAAAAACTGTTTTTTTTTTGGCACACAGAAACAGTACTGAAATCTAACGGCGGGGAATTAATCTATAAATAAAAAAATGAGTATTTTATTTAGATAAAAAGGAGTGGATAATAAAACCACTGAATCTGTTTGTTTTAGTTGAAAGCATTAAGAGACAGCCATGGCTTCCTCTTCTTCTATCTCATTCTCATGCGCACCTTCACTCTTCTCCACCAACCATTCTTCTTCCCCGAGGCTGAGGCTGCTCTCCTCTCCATTTATCGGAACCCGAACCTTACAGATTCGGATCCGACCCGCCAGACTCGGACCCTCCAACGGATCAAGAACCACCTGCTGGTTCAAGTTCGGCAAAAACGGCGTTGATGCTGAAAGCGCCGGAATCTATGGCAGTCAGACTCGCGATGACTTCGACAAAGACGACGTTGAACAGGTTCAATGAAGAGCCTTAGTAGGCTGGATTCTGATGAATCAAATCGTCAAGTTCGAGATAGTTTCAATGAAACATTCAACTGAATATAACTGATGTATAAAATGTATGTGTTCTTGATGTATTTTTGCAGTATTTCAATTACATGGGGATGCTTGCGGTAGAAGGTACCTACTCAAAGATGGAGGCTCTTCTTAACCTAAACATTCACCCAGTCGACATCCTGTTGATGTTAGCCGCCACAGAAGGTGACAGACCTAAAATCGAGGAGCTGCTCAAAGCCGGTGCCAATTACTCGGTCCAAGATGCTGATGGAAGAACCGCTCTCGACAGAGCTAACAGCCAAGAGATCCGTGACTTGATCCTTGGCTACACCACTCAAAAGGCTTGACTCCGCGCGCTTGGTTTTGAGATGTTTGTTGTGCTAGAACAAACTGTCTTTATGGGTTCCGCCGATGAGTAGTTTATAAAATCCATCTTCTTCTTCCTTTTTGTCTTTCTCGCCTGTCTCTTGTTTCTTTCTTGAGGGTTGTTCTTCTATGGCGTTTGGCGTTATTGCAAAGGAATGTCTTTTCATGGGTAGAAACGCCACCTTAGTTGCTCTGCAACTCAGTTTCATTGTGTCTGTGTTGATTTTTGCCGGGCTCGCGGAATTTGTAGATCCGCCTTCTGGTTTTTCTGAATCTTCTGTTTGTGATCCATTGTTAGACTTGGAAGCAGCTGCTTCAACAATGGGAGTCGAACACTCTGTAGCAGTAACACTAACACCACCGTTTTTGTCTGCTTCAAGCAGAGGAGGAGAGATATCTTCTGCAATTGGACAATTCAAGAAAAAGCATGAATCTTTCAGTGAAGTACAAAACAGAGAATCTCGGTGTCTTATTGGCAATAATACCCGTCTAAAACCTAAACTCTTTAATCTTTGAGCCCTTGAAACACTAAAACCATGAAGTTCTAAACAAGTACGAACCTACTACTTGTAAGGGAACCGAAAATAATCAACCAAAAAATAATTCTGTAGATATTCTTACCTCCAAAAAGAGAAACAAATGTTTGATACTGAACCGAACAATCCCTAGTTGTAGTATCTTCTGGTTGCAACGCATTGCAAGTCTTGGAAGAAGCTGATTCGGCAATGAGAGAAGAACTTTCTCTCACAGTAACACCATCGTTGTCTGCTTCAAGCAAAGGAGAGAGATCTAGAATTCAACCGAAAGCACAAATCTTTCAGTTTAAGTACAAAAAAACATAACTCTACAATCTTTGTGCCCTTTAAACTCTAAGGCAGGATTCTAGTCAAGTATGAGCCAAATAAGTGGTTCTCTCTAGATCTAATTAGTAAGGACATAATCAGCATTCGAACTAGAGAACCAAAAATAACAACCATATAGTAATTCTGCGAAGGTTCTTACCCCCAAGAGAAGAAACAAATGTTTGATACTGTACCAAAGAATCCTTAGTAGTTGCATCTTCTGAAACATTAACATCTATAGGTTTACCACTCTCACGGTTCTGCAATGTCTCGAGTAAGACATATTTATCGGTCTTCCATACACAACCCAATAAGGTGATGCATCCTTCATCCTTAGGATAGAACTCGCGGAACACCTGTATTGTTTCAAATAGAGAAAGCAGAGGTTACTGACATGATCATTGAACACTGTAAAAATCAACCAGAGAAGTTTAGACTAACCTCAACCCCATCCTGTGCTATCTTTACAGACTGTTTCTTCAAGGATGTAGAGGTTACCGAATTGAAAACTGAAACAGCATCAAGTAATATCTACATGAACCCAAAACAATGAACAAATTAAGCATATTGTGCACACTATAAAAATAAGATCAATCACAGTGAGTATCTATCATATCATGGATTACAGAAACTGCCTACAATGTTTTTTTTAGTTTCTTCCGATTAGATGGAACCAGAAGAAAAAAAAGTCAACTTACTTGTTGAATCACCACCCGGAGACGTGCAAGCAGTGCCAAAAATGTCATGGAAGATCCTATGAAAAATGAACAAGCTAGCAGAATGGATATCCCACTGTAGAAGAAATTGGAACGAAAAAAAATTAAGAACTAATTGCGATTAGCTCTAAGAAATTTCACAACCAGTTTAATTTATCAATCAATCAATACCTAGCTGCCTTCAAAATGGGTTCAGTCATCTGCAACAAACACAATGACCAGTCAGAACACTCGGATCTTGTTCATATGTATGAGCTGGTATGATCACAGCTTGTTTACACAGCTTATCTCTACCCGAGCAACACAGAAAGCTCCATAAAAATATAGATTATAGCATACCTGCGAGAGTAAACGAAGAGCTCCAAGAAGTCGTTCCAAGATATTTGGTTTCCCAGTATCAGGTTTTTTCAGCTTCAAGCTGCATAAACCCCAAAAATTTCAGCTAAGCTCCAATGCCATTCTCATATATCAGTAATAAGCATATGAAAGATAAGCCTACCTCTCCAAAACATGGATTTTCTGTTTAGTTCTGTTCCCAGAAATAACATGAAAGCAGGATTTCAGAATCTCCTCCATGTTTGCTGTTCGCAAAAGTCTCAAATCCCTCCTCACCTGAGCAATAAAAATCGATTGTAGCTGAAAGTAATTCCCCAAAAACCAAGACGCCAAATTCATCTCAATGTTGTCTATATAAATCCTTCTTCCTCACATCCTCACAAAAATAACAGAATCCAATCGAACAGAAAACGATGTAGATACCTTGAGAAGGTACTGAAAATAGGAGCATCTCCGATGCTGGTTCTTGTTCTTGTAAACCATTCTCTCAAAGACCGCATGCTCAAGTTCAAGCTGACCAAGCTGACTCTTCAGCTTCTCCTCTAGAGCTTTGGCTTGTATATCATCCATGGAGTTTTCTTCCCGCAAAAAAAATCACGGATTTCAATGAAAATCTGATTCCGGAAGCTGCTCTAAATCGAAGAAGACAAAAGATAAAAAGTTAGAGTGTATGTGGTTAAACCTTTTTTAAGCCCTCCAATAAAATTTCGATTTCGTTTAAGAACAACACATACTCGAATCAAACTCACTATCTCAGACTTAACAAACTAACAATCAGATTCGTACTCCACATACAAACTTACAATCAGATTTATACTCTAACCTTTACAAAACCAAACTAGAGACAAGTAGAATCATACAAATTCGAATAATTTTCCAACTTTTGAATCTCAGACACAAACAGACAAACATAAATAACAAAGAGAAGAGATCGAGAAATAAAGAACCTGTAACTTAGTGTCGTCGAAGAGGAGGCCGAAGAAAGAGAGAAGAGTAGTAGTTTTCGGGGTTTTAGTCTGTAACTGATTTGAGTCTCGACGAAGAAAGAACTTGTAACTGATTTGAGTCTAGATTTCTAAATCGAGTTTTAGGGTTCTAGGGTGGGCGTTCGAGTCGGGATTTCGGTTCTTCGGGTTTAGGGTCAGAGAACCCGTTCGGATATTTCAACAAATCGGGTCGGGTTCGGTATTAATCGGGTTCGGGTATAACCAAAGTAGCTCCCTGAGAAAACACAATTTACAGCGTGAGAAGTCTCTTAATCAGGTATCAATATTCTCACCATGAAAATCAGATCGGACAAATATCAAAAACTGGAGAATAACCTAACGAAGAAGAAGAAGAGTCAATTGGGAAAGTTGGTCACGTGAGAGGTGTTAGTTTAATTGTTGGTTCGGTTTACTTAGGGAGAATAAGAGTCAATTGTTGGTTAAGTTTTGTTTAATTAAGAAGAAACATGACAACCTTTGGTTTAATTGTTGGTTTGGTTTGGTATAATTATTATAAAAATATTAGGGCACACGTGGTTTAATTACCTCTTCATCTCCAGCCGAAACAATGGCTCATATCCACTTAGATACCACTAAATGATTTAATGCCATTCATTTTAGTGATATTTTCGTTTTAATCTTAATGAAACTTATTAATAAATTAATATTATTATTTATTTTTTTTGTCGAACAAATTTTAATAAAAAAAACAAAAAATATATATAGGACAATTAGTATAAATGGTACAACTATTTTGTGTTTGTATTTTTCAATATTTCTCGGCAATGTAGTTTCAATTTAGCCGACAGAATTTCACAACTTGTAAGTTAAAAACCTTCTAAATGACCATTAAAACTCTAAAATCATGTGGATAACTAGAACATAATAATTTATATCATGGGACAACTACAAAACTCCTAAAATCGTGAAATGACGACTATTAGAAAATTCGTACAACTGAACACGTAGGAACAACTATGTGCAGCTACTTAATAAAAAATTAGTAATAAAATTAAATTAAACATATAAAGAAAACATATACTTAAAAAATGCAAACACATCTTAAACTATAAGGGAGAAAATTTAAAATATGGATAACATGAATTTATTATTTTCCTTATTCATATTCTTGTTTCACATCAAACACATTTTATACTATAAGGAAGATATTGGTAATGTTAACATCTTATGATGGAAAAGAAACAAAATATATGATTTTGCACAATTTGTATTATGAAAACCTCTTAAATGACCATTAAAACTTCAAAATCATGTGGACAACTAGAAAATAATAATTTATATCACGAGACAACTACAAAAACTCTAAATTCGTGAAAGAACAACTATTAGAAACTTCGTACAACTGGACACATAGGGACAACTATGTACAAAAACCCTAAATTCGTGTTACTTTGATTACCCATATGTCCTCTTTTGTCGGCGCACGTGACCCCTTTTTATTAATTTTTAATTGATTTTAATTGTAGTTTTTTGGGAAATTTTAAGAAATACAATTTTTGAGATGCCGGTTTTCAAAACTACCACTACATAAAATACCATTCAAAATTGAGTACTCATCACATATGCCACTTCTTCAGAAATTTTAACCAACCATGCCATCATTTAATCAGCTTGCCACTGATATAATGAAAAGACGATTTTAACCTTAATAAAATATGTGATTTAATTAAAAAAAAAAAGAAAGAAACCCAACCCGAAACCCGATTCCAAACCCGACGAGCTGCTACACACTCCTTTCCCCGACGGCGACGTCGACGTTCATCGTCACCGCCCTTCTCGCCAGCCGTCGCTCGCCAGCCGTCGCCTCCGGCGTCGTCATTCTTGTTGTCGGTTTCTTCTCCTCTTTCTCCTCCGCCATTGGTGAGAGTTTGTTAGAAGGGATTTGATATGGGGATTCCTAAATTTAGGGGTTTGATATGTAAATTACTTGTTTAGGTATGCACATTCATTGGATTGGTAATCACGAATGGTTATTTGCATTGGTAATGTCTCGAATCGTGTTGTTGTTGTTGTTGTTGAATCTTAGGTAGATTAGAGAATCGGAAGTATCGACTCGATTGGGGATTTGGATCCAGAAATAGGACAACTGGTACATATGATACAACTAAGAGATATATGACAAGTGGTACAAATGGTACAACTAATAGATATAGGCTAAGTGATAGAAATGGTATTACTGTGGCAACTTGTGTAATTTGAATTGTGTTTTATATTATTCCATTTCCAGTTTCCAGGAGGAGATGAAGAGCACCCACACAAATGTACATTTTGATTATGTAGGGTATTATTCAGAAGAGCATGAATGGATTTCAGGAAATTCTGTATACGCTATATCGCTAAAGACCTCATCGTTGGAGGAGATCACTTATTCGTTGTTAGTAGAAAAGATATTCAGGAAGATTGCGATAGATGAAACCACGACGAAGCTGAAGTTGAGTTACAGTCTATCTAAAACTCGAAGAGAGTCATATATTGTAGATAACGAGGACGTTTTTGTTTATCTAACGTCATCGGATACAGAGGGACTTAAACCTGTTTTGCGTGTTGAGATAATCAAGGATTTGCAAACAAATTTGGAAACAAATCAGAGGGTCGACCAACTTTCAAGAGCGGAAGGAAGTTCATTTGGTTTGAACTATGGGCAGCGGGTTTCAAATGGCAGAGTTGATGATGTAGATAATGCTGGCATCCTTACTATTTTCAGAGCATGTGGAACAGCAGAACAAGTGAACGAGACGATTATTGAAGAGGTGATACTGAATGTTGATACTGGAAATATTGGTAATGAGGATTGTGAGAATGTAACACGTAACGAATATTCAGCTGTGGATAGCCCGATGGATAACCATGTTGATGAAGTTTTCGATGGTAGGCATGAATATGTTGAGATTCCAGGTCTTGTGGAAGAAAATCAGTTTGTTGAAGGATGGGAAGATGGTACGGGTCTTGAAATAAATCAAGAATTTAGTTCTAGGGAGGCAGTGCAAGATTTGGTTCTCAGAGCTGCAAATAAGAACTGCTATGGGGTTAAAACTGTTAAGTCGGATACAGAGCGACTTATGCTACGATGTCGACAAGAAGCCAATGGTTGTCAATGGTATATACGAGCTGCGAAAACTAAGTCATCATCCTTTTGGACTGTCAGAGTACACAGAAAGATGCATACATGCTCTCGGGCTGTTGAGAGTACAAGCAGTAGTAGTAGACAGAAAGGCGCACAACGATTAGTAACATCTATGTTGCATGAAGACTATCCAGGTTTAATGGACACCCCGACACCTAAAAACATCATGAGTATTGTACCAGGAAGACTTGGTTTGCAGTTGTCCTACTCTACCGCATCGAGAGCGAAAAAACAACATGTTAATGATGTGCGGGGGAGCCCTAAAAAAAGCTACAAGAAGTTGTATTCTTATCTGCACATGCTAGAGAAGATCAATCCTGGGACAGTAACAAGTGTGGAATTGGATGAAGGAAATAGGTTCAAGTACCTATTTATCGCTTTGGGCGCTTGCATCGAAGGGTTTATGGCAATGAGGAAAGTGATAGTTATTGATGCAACTTTTGCAACAGCTCAGGATCCTAATCATCACCATTACCCCCTTGCGTTTGGTGTAATTGATCGTGAGAGAGATGATAGTTGGATCTGGTTTTTCAGAATGCTGAAAAGCGTTATAGTGGATGTTCCTGGACTGGTTTTTATAAGCGACAGACATGCAAGCATCATCAAGGCAGTCATTGAGGTGTACCCGAGCGCTAAGCATGGACATTGTGTCTGGCATTTGTCTCAAAACGTGAGAGGAAAGGTGAAGAATGACAAGGATGAAGTTGCGAAGAAATTCATAGAGTGCGCTCATATACTAAGAGTGAGTTTGAGAGAGAGTATGGTGCATTTAAGAGTAGGTTTCCTAAAGCCGGTGAGTATATAGATAGGAGTATAGAGCTGGATAAATGGACGAGGTGCTATTTTGAAGGAGACAAGTATAACATCAACACTAGCAATGCCGCAGAATCAATGAACAGTGTGTTTAGGAAAGCAAGGAAGTACCCCCTATTGCCTATGATTGATGCGATTATTGAAAGACTTTCTGAATGGTTCAACAAACATAGGAAAGAATCTGCTTCTGCATCGGACAAAAAGAAAATTGTGCCTTTTGTGGAGAATGAAGTTCACAGGCGATGTGCAATTGCTAAACTTTTAACGGTGACTGAGCTGAACAGCTTCCATCTTGAATACAACGTTAAAAGACTCGATGGGAAGACGTATTTTGTGGACTTGAAGATGAAAAGTTGTTCTTGTAGATGTTTTGATATAGACAAGTACTCGTGTGTCCATGCAATAGCCGCAACCAGCAACCTCATGAGGACGGAAGGGAGAACAGTGAGTATCCAAATCTATGATCTCTGCTCGAAATATTACTTGATTGAGTCGTGGGCATTGGTATATTGCAGAACGATTTATGTAGTGCTGCATGAGTCTCATTGGAGTGTTCCTGCTGATATTCAAGAATTGTTCGCCTTACCGCCGGAGTACACCAAAAGAAAAGGAAGAAATCAAGAAGCACGGTATCCATCCACCGGAGAAAGTCGCCGCCGAAAGAGGAGAATGTACAAGTATGTGCCTGGCATAGACTTGGAGAGGTGGTTGCAGCCGGAAAGGCATGATGAACAAACTTAATTTGTGTGTTTGTATTTGTCTGTATTTGTATTTCTCGAATTTGTCTCGGATTGGTACCACTTAATTTATGTATTTGTATTTGTCTCGGATTAGTACTACTAGTTCATCTTGGTACAACTACGAACATATTTGTATTTGTGTGGATTTGAATTTATTGGATTTGTACTATATGGTTCAACTTGTACAAATAAGAACATATATGTATTAATATCATTAATGAGGTTCACGATGTGTTATACACATAGTTGTACTTGCATGTCTAGTTGTACAAATTTCCTAATAGTTGTACTTTTGCGAATTTAGGGTTTTTGTAGTTGAACCGTGATATAAATTATTACGTTGTAGTTGTCCACATGATTTTCTAGTTTCCATGGTCATTTAGGAGGTTCTCATAATGCAAAATATGGATAACATGAACTAATCTTCCGTTTCTTATTCATATTCTTGTTTCACATCAACCACACATTATACTATAAGGAAGACATTAGTAATGTTAACCATGTTGGGATGGAAAAGAATCAAAATATATGATTTTGCAGAACTTGTACTATGTAAACTTCCTAAATGACTATGGAAACTAGAAAATCATGTGGACAACTACAACGTAATAATTTATATCACGGTTCAACTACAAAAACCCTAAATTCGCAAAAGTACAACTATTAGGAAATTTATATAACTAGACATGCAGGTACAACTATGTGTATAAATTTCCAACTACAAAAATCCTAATTTCCGCCAAATATTTAACTTTTCCGGCAACTATTTCAGATTTCCCCCCTAAATATTATTTCCCTCACTTTTCACTTTTCCCCCAAATATTTTCATTTTCCTAACTTTTTCCTTTCCCTTTCCCTTTACTTTGTCGCGAGGCAATCGAATTTCGAGGCAATCCGACATAGATTCGTTGTTCCGATTTGGAGGTAAGCTCGATTTGGGGAAAAAATTAGGGTTTGTAGTTTGGGTTTTTGGAAGTAAACTTCATCAACTGAAAAAATTAGGGTTCCGATTTGGGTTTTTGGGTTTTTGATCTGATCTACAGATAAGTCTCTCGATTCAAAAAATTAGCGTTTCTTCTGGGTTTTTGATCTGATTTTTGTGTTTGAATTTGTCTCGGATCTGTGTACACCTATGGTTCGGCATATATGGACCCCAGCTATAGCGACGATAAGCGGAACAAGAGGCTAATCGAGAGACTTTACCATGTAGCCGACGCTGACTATGACATTCCGGAAGAGGTAAGCTCAAGAGGACGATGTGATGATTTTGGATTTCCCACAGAATGCTACTGTGGTGGGAGAGCAATACTAGCTGCATATCGCGGAGCATCATACCTCGGACGACTATATTACACATGCTCGTTGAATATCGATGTAAGTAATCTTCTTGACTTTTACATTATTTAAGTTCAATTATCTAATTTCCGGTTTGTGTAGGATGGAGAGTGTCATATCTTTAAATGGTGGGATGAGGCTATGATGGAAGAACTGGAAATGGTAAAGCAGCAATCTGAGATGATTCTTTCCATTGACCTTGATCTCAAGGCAGAGATGGTTGGATTGAAGAAGTCACTTTGTACAAGGGAGAATGAAACCCCTTGCATGCTTTTGAAGAATTTGGTTGCTTTAGTTCTTGTTCTCGTATGTGTCACTTTGTACCTCTTTAAGTAGAGAAGAATGTAATGTCACTTTAAGTTGCTTCAGTTGTTGTTCTGGTGTCACTTTTGTACCTCTTTAAGTAGAGAATAATGTAATGTCACTTTAAGTTGCTTCAGTTCTTCTTAAGTAGAAAAGAATGTAATGTAATTCACTTTAACTGGATCTCAGTAGTACCATTTGGACCGAAAACTACAACTCAGTTGTACCTAAAAGTCTTAGTGGTACCGAATAACTAGATCTCAGTTGTACCAGTTGGACCAAACACTAGAAATAATCGGCTAAAAACTGGTACCAGTTAGACAAAAAACACTATATTCCATCGGCTAAAAACATTTCATCGGCTAAAAACAAATCCAACCGAAACACAAAGTTCTAACCGAAACACAAAGTTCCAACCGAAACACAAATCCAACCGAAACACAAAGTTCCAACAAAAACAAATCCAACCGAAACACAAAGTTCCAACAAAAACATTCCTAAGTCTTCGATTTCTTCGATTTCTTCGATTTCTTCTATTTCTTCTATTTCTTCTATTTCTTCGATTTCTTAGCTTCCCTCGCTTTCCCCCTTGTAAAAGGGGACACCACCCACCTCGATGGTTCCCGCTTCCTCTTCTCTGCACCTCTCACATAAGGAGTTGCACTTTTCCTTAAACAACTATTGTACCTTTTGAATGGTCCCACCTCAGCCTTTTTCTCCTTGTCAACACCATCGGCTTCTTTCTCAGAAAATATAGCCTCTTTATCCTTCTCAGTTGTACCAGTAGGACCGGCAGATCCTGATGCTTCTTTATCCTTCTCAGTAGTACCAGTTGGACCGACAGATCCTGAAGCTTCTTTATCCTTCTCATTACCAATAGATCCTGGTGCTGAGGCTGGTGTTGGTGAGAAGACTTCTGGTGGTGAGGGATGAAATGGTGGTGAGAAGGGTGGTGGATATATTTCTGCTTCAACATCTTTCAGACTCTCATATATGCGTTGGATTCTCACATCCATTCCACCAAGCTTCTCCATGATTTCCTTAAACCCATTCTCCATCACTTTTTGCAGCTCCAACACTGATTCAACACTTTTTGCAGCTTCAACTGGTTCATGTGTTCCATCTCGAGAACCAACGTCCAACTCGTACAGATCTTTCCACCATATCTTCTTCCTCTGTACGATTAGACGTTGTCTCCAACTATCAACGATTGGATCAATATAACCTATCCCATCATCAACATCATCGTCTATGATGCGCGCCAAAAGAGCTTTCTCACCCGAGTCTGGTTCCAAGATGCTAGTAATATCCTGTGAATATCAATAAATTTAACATAAAATCAAACTCATAACAAATACAAATAATACCAAGTATGTTCACAAACTCTAACCTTAGTACTTCCAAGCGCTTCATTTATGGCTTCCAATGGAAAACCTTTCATTGCTTCTTTGGTGAACTTGTGCTTGCACATCCTTGGACAATCCTTCTTTGCGGGTACATCTTCTCGAAATTTGCTTCCAAGACTTCGAATACACTCAAATGCCATAATCTACACATGGAGTTACAATATCTCAGTATTAAAATCATATAACTATTAATCTAATACTTAAAATCAGAAAATATTCATATAGAGTTACCTCCAGAGGAACAATGAATCCAGAAAAGGCAGGTTGTGCTTTTGGTTTCACGGTGCCTTTCATGTTCTTCATCATGCACCGGATCCCTTCCATACATTCATCAAATGAATAACGCCCCCACGGAAAATTCTCACACGCATTCACATCATCCACAACACTTAGAAGGAAGGGATCTATGTTTCCAAAAGCCTTGGACTTTGCTTTCACTACTTTGCATAAGAAATACAAGATAGTCAACTTCTTCCGGTCTGTAGAGCTCTTCTTGGTCTTCATTTCGTCCAGCTTCTCTTCCACATCTTTGATTTTAATTCCGTCTTTCCTTCCAAACTCCTTCTCTACAAACTTCAAATCCCCCAATTTCTTATAGTTGTTGGGGTAGTCATGGCAGGCAAATCCGGTTAACAGCGCGTGCTCTCTCATAGAATACCTAATAGGCACTCCATTCACCACAAATCAGCACTCTCTTTTCATCTCCGTACAAGCTGTGCGAAGCAGAAGCATCCACATGCCTTGAATCATGTGGTTTCGCTCCTTAGGCATGTGGAATATATGCTTAAATTGAGAATGATTTCTAAACCATTTCAGTTCTCCTTCAAGATTTTCCTCTATGTATTCCACTGTCTGGGTCACAACACACCTAGTTCCTATCTTGCAACCCTTAGTGTATTCAGTTGGACCAAAGAACAGCTTCTCGGGCTGCAGTGGTTGAGTTTCATCATCGGTATCCTACACAATTTTACCAAAAAAATTAATCATACACAATTGTCCCAGTTGTAAGACACTCATCTACCTACTACCTAAACCAATACTATCCTAACTTGTACTAGTTGTTTTCTCGACCCTAACCTGTAATTCCCCTAATTCACAGTCTCAATTTCAAGTATACATACCTCCTCTACTTCGTTGTCATCTTCCTCACTTGATTTTCTCTCTGCTCCTTTTTCCCCATCACCATCCTCCTGACCATCATTTGACTTATTCTCTTCCGTTTCAACAAGCGTGCTCGTTTCAACTTCAGTGCGGTTGGGTCCATCAGTGCGTGGTTCTTCATCAGTCCGAATGGGTACTTCTTCCCTGAGATTGGTTGCTTCTGCGTCTTCAGTGATGGGTTCTTGATCAGTGTGAATGGGTGCTTCATCACTGCGATTGGTAGAAGACTCAATGCAATTGGTTGCTTCTGCGTCTTCAGTGATGGGTTCTTCATCAGTGTGAATGGGTGCTTCATCACTGCGATTGGCAGAAGACTCAATGCGATTGGTTGCTTCTGCGTCTTCAGTGATGGGTTCTTCATCAGTGTGAATGGATGCTGCATCACTGGGCTTGGCAGAAGACTCAGTGCGATTGGTTGCTTCAATATTGAAGCCACATTTGGTCCTCTCTTCGGTGCTATTGGTTGCTTCTATTGTGGCTTCGTCTTCAGTCCTCTCTGCAGTTCGATTGGGAGATTCTTCTGTGGGATTATGTGAGTCTCCTGCTCCGCCTGGATCTTCGCGGCCTTCTGTCGATCCATAGGATTCATACACTGGTCATGTACCAGATGCTTTAACCCGAGCCATGGCGACGTCGATTTATCTCGAGACTATAGAGGTGGAAGAAGAAACGATGGAGAAGAAGGAGATGAAGACGATTGCGAAGAATGAGAGGAGACAGACCCAGAGACAGAGATCGCCGGAGAACAATCGGAATTAGGGTTCGAGATGGGAAGAATCCGTTTAACTTCCGTCGGACTTATGAAAATTAGGGGGAAGAAATTGGGAAATTAGGGATTTAGATTGTATCGGGTTGATGGGTGAGAAATGGGTAGGTATTATTGTGGTTGGGTTGTAATTAACAGAATGTAAAAGGGACAAACTTGTATTTTGACGAGTTTTTGATTTTAAAAAAATCAAAACTAAATTAATTTAAAAAAAGGTGGCATATCTGAACATTTTTTCAGAAAAGGTGGCTTTTGTGCATTTGATCCTTCAAAATTACAACTTTTTTAATTGGACAATGACTCTTTTATCTTTAATGAAACTGCAACCTTTGTGATCATCATCTTCGTCGTCGTCTCATACGAAAAGATAGAGGCGACAAAATTCTAGCTAGAGAGTCTTTGATCGAGCAGATTCAAGAGCTTAATTTCGAGGATTGCAAGTGGATGAAGGCGGGAATCTTTGAAATTGTGAAGAAGATGATGATCTCACTGCGCTTCGCGTTGCCTCCCACATGCCGTTGAGAAACGAATAAGTTCGCTGATCTGAATTTAGAGTTTAATTTGGATTCTGGGATTTGACTAGTTAGTGATGAATCTTTGATTTCAAGGATTCTGAGGTTACTTTTGGTCTTATCTTAGGAGAAATTGCTCCGAATAATTAGATATTTCTAGGGCCCTGGCTTGTTTTGATCAGAGGAATTAGGGCTAAAATCAATTTAGGGAAAAATCGAGTTATGTTGTTACAAAATGGCGGAAGAAGATAGAAGAAAATGTTACAGAAGGTGCAAACATGATTGAAAAAAAGACACATATGAGCAATGTGGGATTTGGAGAAGAAACTTGACTAACCCATGGATGAGGAAGCTAATAAGCTCAAGAACATGTATAGAGAAAAGGTAAAATACTTTCTCACTAGACCTTATTTAGGAGTATGATTCATGAGATTCTGATTATTATTTTTTGATTCAGTTTCATATATAGATTTTGAGAATTGGACAAAGCCAATAAGTTCATTTTCATATATACACGGTGGACATTTCTTTGTGATTTAGTCATTTGTATCATATAACTAAATGTTACATACCGAATTCAGATTCATTTTCCCTATTTGTCTATGTCATGATGCAGGAAAATCAAAAATGTGTTGGATGAGTCAAGGATGATGATTCCGGATTGCCACAAACGTCTTGAGGCTGCATTAGCTGACCTACAGTTTGGTAAAAGATATTTCCATTGTTATTGCTTGATAAGAAAACAATGAATAAGCACACAGAGGAACCGTCAAATTCCTATTTTGTGTTTTATCTCTAACGAAAAATGAATTTGCAGGCAGAATTGGAAGAGACGCATGGTTTATGGCAAGGTCTTAACATTTGAGTTACCCTTATTGTTGCTGATTTTTGGAGAATTCTCTGTGTCAACATACAATGTCTTCTCCATGACAAAGCTTGTATAAAGAAATGGTATTCACTATAAACAAATCTGAGCGTTGGCTAAAATTTAACATTAGTTTCTCTTCTTTATAAAGTTTTGTAAAGGGGGTTATAAACATATTTATAAAGTTTTATAAGTTTTTTTGTTTGTAACATATGATTGATTACTGATACAGAGAGTTTACAAAGTCGTCATGCAAAAACATTAGTTTACGAAGGGCATTATTTTTGCATACAGAAATGATGCATTCTTGTAGGTATCTAGAATTCATGTCCAATGGTTATTATTGCTATATATAGAGAAACCTCTTTTCTTCAAGTCAAATTTGAATGCCATTTATACACTTTCAAACAGCCAGTAAGGTGCATAGATGACATAGATATTTTCCATCCATTTCTTCCCTTTGTAAGAGTTTTAAAACCATATAAATTATTTTTAAACTATATAAAACATATAAATCCTTTTAAAACTATAAAACCATATAAATCATTTTAGTGCAATCCTTTTTTAAGTCTTATGAATCCTTTAAAATATTTTACCAATATGGTTTACAAATCAAATGTTAGCTTTCAAATTATAGTTGGTTATCTACTTAGTTGTCTATTGGATATTGGTAAATACTCGGCCGAAGATACATTATTTGGATATTGGGTGTTTTAATTGAATTTATATGGTTTTATATGATAGTTTTAAAACTATATAAAACCATATAAATCTTTTTAAAACTATATAAAACCATATAAATCTTTACCTTTGGTGCTCTTCGTGAGAAAACCCTATTATTTACTTACCATCTAGTTATTTTTTTCAAAAAGGGTTCGAACTTGACCTAAAGATTAAGCCCATTAACCTTTGCAACCAAATATTGAGCCCGTGTCCAATTGGCCCGCCCCACAGCAAACACTTTTATTTTTTGGACAACAACGGACCAGCCCGCTAGAACCGTGATCCACTTTACAACAACAGACCGACGCAACGTCTTCAAACACGTCTGTGAACAACGCCAATCAACGAGTTGGTACGTGATCATTACAACAATCCCTTAAACTATATATATATATATATATATATATACATATACATATATATATATATATTGCATAAAACTTACGTAGCTCTGGTTTTATACACTACATTATTGGATATGGGGTGTTTTAATTGAATTTATATGATTTTATATGCTAATTTTAAAACCATATAAAACCATATAAATCCTTTTAAAACCATATAAATCATTTCCAAACAATTTAGTTTGTAATTTATAAAACCTTGTAAACGTGATAAGAACATCAAACAACAAACTCTATCAAAGGCTTTATACGTGTTTTAAAGACAAAATATCAGTGTTTCATCATATCAGATAGTGACTGTTAAAAGAGAAGATGATTATACAAAATAAACTTCACCAAAAGTGTTAACTAACAGATAAAGATGTTCATACTTATTGAAAAGTTAAAAAGAAAGCACGGCCATTTTTCACTATATGATATGATGTTCAGGTTTTAGATATAACATTTCAGGTTCACATGTTACTTAATGAAACATTGGTACGGGTATCTAACTATTGTTAGATAATTATAGTTATTGGAATACCAGAACCGAAACAAATTTGTTGAGGAGCCATTTGGGGTAATATTTGCTAACCGAAACCGAACCTCCTATTTCGGGTTCTGTGGATGACGATGTCATTGAGAAATTTCTTTGTTCAGTAAATTTATATAGCCTTTTAAATTATAGTTGTTTATATATCATGTGACAATTATTAGCTTACCCGGTTTCTGGGTTTAATAACCCCTTGAAAGTCTGTGATTATAGAAGCAATTGAGAAGTTTCTTTACTGAATTATTCTTCCATGTAGGGATTGTATTTGATTTTAGGTTGGAGATTACGATGTCATTGAGAAATTTCGTTGTTCAGTAAATATATATAGCCTTATAAATCATAGTTTATATATCAGGTGACAATTATTGAGCTTTGTTTGAGTTCCATAACCCCTTGAAAGTCGGTGTCATTAAGTTTATAGAGTTTCTTTCTTGAATTATTAGTCGATGTAGCTTCGTAGATTCTATTGGAGATAACAATATCATTGAGAAAATTTATTTGTCAGTAAATTTATATAGCCTTATAAATCACAGTTTATATATCAGGTGACAATTATTGAGCTTGCTTCTGGGTTCAATAAGCCAAGTATGTGTCATTAAACCATTTATATAGCCTTATAAATTTATGAGAATATATTACAAAAGTATAACAGTGAGAGATTATCGCTGAGGAAGACGATGAGTAAATCTATCGAGCCTTCATCAACGCAGCCATACATCCATACCTCGTCGGAAATCCAAACAGAAATCCATCTGCAACCGCTAATTCCTCCGTCGTAATCTCTGGGATCTCCAGATCATTTGGCGGTAGTTTCATGAGTTCACAAAAATATGGGACTTTTCTCTTCAGTGATAGATCTGGGTAATTTTGTCTTTTTCATTATTAGATAGTTGTATTTATGAAAATATCCAGCGTCTAATGGTAGTTTTGAATAGTGTTGTTTCCAAAGTTGTATTTTTGAGATTCTCCCTAGTTTTAATTTATATCACATTTGTCTCAGTTGTCCGAAATTCTACTAAACACACAAATTAATCAAACACAATATTACTTAGTTGTCACAATTATCCGAAATTCTACTACACAATTTTATTTAGTTGTCCCACTTGTCCAAAATTACTGCAGGTTGGTCAATTAATATATAAATATTATGCAGAGATCTACGATCCATGTTTCAATAAATATATTAAGATTGACATTAGTTTCTTTATTGTAAATAAGAAAAATAAATATGATGTATATAGAATTCATTAAAAAAAATTTGCATCACCCAGACACTCATCACCAAAATCAGAAAATATTGCATATAGATGAAACGAATCTCCAAAATCAGATTGCATAACCCAGAAACACATCATCCAGAAACTCATAATCAAACAAACAACAAAATTACATCACAAAAACCCAGAAATTACATTTCTACAAACCCTAATTGTAAAAACACAAAAACCCACTAATTGCAAAAACAAAAAAACGCATAAATTGCATCTTTACAAAAACCCAGAAATTGCAAAAACACAAAAACTCCAAAATTGCAAAAACACAAAAACTCCAAAATTGCAACCAAATCCGAGAATCACCACTCTCGGCTCGTTGAGCACATCTCTCGAATTCGTAAAGCATCGTTGAAGAAGGGAAGAAGAATAAGATAATAAAAAAAAACGAAGAAGATAATCGATGAAGTGGAGAAGTGAGAGTTGGATGAGTATCCATGGGTCATTGGGTTTGTGTGGGTAGGATTGTGCTTGGGTGGGTAGAATTGTGGTTGGTTTGTAATTTTTTAGATGTATGGGGATAAACAAGAAAGTTACTCAGTTTTTGGATTTAAACAAAAATCAAAACTAAAATAATTATTAGAATGTGGCATATGGGATCAATTTTTCTCAATTGATGGCATCTGAGCCTGGCTCTCTCCAGCCTATGCAATTGTGAAACTTTCTTTATCTCTTCGATAACTCCAAAAAGCAATCGCCTCCACCGCCTCGCACCTAAGGCGGGCGCATTCCGGACCCTGAGCCGCTTAGACCTCCAGATGCGATTTCCCTGTCGACTCACCTCGCCTCACGCCTCAGGCGCGCTTTTTAAAACACAGCGCTCAGGTCGAGATTAAAAGGAATTGGGTTCACGGCGACGGCTTAGCGGCGGAGTAGTTCGGATTTGTTCGAGTATGACTTCGGATTTTGGGTATTACCCAAACCCGACCCGATATCCGACCTACTTATAGGTGAGATCCGTTCGGTATTTAAGAAGATCCAAACCCGCTATTTCGGATCGGGTTTGGGTTTGGATATATGGGATAAAACGCCCACCCCTAGACTTCTCACACAAGAAATAAGGATTTTTTTATCAAAAACAAATTTGAGGATTTTAAGATTTTAAGGATTTAGGATTCAATTTGGGGATTTTAGGGGTTTAGTTTTCGGGTCTAATTTTGGTTTAGTACTTTTAATTGGGTCGTAATTCGGTTTAATTTCATTTATAACTAGTTAAGTTTCATTTGGTAAACAGTAAACCAAAATTAATCGTGATATGTGTGAGTTTTAATTTCAAATTTTTGTTTTGTGTGTAAATATATTTTGAATTTTCAAATCAAACTATACATAAATAAAGTTTTTAAATTTCAAACGATGGAATAAAACGAAGTTGTAATTTTGTGTGGATTTGTTACTATTTAATACTTCTAATGGAAAAAATAGGTAGTTTACCTAAACTTTATAGAGTGAATTGTAGCACAATTTGCAGTCACAAATTGAAAATCATCAAATAGAAATCAAGATATGGTAAGGTCTCCAATTTCAAAGTAAGATGCGAAAGAGAGAAATTTTGAACAAGAATCTGGAGACAAAGGTCCTGAAAAAACTAAAGATTCATGATATTCAGACAAACCCAGACCAGGAAAGTAAAACTCTAATAAACACATATGGAAGTCTCGGAAATATTTGATGCGGATAGAGCTGTCAAATAGGTTGTTCGTGCCCGTCCGCGCCAGTCCATGCAGACTAGTTTTTTTGTGGGTTGTAATTGGTTGGTCTGTATTGGACACTGGACAGTAGTCCAAAAAATGTTTGCGTCTAATAAAAGCATGTCTAGATAGATATGTCCATGTACACCTGTTTGCATTAAAAACTTTTTTTTGGTGTATTTTTTTTTTTTTTTGAAATCCGAAGGTAATCTCAGATTCATGGAGAGTCCCAGACTATTCCCCTTTTGGCCCAACTTTTTTTTTTGCGCGCATATGCGGATTGGGTGGCCAAACGGAATCGAACCCATGACTACTGGAAAACCACCACATTGGTTTTTTTTTTGGTGTATTAAACTAAGAAAAATACAGATTACAAATTGTTAATTCAGCATGTTGCAGCATTGAGCAAGTACAATTCTATCAAATTCTCGCTAAATTTAGACTTAACTTTGCTACAACTCTAATCTTCTAATCTACAATACAATTAACCCTAAATCTATGAAGAAACGTAACGAAGACATCTTCTATGAATCCATCGCAGTAGCCAAATGCCATTGATAAAACTCGAAACAGAGACTATAGAGAAGACTGAATCAAAACTTCAATTATCTATAGCTTGAAACTCAATTCTTTGCACTTCAACTTCTTGTCAAATATGAGAACCAGAAACTAAAATAAAGTCCAAAAATAATTTTAGAAAATCTGAACTTTGAAGAATTGTAAAAACAAGAGGGTTTCCTGCTAAAAACCTGTCACATCAACCCCTCACCCGACAGTCAAACTGCAATAAAATAGTGGTTTGAACCGTGCACCTCACAGATATATCACATGCTCCTTACCAATTGTGCCAACACAGTTAATTGCAAAACTTCTAATATATATATTTATAAATACCCGAAAAAACACCAAAAACCCCAAAAAAACTCGAAAACCCCGACCACGAAGTTATTAAACCGAAGCAAAATTCCCGAACCGAAAAATCTGAAAACCCTGAAGGTTATTGTAAAACTTCAAACATATATATTTATAAAACCCCGAAATCTGAAACCCCAAATACCGAAAAACCCGAACAGAAATTCATCAATGGCGGGTTTTTCGGTTTTGAGGGTTTTCGGATTTCGGGATTTTCTGGGTATTATAAATATATATGTTTGAAGTTTTGCAATTAACTTCAGGGTTTTCGGGTTCGGTTCGGTTCGAAAATTTTGCTCCGGTTCGGGAATTTTGTCCACCCCTATCTAGATATATCTCATCCTCTTGATCTAGACGGGAAAACTCTTGAAATTCATCAATGGCGGGTTTTTCGGTTCGGGTTGGGTTTTTCGGTTTTCGGGGTTTTTGGATTTCGGGGTTTTTTGGGGTATTTATAAATATATATGTTTGAAGTTTTGCAATTAACTTCAGGGTTTTCGGGGTTTTCGAGTTTTTCGGTTCGGGTTCGGTTTGGTTCGGGAATTTTGCTTCGTTTAATAACTTTGTGGTCGAGGTTTTCAGGTTTTTTGGATTTTTTGGGTTTTTGGGATTTTCGGGTTTTTTGGGGTTTTCGGTGTTTTTGGGTATTTATAAATATATATGTTTGAAGTTTTGCAATTAACTTTATTAGCTCAGTTGGCAGGGTGCATGTGATATTTCTGTGAGGTGCAGTGTTCAAACCACCATTTTACATAATATTTCAAAAATTATTTTGCCCAAAACGATGTAATTTTGGTAATCAATATACGATTTTAAAAATCTATACACGACCGAGGATTATATTGCAGTTTGACTGTCGGGTGAGGAGTTGACTTGCATTTTTCTGTGGTGATGGATTTTCTTGCAAATCGGAATCAAGTGACGGTTATTTTTGCAGAAAACCTTTTAGATAAATGAATCAGCGATACATAAATACCAATGTCGATTAATAGAAAAAACAGAGTAATAAGAATTAGTTTACATAAGAATGATACCACTCGAGCGGACACGAGTTTTGCAAAATCTAACTCAAAACTAAATCCAGTACCAAACTATAGGTAGCAAAAAGTGAAGAACCCACCAAGCAAAACTGTAAATTTCTAAAACAGATATTCACTCTAAGCAATCGAATTTAATGCTCTGGGGTTTGGAAAACAAGCGAACTCTATTTTCCCCCAAATATCTCCAAATTAATTAAACCCTAATTTTTTAAGACTATGGGCATGTCCACTATTCGTGCGCGGTCTAGCCCGTTTTTGACTGTGGACGAAAATGATCTTAGCCTATTTAGATCGTTTTGTATTTGGACGTGATCATAAACTATCCATAATGATATAGATTGTGCTAGCACATAGACAAACAGTCCAATTGACAGCTCTAGATGCGGGTATAAAAAGAAGAAATTCTAACCGGTGAGAGTAATGTGGTTTGAAACGAAAGATGATGACAAAGAGGTGACGCAGAATCTTCTGATTCTTAAACCTTTCGCTCGGTCGATTTGAAGCCACTTCGCTTTAGAGCTGAATCGATGGGCGACGAGAAGCAACAAAAATGGTTTAGTTGTTTAATTCAAACCGATCGGATTTCATCTCCAAACAGAAACCAAACTGAATTGGCTAAACCTCTGTTTCGTTCGGTTTGGTTCAGATGCTCGACACTAAGTATGACCACGGTTACGGTTAATGCGGTTAAGGTTATTTAACCACCGGTTACGGTTAGATTTTTTCTTAACTTTAACCTTAACCGTTTAATATACGGTTAAAACGGTTACGGTTAAATATGAGTCCGGTTAATATGGTTACGGTTAGATACGGTTACGGTTACTTGATGACAATAAATGGTTAATATCATGATTTATAATTAAATAATTATAAATTTTATAAACTAGAATAATAAAAAATAAAAATTGTCTATTTTGACGAATGACGATGACCACTATGTTTACAGTTTTTTAATTTTGCTCCATTATGAGATTTAGCTCTATTTGTTTTTTTTTGTATATGTGAACTTTAAATTTGAAATTTTTTGTTTGTCTCCCAAATTTTGTTGTAGTCGACAAACATATATCTAATATTTTAAACCATTAAAAATAGTTACATGAAATGAATATTAAACTAAATCATAAAAATAAAATAAAAATGAAAACAAATAACTAGAAGTCTATAACTAATGTGAGAGAAAAAGATAATAAACTCTTTTATAGAAATAAAACAATAAATAATTGAGCATTTATTGCTTCTTAATTCATGTGCAATATTCAAAAAATCAAACATTGTGAAACAGAGGGGTATATTTCTTCATAAAACTGTTTTGTTAAAATATTTTTTATCTTTTTTAGAAAAATATTAATTAGTCTAGCACGTTTAAGTTTTAATTAATATTTCGATTTGTTAGATTTGCATTTGCTATTGGTAAATTGATTATATATAATTTTCTTTGAGTTTTTAATTTTACAAAACTAATTATAATTATTAGTATATATAATTTTATTTTTAAAACGGTTACGGTTAAAATTTTACGGTTTAACCTTATAATTAACCAACGGTTTTGATACGGTTACGGTTAATTAACGGTTACGGCTAATAATTTTTTTAACCATAACTAATATATATTTACGGTTAACGGTTACGGTTTTTAACCGTCTAACACGATTACGGTCTGGTTACGGTTCGAAAACAGTACGGTTACGGTTCGAAATATGGTTACGGTTCTATTTTAGTGATGCCTATTCGACACTAGTGGAAAGATAAAAGAAAGAAATCAAAAACAATACTCAGTATGCAATTACGCTTTTGATGACGTGTCAATTTAAGTTCGTATTGTTTTTTTTTGTAATTTTAATGTAAATCTTTTTAGTAAAAGAGAAAGAAAAAAAAAGACAAGTTGAATCATAGTGGTCTTTGATTCATAAACTAACTTAGGTTGAGTTGAATCTCTTACACAAACATATCTTATGATTTACTCTTTTAATATCTTTGCAATTTGTCTTTTAATCCTGTTTCTTAAATACTTGAATTTTTTATGATTTTATCCCAAAAAACAACAAAATATAATATAAGCTATTAGAAAGGCTTTCTTTTCAAAATTTGGTGCGCAAAGATATTACGTAAGCACACTAATGTGACCAAAGATATTGCGCAAGCACACTGTGACAGAGACAACTTAAAATACATCAGTCGACAAATGGATAACTGTGACAAGAGACAACTTAAAATACATCATTAGACAAACAAAACTCGATAATCTTGTAATAAATGTCGTTTGATTTTCTTTTGATCATGTAATTTATAGTGTGTAAATTCTAATTTTAGAGTATTAGAGGGAATTTCTTATATTGATTTACGAACATGACGATACAAGAAAGATTTACGAACATATATAAGGGTTTTTAATTGAGAACCGGTTTTAGCCTACAAGGCTACAACCTAAAAATAAATTAATTTAAGATCAAATTAGTTTTCTATTTTGTTTAGGTTTCTTTCCCAATTAAAAGAAATTTTATGAATTACCTATTTTTTGGTGTATAAAATAAATATATGGGTTGAAACTGATGTGATGAGTATGTCTTCAACCCTACAAAATAAAAAAAGTTAACATACAAGGCTGCAAATTCTAAAACACTAATTCATCAGTTTGTCGCAACAATAGAAACTAAAGTTACTTCTCTAATGGGTACTCATCGGTACGAACTACCTTCGTTTTAGATTATGTGTTTTGGTTTCCATTATTGCTCATGCCTCATTGTAATTGATATTTCCCTTTCTGATGTTTGGTCAGAAGGATAAACGCACATTCTTTGGAAATGGAAATTTGAATTTCCTAAACACTCTTTGGGTTTTCAAGTTGTGTCCAAAGTTTCACTTTTTGATCTTACCCGTTAAATATTCCAAACCTCGCCATTGTTTGAATCTACTCGATTGCTCTGTTTCTTTAGTCCTTAGTTGAATGATTCATTACCTTTCGGGTTATCGCTGTCTGACACTCCGATTGTTCTCCGACGATGTTACACAGTGTACGGTGAAATCAGAGCCATTGGGTGCGTAAGCGGAGGAGAATGGCGAGAATGAGGAGTATGTCCCAGAATATTCAAAGGGCTTTTGCTTCTCTTAAAGGTGCATTTCCGAAATTAGAAGATGTAAGCTCTACAACTCCAATTCGTTTGTTTCTTCTGTTAAATCTGTAAGTTTAATTTTGTTTTCTAATATATGTTAGACTTGGGAATTATAAGGTTTCAGGTTTGTGAAGTTTTATGGCTCATTACGTTTATATGGTTTTGGGTTTAGGTTAAAGAATTCTAGATATCGAATAGAAAGGCATGTAAAACAATGTAGTTTGTGAAGAGATAAAGAGAGGGATCGGGAGAGGAGTAGCAAGAAGAGAGCGATAGTGACAAAACCGGAGACAAAGAGAGAAAAGAGTGGGAGAAGGAGACAGAACAAAATAGAGAGAGGGAAAGGAGAAGCAGCAGTAGGACACGAAGGCAAGAAAAATATTTTTTTAAAAATAGATACACAAAATAAAAATAATATGGATTAGTTATTATAGAAATTCGGGTGATAGTAATGTGACTAAAAACAACTTAATATTCGAAAAACATCTAACTTTTTCCAGTATTAAATTCTGTATAATGGGATGCTAAAATTGTTTATTTATCTACTTATTAATTTATGAAATCATAAAAATATTAGGATTATTTTAAAAAAAAAATCCGCGTGTATACGCGGAGTTTCATCTAATAATATATAAAAATATTCTCTAAGAAATTGAATTATTAGCTTGATCTACAAACTAGAGACTAGATGAAATGTGTGTAAAACAAATTAGAAATTAAATGAGTTTAAGAGACGGCAAAGTGATTGGTTCTTTTTTTTTGTGGATAAATTAAGATAAGTGCTTAATTGGTTCTTACTCTTGAAATAAATTAATTTGGTCAATGATTAAGACATGTAATTCGTGGGGAAGTGGTAATAAAGATTCAACGAGAATGTGGTTTATAACGTGGTAAGCAGGCGAAAATAGTCGTCATTGATTTTAAAAACACGCAAAAAAAATAATTAAATGAACGAAACGTGATGAAGATAATTGTGAGGTTAAGGCCAAATTAACAAAAAGCGACGTATAAAATTATAATGTATATTTTGCATATATAGTTGGTCCACGATACCTTTGAATCCGGCAGAACAGTTTTTAGTTTTTATTCTCTTTTTTTTGACAGTTTTTAATTTTTTTATTCAAAACAAAAAAAAATAGTGTTAAAACAGCATAGTTTGATGTAAACACATAATTTAATTGGGTTCTCACTTCTCAGTCACTTTCCAAGAAATAATAAAACTGAAATGTGTGAATTTGTCTTAGAAAAAAAACAAATAAAAACCGGAATTTATCTTCCTAATTTTAGTGACGCACAAAATGTGTGACGTTGGAGGCTACGTGAGCATGTTAAGGTGTCGAAAATGTGACCTAGATTGGATTTCATCAAGGTGATAAGGATTGATGTTAATTAATATGTGGTTGCGACTAGCGAATATTCATAAATACTTATCGTGTGATAATTATCAAAAGAATTGTTTATATCATTGAAAGATAGTAATGTAAGAGAGATGATAGTCACATTTAGAGTATGATGGTTGATATATATTAGGGTAATTTAGGTGTATATGGTAGGTTGATCAATTAATTAGCTAATTGTTATTAATTTTTTATAAATTAAGTAAGTAAGAAAGAGAAAAAATGATTAAAACCAAAATATTATTTGTATTTGTTAATATTTATAAAAATGTCATTGGTCTAAAACTCATTTTTTGATAAAAGAATCCGGCGATATTGTTCATCAAAAGATCGGCGATACTATTCATCAAAACTCGACGGTCACTGTTCATTACCAGAAAACACATATTGTTAACATCGTTAACATTGTCATGTTAACCCAGTTATCATTGTTGGCATCGTTAACATATAAATAGTATTGTTAACATTGTCATGTTAAACCAGTTATCATGTTCATTTTTGTGAAATTGTCATGTTAATCCAGTTATCATATCATAAATTCTCGCGTTAATCTAGTTAACAATGTCGGTGTTATCGTCTGGCCTTCGTTGTTATCGTCGGTCGTCGGTGTTATCATCGCCGGTGTTATCATAACACCGCTGGTGTTATCGCCGCCCGCCGGTGTTATCGCACATCGCCGGTGTTATCATTACCTGTGTTATCGTCATCCGCCTGTGTTATCGCCCGCCGGTGTTATCGCACATCGCCGGTGTTATCTGCCGGTGTTGTCCGCCGGCGTTATCCGTCGGTGTTCTTCTTTTTTTTTTTTTTTTCTTATTCTCTTTCTTCTGGTTCTTCTTTCTTCTCTTTCTTTTGGTTCTTTTTTCTTCTCCGACGAGATGAGAGAAAAATGATCACATGTAATTAGTTAGAATGTGTGAGGATAAGTTGGACATTTTAATGTGAATAGTATGTGTTGTACACTATCAAAAAGAATGTGTTAATTTTGATATTATAAAATCATAGAGGGTGCAATTACCCTATATATTATATAGTATAAGATTATACCGACAAAACTAAATGATACTAGTTCAATGATTACCACTTTGTTGATCTTGTTAGTCATGGATTGTTACCATTGGTATATATATAAACATGTTAGCTATTTTTAATTTCTCGTCTAATCTCAATCTCAATGAGTGAATCTTGTGGATTAATTATGTCACGGCTTAGCGTATACATCACTTTAATAAATGAAATCAAACAACATTATTTAAAATACATTTGTTTCTTTTTATTTTAATGATGATAACATGATATAATCTGAGGAGGACTAGATTTAGCAAACTCACTTAGAGACCAACGAGAATTGTGAAACGTGCACAATCACATTATCCACTAACCCACAAGAAGGTCGACCACTTTCCCTCCTTTTCTTGTTCTTGCACATCAAGAAACCAAACTACTCTATATAATTTAAATATTTAGATATGGGATTTTTTTTTTTTTTTGCTTTTCTTGCATTTAAATTGATATGTTAACATAATATTTCTATTTTTAAACAAGGCTATATTCATCTTAGCATTTTTCCTCACATTATTTACGTAATGTAAATGCTAACGTAAGATATTAAAATTGTGTAATGTTTTTTGTTTTCGTGTTTACATTTTTAATTTGTAGAAAATACTTGACAAAAGAATGCTTTTAAACTCTACAAAATGTGAACATAATATTTCACAAATGTAATTCCTTGGTATTGTGATTTGTAATATTTCATAATATTTCACAATATTTCAAAATGTGAACATAATATTTCACAAATGTAATTCCTTATAAACAGAGGTTGTGATTTGTAAAATCAATAAAGTTCTTTTTCGGAAGAAAAAAATGTGAACATAATATTTCACATGTAAACGTCATTAACACGAATATTTCACATATAAACGCAAGCACATCTCTTTATCTCAATTAGATGGCGTTTGTGAATCTTGTGATACATTATGTCTCCGAATTGAAAAAGTACATATGTCTCTAAGATCCCACACTAGTTGGTATAAATTAATACAATTTAAAAACTAAATAAAAGAATAAAAAATCAAAAAAGGACAAACCGACCAAAATGTGCCACACCTACAACTTCCATGATCTCCCTCTCTCTACTAAATAAATGAGAGCTTATTATATAACAAAATCATTTGCCAACAAAAGTCTCAACCAAACAGAATCTATATACTTACCAATCCCCCAAACACTTCAAATGGAAAACTCCGCAAACAACTGCGTGAGACAAAGAGTATTCTCTAGTAACCAAATCAGAACGATACACGAAGAAGAAGATCAAGAAGAGGAGAGTAGTTGGGTAATCTACTTTGAAGATATTGATCATGACGATGAAATGATTGAAACCAAAGAAGAAATGAGTCATTACTATGGTAATGATTCCTCAATGATCTCAGACGCTGCATCTCCTGTCTACACATCAAAGATTAATAATGTTGCTCGTCGAAAGGCTAATAACATTAATACAAACCCTAAAAAGAGACGAATCATTTATCAACACAAAGAAGAAGAAGAAGAAAAACAAAAAGGAGAGGAAAAAGAAGAAGAAGACACAGCCTCTTCCCCTTCTAATAAAACTAAGGTAATTAGATGCATATGATGAGTGTATCTTAATTTGGAATTGATCATTTCGTTGTTTTAGTTAATTTAGTTTTTCTAACATATTTTTTTGGTTGATTTAGGGTTTTAGTGTGTTGGATGGTGCGGAATATAATACAAGATATGGAAAATCCATGGACAATATTACATCCGAGGTAATAAATAAAGAAACATTTTGTTGCATGAAAGATCTACTTCATATGTTATATTTTCCATCAAAACTAAATTTGATTTTCGACTAACAATTAATTCTTGTGTTTGGGGAATTTATAGGAGAGAGGATGCATAACAGACACAGGATCGAAGATAAATGAAGTTATAAATGAAGAATTCTTCTCTGCAGAATTGAAGAAGAGAGGACTTTGTATAGTTCCTTTATCAGTGTTATCTAACTTTATTGCTTAATGATTCTTTTTTAAGTTTTTTCAACTGTGATCATTATTTTTGTATTCTTCTGATATCTTTGATGTAAAATATCTACTACCATTGACAAGCAAATGTATAGAAAATCGAATTCATTCATAGTGGAAGTTAAACACTTTGCAAATGGGACTTTTAGAATCAAAAGTGAGACAAAGCTTATGAAAAAGATACACTACGTACTTACTATGGTATGCACCTGAAACTTTGTCAAGAGGATCTCATGGAAACAAAACAACAATGTCACAGTCTCACAGATTGTCCATCTTTTGGTGTGATTATTTCTTTTGCTCTTTTGCATATGTAGAGAGCTTAACTAGACATTACAAAGCTTGGCGGAGTCAATACTTATGCTTTTGAGTTTTTAATTAGGTAAAGCTTTGAGAAATGAGAGGTCACATTATCTCAATTCCAAAACAAGAAACTTAGTCATGGCTTCTCATATATTAATGTATTTAGAATTATTGAATACAATTCTAGTTTATAGTTTGGTTTGGTAAGTTTCGTTCAAGTCCGGTTTATGATTTGAGAATATATAGACCAATCGGTTTATAAGAATTTTGAGTCTGTTTCTGTTTGGTCAATAAATTCAATTCAAAAGCGTGCCTATAATAATATGCTTTAGAAAAATAAGAAAATTGTAAATGTCATAACCTATCAGTTTTAAACACCTTTTCCAAAATGCAAATTATTGTATTTCCGTATCAATCTTTTTCTAAAATTTGTCACTATCATAAGAATTACTTTTTTGAAAAATATAATGTTCTTTCAGGCTCATAAGACACATGAAACAATAATAAAAAAAAAAAGTTTTTGAGAAGATAAATATTTATTTGATAAGACCATTTATTTAATCAGTTACTTTCCAATTACCTTAAAAAGCAACTGTTCTATTAAGCTCCATCACCTACCTCGGCAACATAATACTTTCTTTCAAACTTCAAACGTTCAACCAAAACAAAAAAAATGAGGAAAAGAGCAAAACTTTCTCTTTCATCTTCTTCTTCTCCATCTACGGAAGATCTTGTTGAAGAGGGTGAAGAGGTCATGGTGTTTCCTTCTGAAAACAGTCGACCTAGCAGCAAAAAATCCAATCTTTTAAAACCCTGTTTCACCACCTCCATTGATGGATCTGAAGCTGTTCTTCCCCATAAAAATCGTTCAGCTTCTTCTCCTGACTTAAAGGCTCTGTCTTTCAGTGTTTCCTTCAATGGGTGGAGATTTGCGAACACAAAACTCATGTCTTGGACTACAAAAATGGCGGCTTTGCACGAACCCACTTGGAGAAAAGCTGGGATTTTCGATGCTGTCATGGCATCCACAAACAAAATCTGTACAAACACAGATCTAGTTCTGGGTATTGCTGAGAAATGGTGTCCTGGTTCCAAAAGTTTCGTTTTCCCTTGGGGTGAAACAACGATAACACTTGAAGACGTTATGGTGCTTTTAGGTTTCTCTGTTTTGGGTTCACCGGTTTTTGCTACTCTGGATAGCTCAGGAGAGAAGATTAAGGAGAAACTGGATAAAGAATGGCAGAAGATTAAGAAAGATAAAAAAACCCAGTTCGTAACTCAAGTGTTATGGATGGTGAGATTCATGGACAGTGGTGATGAGCTTGAGCATGTGGCTTTCCTTGCATTGTGGCTTAGCTACTTTGTGTTTCCATCACGCTTTTATCATATCTATGAAGCAATTTTTCCAATTGCTGTTCATCTTTCAACTGGCACACGGATTGCTCTTGCTCCAGCTGTTCTTGCTCATTTGTATGCGGAGCTAAGTCTCTTGAAAAACCACATTAGAGCTTTCACCAAATCGAAGGTTACCAAAATTGATCTGAGTGCCTTGTTTAAGTTGGTCCAAGTTTGGACATGGGAGAGATTCAGGGAACTACAGCCAACGCCTAACCCGTTGCGAAAAGGTGATTCAAGATTGGCTCGTTGGCTACACCTGAAACAGAGAACCAGCGATGTGAGGCAGATTCTGGACAACTCGAAAATCGAAAATTTTGAGTGGCGTCCCTACACAAAAACTGTGAAAGAGTGGGAATTTCCAAAGTTTTACCCCAAGAAGGCGATGTTGGTTCCTGTTGGTCCCAATCTTGATGATGATTTCATCTCTTTTGCTCGATGCATAAAGGTGTCTGAGCTTGTTGGAATTGATTGTGTGGAGCATTATTATCCCAATCGGGTGGCTTCACAGTTCGGTATGTTTCAGGATGTTCTTTGTCCTGTTAACGGGAACAGCCTCTTGTGGGAGGCAGCTTGGACTCAATACAATAAGCCTATTGATGATCTAACGTTATTCATCCCTTCCCGTTCTGCAATACCTCGTGTTACTCCAATGTTCTGCGAGTGGTGGAGGAAGAAGTGTGCTGTTGAATCAGCTGAAAAATTGAGCTCAAGAACTGTCATAGTTCATGATACATCTAATTTTGTTCCTTCAAGCTCTAAGATGAACAGAACAAGCGGGGTTGGAAACAAGATAGCTGAGGATTTGACAAACAAGAAACGTAAGTGCATGAAGCTAGCTCGTGCCAATAGATGGAAGTACATGAATCGAGTTCGTGAGAACGATGAGAGTACTATGGGTTGTTGTCAGTCACAGGTTCCATCAGTCAATGATGATGAAGATCTTAGCCTCACCATCGCTCAAATAATGGGACTTGAAAAGAACAAGTATAATGGAGGAGATGCTTCTGAACCGCTTGGTAAAAAGAGTAGACTTGAGTTGGATAACAATGATTCAGGCCCTCGTGAAAATCTTGTTTCAATAAGAGCTGATGGAGATGAAACTGTACCACCACCAGATATAGAGCAAAGGAATGAAGAGACTGGTGAAATTGGAAGCAAAGCAGGGAAGAATATGGTTCTGAGCCCAATTTATGAAAAGAATTCTTCAGATCCTCCTTTTGGTTTTGATGAAGCAGTTAACATTCTTGTGTCACCGCCAGAGACAAGGCAAACCGTTGATGATGAGCTTGACGTATATGGAAGCAATGTAGAGAAGATGACTATGACCCATGATGGCAGCAAGGAGTTTCAGTTCCATGAAGATGATGCCATGGCTGGGGAAAAGGCAAGCTCAGATGAGAAGGAAGATGATGTTGTTGATGATGATGACAGTTTGATCCAGACAAAGCTTGCATTAAATGCAGACAACAATGAGGCAACCCCTCGTCAAAAGCTTGCTTCTGAAGGCCCTAATGAGTCAAACATTCACATCGATGTAGGTAATGGGACTCAGGGAAGTGATTGTTTGCTTACTGCACTCGGAAGTGAAGAAACTATGAAATCCAATGAGCAGTTAGAGAATTTAGAAAAGAGAAACGAAGGTGTTGATGAGGGTGATGACTCCTTTGAAAAGAGTTTGCACAATTTGAAGGTGCTGGCATCGTCCATGGAGGAGCGTATTATTAAGGCTCAAAGAAATGTAGCATGGTTGAAAGAAAGGAGAGCCATAAAACAGAGAAAAATTGCAGCAGCTCGTTTGATCTAAGGCGTGCTCGATGTTGTTTTTGGGCGGTCAAATGCAAGTAGAATATCAAAGATCAATCTCTCAACTCTGTGTTCTTTCTATGTTTAAGTATCTTTTGAAGACTGGTTTGCGTTAGTGTTTCATTTGTATGTTTTGAACTCAGTTATGAGCTGTTGTTTGTGTCAGATCAGAGTTTTCTTACAAAGATAGCTTCATTTCTAGATGAAGTATTAACGGAACAGCCTGAATCCATCATTTGTTGCATGCATGAAAAAATGATATTTTCCATCAAAATTACAATTATAGGAGAGCAGATTATTTTCACACTTGGGGAATCTATAGGAGAGAGGATGCATAACAGACACACAGGATCGAAGATAAATGAATTTATGAATGAAGAATTCTCTGCAGAATTGAAGAAGACAGGACTTTGCATAGTCTCTTTATCTAAATTTATTGCTTGATTCTAGCTGTGATCATTACTTTTTTACTCTTCTGATTCTTTGATGTAAATTTATAGAAAATCGAATTCATATTGAAAGTTAAACACTTTGCAAATGGGTTTCTTTTTGTGATTGTCAGATTCGTAGCAGAAAATCAAAAGCGACACATAGCTTATGACAAATTCTTCAGGCCGCTTTTATTACAGTTTTGCTATATACACTACTTACTGTGGTCGTGGACTGGTCTGCACCTGAGAGCTTAGGAGATGTTTCGGTTTCTCGGGTTCTTATTTCTTTGCCGGAAGCTTCTCCAGCAACTCGGGTATCACCTCAAAAAGATCTCCAACAAGTCCATAATCCGCCACCTACAATTTCATAGCCAATTCGTTTTAGCATAAATTGGTCCTAACTTAGATTGACGGAGAAGAAGTGTTTCAAGAGTGTAGGTTACCTGGAAAATAGGTGCATCCGCGTCTTTATTAACCGCGACAATCACCTTAGAATCCTTAATTCCAGCTAAGTGTTGTATGGCTCCTGAAACACCAAACGCCATGTATAGGTCTGGTGCTACTATTTTTCCCGTTTGTCCCACCTGACACACACACACGCAAACAAACAAACTCTTATTGGAGTTTAAAAGCCATTAAAATGGTAGGAATGTAATCAACAGAAGAGCCAAAAATATTACCTGAAGGTCATTAGGAACATATCCAGCATCAACAGCAGCACGAGTAGCACCAACTGTACAAATTAACAGATAACATTTATGCATGTACGCTTTGAAACACCCGAGAAATAGAAATGGAGAAAAAGACTAATTCATTTGAGAGAAATAGATTTCCCGCATTCACTACTGATTAGTGATTAGGACAAGCATATACACTAACCTGCTCCACCAAGTTTTTCTGCAAGCTTTTCGATCATTTTAAAATTCTCCACACTCTTCAACGCCCTTCCACCAGTAATCACAACACGTGCACTTCCAAGATCAGGCCGTTCTGTATCCTGAGTTGATTGTCCCACGTATCTAGATCTACTGACAGAGTCTGCAATGTAGAATAGCATACTCACTTTAGACCCAAAAAAACAAAAACAAGGCTTAAAACAGGAATGCACAAGAGAACACTAAACAAACCTTCTTTGAACTTGGAGAGATCAATCTGAGAGATGGTAGCTTTCTTTGACTCGGAGTCTGCAGTTATTGGGGTAACAGGAAAGGATGTAGATCTAATAGTCAACATACAAGGACCCGAACCAGTATAACGAACTGTACACAAAGCGTTTCCTGCATATATAGGCCTGTCAAAAATTTAAGCTCGGTTTCACATTTCCAGAAAGTTTAGCAACACATGTCCTCTTATCACATCATAATTCAACGAAAAAGTCAGCGTTGGGATTACAAGATTAGGAGTGTACCTGATAAACACATTGGATCCTAAGATTTTGACAACATCAGTAATAGGAGAAACATCTAAAAGAGCAGCAACACGGGGCAATATATTCTTGCCGAATGAACTTGAGGAGGCAAGGATGTGAGAGTAATCGCTTTGTTGCCGAACAAAGTCAACCAATTTAGCCCAAGGTTCAGCTAGAGGGTATTCAAATTTATCTGAATCAGCAACAAGTACCTACAAAAAGTACAAATATTGAGGCCGCCACAAGCAGAAGAAATCACATGAAGAGTTGAGGATGTAGTTTACCTCGGAAACAGAAGGATGACAAGAGGCAGCTTGAGCGGCGGCTTCTTGCAGAGAAGAACCAGAACCAGCCAATAACAAAGAAATTGAAGAGCTCTCACCCAAAGAATTTGCTGCAACTACTGTACTCACTGTCTGAGCTTTGATAGAACCACTCTCATGTTCCGCTAGAATCAGAGTGCTAATCTATATGAACCAAAAATGTTACAAAACGGAGCGTTATTGTGAAATTCTCAGCATACGAACATCAAAATGTTTATAGAAGCTTCACGAATTGGCTATTTTTGAGTAAAGTTAAAAAGTTGTCCTTTTTTCTCACAGGACTGAAACAACTGAAATCACCACCACAAAGGCTGATACTTTATCACTTCCATATGAATAAAAAAAATCAAAGTTCAAAAACCAATAATTTGTAATCAACTGTAGCTGCAAATCGATCTTCGAGAAAGACAAGATACAACACGAAAAACAGACAAGAAATTACGGCAATGAAACGATCGAATCCAACGAAAAAGAAGAAGAAGAGGCTTACGCATCGAGAGAGGTTGGTAATGGAGACGGATCGAGGAACATTCGAGGCCACGAACTTCTTCTTCGTCAGAGCTCTCAGTAGAACAGCTCTCGTCATCGTTTTGATTGGCTTTCTCAATCGGGGGAAATGTTGAGATGGGGTCAAGGCTAGTATACCCTTATGTATAAAAAAAAAAAAAAAAGAAAGGGTCAGATGTCTTTGTCTAATAAAATGACAATTTTACCTATAATTAAATTGGTAAGAGGATAACGAAAACCACGGTAGTTCAATGCTTTTGAGTTCCACGCTCGTCACCCGCGTGCGCGCACGACCATGATTCGAATCTCCTAGTATTACCAGATAAAGGGTAATACTGGATAATATTGGAGAGTAATACTAGGATAGTATTACCTGGTAAAAGGTAACACTGGGTAATATTGGAGGGTAACACTAGGGTAATACTTGTAATACTGGTGCAACTGATCGTATAACTAGGGCAGTAATATTTTATTTAAAAAAATTCAAGGGTATTTTCGTCTTTTCATTAAAGTGAAGGGCTATGAGGATTAGTCGGGGACAATGATGATTTAAAAATTCCTCATAGGGACATAGGAGGTGATTTCTCGTTGAGATGCCCATTTTAGACACTATTATTCACATATGTCCCCGTTATAAAAAATAATTTCTTTTTTATTTATTTTTAAATTAAAAAAGTGGTCAATTATCTTCTTAACCTTAATGAATTCTCATATTTACTAGATCCAACCACATATATCCACGCCCACCTCACCAAAATTGGATCCAATTCATCAAAACAACAATTAAAATATTGTAACGTCATTTTTTTGTTTTTCTTCTCCAACATTAATTGAATTGTGGGCCCTTTTAATTATTTATTAAATAAAAGTTATGAACCAAAATTACTACTCTTTCTCTCTTTGTTTCTCTTTTTCTTATGGATTTATCGTCATCTCCTTCACGATGGCCGGATCAGCTCTACCTCTTCCACCGCCACCACCACTGTCGTTCTTCTACTTTTTCACCACCAAACCTCACTCCCCAAACACCTTCCATTCGTTCCCGCATTCAGCAGAATCTGTCAAGATGGAAACCCACAACTCGCACACCAACTGTTCGACGCAATTCTCAAACCAACCACTGTTCAGTGGAACACCATCATCATCGGCTTTATCTGCAATAATCTGCCTCACAAGGCTCTCCTTTTCTATTCCCGGATGAAGAAGACGACACATTTCACCAAATGTGATCCTTACACTTACTCTTCCACACTCAACGCGTGTGCTGAGACCAAGAACTTGGAAGCTGGTAAGGCCGTGCATTGCCATTTAATTCGTTGTTTATAGAACTCAAGCAGGATTGTGCATAATTCTCTGATGAATTTGTACGTTTCGTGCTAGAACGCTCCTGGAAGTGAATTGGATTCTACTGAATACGATGGGGTGCGTAAAGTTTTCGATAATATGCGTAGGAAGAACGTTGTGGCGTGGAATACATTGATTTTTTGGTATGTAAAAACAGAGAGAAACGCAGAAGCGTGTAGGCAATTCGTGATAATGATGAGAATGAAGATCAAACTGAACCCGATTAACATTTTCAATGTTTTCTCGTGGTGTCGACTTCGAGAAGCATTAAGAAAGCTAACGTTTTCTATGGTTTGATGCTTAAATTGAAGGATGAGTATGTGAATGACTTGTTTGTGGTGAGTTCGGCTATTTATATGTATGCCGAGCTTGGCGATAGTGATGTACTCGAAAATATTTGACTTCACTAAGCTCCACACTCATGGGAAATAAAACTTCGAAAATTAATGGTGATAACTCATAGGAGATGTGGAAGAAGGAAGGTTTTAGTAATGTCTCTGCTAAAGCGAGCGTTGTCCGGAAATGGGAAAGTGACTGAAACAATATTCTTAAAATTTTTATTTTAACATTTCTAGTATTTGTTCATTTTTACCTGGTAATACCAAGTATTACGGATATCCAACTTGTTATAATTTTGTTCATATTTATACCTAGTAATACCAAGTATTACGGATATCCGACTTGTTATAATTTTGTTCATATTTATACATGGTAGTACCAAGTATTACGTATATCCGACTTGTTATAATTTTGTTCATATTTATACCTAGTAATACCAAGTATTACGGATATCCGACTCGTTATAATTTTGTTCATATTTGTACATGGTAATACCAAGTATTACGGATATCCGACTTGTTATAATTTTGTTCATATTTTTATCTGGTAATACCAAGTATTACGGATATCCGACTTGTTATAATTTTGTTCATATTTTTACCTAGTAATACCAAGTATTACGGATATCCGACTTGTTATAATTTTGTTCATATTTGTACATGGTAATACCAAGTATTACGGATATCCGACTTGTTATAATTTTGTTCATATTTGTACCTGGTAATACCAAATATTACGGATTTTTGACTTGTTATAATCTTGTTCATATTTATACCTAGTAATACCAAGTATTACATATATCCGATTAAAAACAAAAAATTTGGGTTGAAAAAAATAAGATTAAAAAAAATTCCAAAAACAAAAATGTGACGCAGTCAAAATGGACACCTGACGCCGTCATTTAACACATGCTGCCGCAATTCTAGACACATGACAATTATATTAATAAAAAATTCATGAATTTTTTCACATAGTTGTCCCTAGTAATCCAGTTTTACTAGCATGCACATAATTGTACTTTTGGGATTTTAACTTATAATTAGTATTACTTTGTTATAAATTAAATATTTTTGGTTGTACACTTGATTTAAGGTAATCAAAGTACATTTCTAACGTTTTCATACAATATTATGTCTTAAAGCACATTTTCCGTATCTTTTACATCATAAGATGGTTAAGATTAACAAAATCATCATAAAAGTATAAGGTGTTTGATGTGAAAACAAGAATATGATAAAGACTATTATCCAAAAAAAATTTGTGTAACTAATAAATGTTATTTGGATTTATTACTTGTGTATGAAAATCAAAGATGATGTTTCGTTTTTATAAAACTAATTTCGTTATCTTTTATAAGAGAAATGAACTTATTTATACCATTACAAAAACCAATTTACGTATTTGTACAAAACAAATAGTATCAAAGAAATACAAATACAAACGAAATTTAATACAAATACAAACACAATCATTGTCTTGTGGATTCATTTATCACAATCTTCATGTATATCATATCCACTAACACCGAATAAGTTATCTCCTCCATAGATGATCTCGTGAAATCCATTATTCATCTTCTCTGGTCTTTGAATAATATCATCAATAATCATAATGTATGTTTGTGCTCATTATCTCTTGAACAAAAAAATTACATTAGCACATATTGACTTGTCTCAATGTTACTCAGTAATACTAATTTGTTCACAGGTCTTAATTATACCATTTTGTTCCCAGTTGTCTTATATCTGTAAATTGGATGAATTCGGGCCAAAACACTAATCTACATATGATTCAGTATGATTCAACCACTACAATTTATTAATAACCAATGCAATGTCCTAATCGACCCAGAAAATATGGTTACCAACCCAATGTCCATTAATTAACAACACCAAAAGAATAATGTTTCAAATCTAATTGAAATCTCAAAAATTGCAAATCCAATTGAAATCCCAAAAATGCAAATCCAATTGAAATTTCCAAATCCAATAGTTTCTAGTGCAAAATCTACTAACAAAATCGAAGGATTTAAACTAAAACACAATAATTGTAAGAAAATTAATATGGATTTCGAAGCTTCAATGGCAGATAAGGAAGTTGAAGATGTCGATAGAGATGAGAAAAAGTTAATGAGAAAATGTTTATGATTGGTTGAAATTTGATTAATTCTCATTGGTCGAATTATTTTTTTTATATGTTGTAGTTAAAATAAAATAAAAAAAGGAAGGAGAAGATGTCGCTAGAGATGGAAAAAAATTAATGGGAAGTTGTTTTTTATTGACTAAAATTTGCTTAATTCTCATTGGTTGAATTTATTTTTTAGATATATATATATTTTATTTAAAGTAAATAAAGGAAGGAAATGTAAAATGAGGATATCATATTTTATTAAAAAAGAAGTGGTATAGCTGAATAGCATGGGGTAGAGATGAATAAGGGAGAGATGTGATTTTGGCCTTTCTCAATCTCAGATATCGGAATTCTCGAAAGAGAAGTAAACCAAAAACATACCAAACGGCACCGTTTCTTGATTAACACAATAACGACCCCGTTTTAACATAGACAATAAGATGGTCAAACTTCAAAGATCAAAACTGATTACTTCACTTACCATAATTATAATTCTAATTTTTATAGTATGAATCTGTATGATGATTCCTTCCTATTATTATTTCCTTCTAAACAAAAAAAAAATCTAAACTTTAAATGATGACAGTCTCGCTACCAAAAAATATGGCATTTGAGAATTTTCCCATAGTTTAGCAGCGTAAAGTGGTATCACGAGAGAGAGAGAGAGAGAGAGAGAGAGAGAGAGATCATTGTCGAGATCTGTTTCCGTTGCTTTCCTTTCTTCTCGCTCGCCATGGTTTCCACCACCAAGATCAAGTCTGTTGATTTCTACAGGTACCCTTTCTCGCGTTTCCTCTTTTGGGTTCCAGTTTTGATGATAAATCTCGCTCGATATTGGCTTTTGACGCACATGCATAAAGTTTGTACCTTTTTTTTATATATTTGGATTTATGTCCCGGATTATGTTTTGTGAGCATTCGGAAATTGGTCATGATCATGGATTGGCCGTCGGATTATGGATAATTTACTACTCTGAGAATTGTATACTTTTGTTGTCTGGAGTGTAATTATGATCCTTTTGTTCTCTAGGAAAATCCCAAGAGATTTGACAGAGGCATCTCTCTCTGGTGCTGGATTATCCATTGTAGCTGCCCTTGCTATGGTGTTTTTGTTTGGAATGGTATTGTCCTCCTCTTTGCTTCGTTTTCTTCTCCCAATTTCATGTTGTCTGATCCTCGGACATATGCTTATGTATATTGTCCAATGATTCTAGCTAATGGCGTCTTTATTGAGATATGGTCCTTTTAACTTGCAGGAGCTGAGTAATTATTTGGCAGTTAGCGTTAACACATCTGTTATAGTTGACAAAAGCTCTGATGGCGACTTCTTACGCTTGGATTTCAATGTCAGGTAGTCATGTGTTACGGGTTATAATGAACAACACCAACATGTCATTTTATCACTATTGTTCCTTTTTATGTGTGTCTCAATCTTCTCTACAATGCTGGTGGTTGCTTGATATGTTGACATTTGGTTTATGATCTTTTATGTAGCTTTCCTGCCCTCTCGTGTGAATTTGCATCGGTTGATGTGAGCGATGTGTTGGGAACTGTAAGTTTCTGTTTCCAGTTCTCAGTCTTTCTGTTTCTATAATCCCATTCCCACTGCGAGAATACATTTTCCATTGGTTCTTTGTCACGAAAGGAAAAGAAAAACACACAAAAGTCTTGACATTTCTTTAGTTGCAGAGAATGATTCTTCAATTGTATGTTATAAGTAGGTGTTTAAGTTCGGTTGTGCAATGACATTTATTATTTTCAAATATCCTATGTTTAAACTTGGTTAGTAATTCTTCAGAACAGGTTGAATCTAACGAAAACGGTTAGAAAAGTTCCAATTGATCCGCATCTAAGAGCCACTGGTGCAGAATTCCATTCCACCACTGGATTAGATCTCATCAACCATGGAGACGAAGATCATGAAAATAATAGTTATGCTGCTATACCATTAACTGGTGCTACTTTCGACAAGTTTTCACATCAGTAAGTTGGCAACTTCTTTATATTGTGTATACTACTATGAGTACACTTAACAATGAATTAACGAAATTGGATTTTCTTTATGCAGTTTTCCGATTTTGGTTGTTAATTTTTATGCGCCGTGGTGCTACTGGAGTAATCGCCTGGTAATGTTGTTTTGCCTTCTTTTTTTTTACTATCAGCTTGTCAATTTTCATGATGTTTTTCATTTTGTACACCATTACTAGATTTCCAAGTGGGTGCTGAAAATAGATTCTAGATTTTCTCTAATTGTGGGGTAAAATGTTATGAGGTCTAGCTAACAATATCTTTTTGGTAGATGAATCGAATTGTTGTGAGTTTTTTATTGGTCTGATTACATATGTTAGCTCAATAAAATCTGTTGATGCTTAGTCTTTTACCGTGAATCTTTTGTTATCTCTGCTAAATTTTTCAGAAACCATCTTGGGAGAAAGCAGCTGACATTACAAGACAGAGGTGTGTATTGTGTTCTTTTCTATTTGTATATAAACCTTGACGAATCATCAAGTCACGCTTTTCTGATGACTTCTTTTTGGAACATCTTATGTTGCAGATATGATCCTGAAAATGATGGGCGTATTCTTCTTGGAAGTGTTGATTGCACCGAAGAACCTACTCTATGTAAAAGGTATTTACCAAGTTTGATGTTTTCTTCCCTATTTCTTGTTGGTTTGGGGTATTATTCAGATTAGTTTTTTTCAGTCTGACTTAGCCTAAATTATCAAATGAAATCTTCAGCAACCATGTACAAGGCTACCCATCTATTCGGATTTTCCGTAAAGGCAGTGATCATAGGTCAGGAAATTATCTCATTAGTTTCTTACATCTATGATTAGCCACATCCTTTTTGGTGATCAAATGTTTTTATAATTTATCTTATTAAGGGAGGATCATGGGCACCACGAACATGAATCTTATTATGGAGATCGAGACACAGAGAGCCTAATCAAGGTAGACTAATCTAAATTAGATTCTACCATTAGGAATATATGATTCAAATTCTCACATCCTTGCATCAGGTTGTATATTTACATAAGAAAATTTAGTGTTTCTTTGACAAAGTTTCATATTTGTTTCTTCCAGATGGTTGAAGGACTGCTCGAACCTATCAAAAAGGAGGATCATAAGTTAGCTTTAGATGGTAAATCTACTAATGCGGCTTCAAGTATTAAAAAGGCACCAGTTAGTGGAGGTTGTAGAATTGAAGGCTATGTGCGTGCAAAGAAGGTAAAAATGTCGAATATCCAATTTTATGAGATTTTCGATGTTTTTTTTACTTGATTTTTTTCCTTCTAATGGTGCCATTTCGTTATTTATATTGTTTGTTTTCAGGTTCCGGGAGAAGTCGTAATCTCGGCTCATTCAGGAGCTCATTCATTTGATGCTTCTCAAATGAACATGTCGCATTTTGTTTCCCATCTCTCATTTGGTAAAATGATTTCAAAAAGGTTGTTGACTGATATGAAGCGATTACTGCCTTATTTTGGCCACAGCCATGACAGGCTGAATGGAAAATGGTTCATAAATCAAGGACAGTTTGCTGCTAATGTTACCGTAAGTCCCACAAAATATCATGTGAAGTTACTTTCCTACTCGAGGTTTCACTTATAACGTATGAAAAATACAGATCGAACACTATCTTCAAGTAGTCAAAACAGAGGTCGTTTCAAGAAGATTCGATCAAGAACACTCATTGATTGAGGAACATGAATATACGGCTCATAGCAATGTGGCTCATGGTTACTATTACCCCGTTGCAAAGTTTCGCTTTGAGCTCTCTCCTATGCAGGTTTATTTCCAGCATTTTACCTCTCACCAATGTCAATGCCTCTTCTCCTCTTTTAAACCTTACAATAATTGATCCTTGCTCTGTTTTTTTGCAGGTCTTAATAAGCGAGAATCCAAAGTCATTCTGGCACTTCATCACAAATGTTTGCGCCATAATAGGTGGTGTTTTCACGGTATAGTTTTCTCACTGTCTAGCTTTGTTTCATTCTCTTCTGTACTCCATGGTGAAAGTATGATTCTGCTTGTTGGATTTCAGGTCGCGGGGATACTAGATTCGATATTTCAAAACACAGTCAGACTGGTGAAAAAGGTCGAGCTCGGGAAAAACATTTGATCAGCAATGAGTGAGTGTTTCGATGTTAGTTTTTTCAGTTTTTTTTCTTAAATCTACAAAACCATAGGAAAAAAACCTCAGTTTAACATACCTTGTAGACTCTGTTTATTTTGGAATAGCAGTTTCAAAGAGAGAATAAAGAAACAATTTTTCTTGCAGCATATTTATTTCTTATTGATTCTTGGTCTATAATTTTACCCCAGTGTTTCGTTTTCCTTCGTATTTATATGAATTTTGTATATTATTTACATTACAAGAAAAAAAAACAACACACGCACACTAATTTACCAACTTAGCTGAAAAGAGAAAGAAACAGAGTAACAATGAAAGCAGAAGGCAAAACAGAGGAAGAAGAAGGCGAAGCTGTGTTTCCGGGAGTCTCTTGTGATGGCGCCGGGGTTATTTCAAAGGTTCCTGTGTAAGGAGGAGAAGGTGAGGATTCTACTGAAGGCGAAGGCGATATTGATGATGGGGTTGTTGTGTTGCTACTGCTTCTATCAGCCATGACGATGATTACAACCTTCTGGTTCTTGTGACAATTGTCTTTGTCTCCACTGATGAAATAGTATGGTCCAGACCGGTCAAGCGTGAAGGAAGTGTGTCCATCTGTGAATCTAGTGGTGGCTCCTCCGTTTGTGTTGCAGCTATCGTAAGCGTCTCTTGTCACTTGAAGCACTGAGTCTTGGTTTGGTCGGTAGACGAAAACTGCATTGTCCATGACCATGAGTATGAATGTATGATGCCGTAAAACTTATGTATCAAATCGAGCAGAGTGGGTTTACTAGGAACTTACGCAGAGAGTCGCTGATTTGGAATCTGCTTTGCTCTGCCCATTGATTGTATAGTTGATGATCTGAGGGAACACTCCAACCCTTTGATCCTCCTACCACAAACTCTCTGGCGCATACCGTATGAATGATCACGAGAAGACACACAAGAAAGCCGAACCTATGAAGCATCTTTGTTCTGTTTAGGTCTCTTAAGCTTTTTGAGAGTTGTATATATATGTGTGCGTTTGAGGATAGATGGTGAAAGGCAAGATGGTTTATACAAAAGGTAAAAATTTTAAGCAACCTTTCTTCAGATTCTCTAAACTCCTTTTGGTTTTTGAGAGCAAAAGCAAAGCATAAATGTTTGGAATCTATCGTGACTTTGCTTGTCTTAGGTTTTTTTTGTTTCTTTACCTTCATCAATTCATCATAGTTGCTTTTTGGGATTACCAGAAAATATACATTCAACAAATCCGAGAAATAAATTTGTTGCCTTATTTATCTGAAATTCAAAATTGGATATGGATTTTTTTTCTTTCGAAAACCAGGTTCTACCAGCAGCGTGGTTCCCAAGGTATCTTCATGCTTGTTTTTTTTACTTAGCTGGCTAACATACATAGCTTTTTTATTTTCACCGCCTTATGATTGCTTGAATCGCAAGGCAACTGAAAAAACTCTTCCCTCGCAAAGAAACACAAAGTCCTAGGAAAACTTATAATGATCGAGTGGGGGTTTCTGGAGATGAAGAAATCCACCTAAGATAGCTTCAAAGAAGTTGCTTATATGTGAAGTAAGAGAAGAACAAGTCTTGGCTTGTCTGTTTGGACTGTTTGTTCTGTTTTCGTGGTTACGATGAAACACAGGTAAGATTATAAGAATGTACGTAGCAGAATTTCACTTTTGGACATAGAGATTCGTTTTACTACTAGTTACATTCTTCATTTATTTATTTTGTATCTAAGTTTACATGAATCTAGTCAAGGGTCAGAACTATAATCAAACATGATTTAAAATTAAGGCTCCAGATGGTTATCAGGGGAGGGACATAATATAAAACTTTTGAAGCAGTCGATGTATCAGTTGCACTATCTCACGAAGTGATACAAGAGAGCACTGCTAGGCGACTAATGACGAGGAGCAGAAGTCGTGAACTAAATTGGACTTTTAAATTAGGCTTAGTAACTGACATGGACGAGCCAAAAGATGATAGCTGAGCTGGATGCTTCTTAGAGAGGATATTGCAACTTTGAATAGATTCTTTATTCTTAGGAGAAAAAAAAATATTACATATCCTTGAAGATTTGCCTTTATCTCCAAGGAAGAATTCGACTAGGGTTAGTCTTTTACCTATAAATAGGTGTGTTTAAGCGTTGTATACGCTCAACATAATGAGAGAGAATTCTTAGCAAACGGGGTTTTGGGTTTCTTGTAAGAAAGCAAAAGCTAAGATGCTAAGGAGTTCGTCTTGAGAGGTTCATGGATCGTATATAGATCATTGAACGTGTGAGGCTATTTAGACAAGTCAAAATGTGTCTTGAGCTTGTCATATATCGTTTTAAGTGAAACTTATAAGTACACTTAAAAAATTGGCTAGTAATATATTTTTGTAAAAAAATCTCCTCCATCAGATTGTGTTCCTGTTCATGTCTTGGTATTTCTTACGTTTATATAATAGATAGAATTTTGATGAGTGGAATATAGAAAATAGAAAAATTGTTTATTCCACTCGTTCCTCTATAATTTAGGGTTCAAATAGTGAAATATAAAACAAAATTCCTAGTTATTTCTGTTTTTAGGAGGAATAAGTTGAATTATTTTTCCGTATTTTCAACATAAATGGTGAAATTTTAGAATAATGCTTAATTCCATTAACTTTTTTGACGTCAAAATTTTATCCAACTTAGATGGTGAAAATTTAGAGATTGCTTTTTTCTACCAATTTTTGTTTCTCTAAATATACAATCATTTGCATCCTATGTTCCTTATAAATTTGTTCTATTTTCTATCTTCCCCAAGAGAATGAATGGAATTCTTGTTCCATCACTTTTGTTGCAAATGATGGTATTTCTGATGAATTGAAAATTCAGCTGATTTTATATTTCTAAAATTATAATCATTTGCACCCTAAGAAATTTTCTATCATTATATTATCTATAATTTTGGGTCGGCTCAATTGGTCTGGTTCGGCTGAGTTAATCTCGGTTGTTACAAAACTCCAAATGAACCTTAAATCAAAGCACATAATTTCTTATTATAAAACAAGAAAGTCAAATATGATTAAAAAAGTAAATCTAATTCAAATAAACATATGATAATCAATTCTTTAAAATTTTGAGATATATAGGTATATAAATAAATAAATAAATAAACTAATTCAAATAGGAATGTGAAAACATAAATACTTGGAAATCTATGACACAATTTTATTGGAAACTATTTGGGGAATTTTTCTTTTTCTCGGGGGCAAATCTCCTACAAAACATGTAGAGACGTGAAGAAAAATGTCTATTGGGTCCTTAAGAATGGATGGATCCACAACGGATTTTAGATGGTGGATTTTTTTTTCGGTGAAAGAGAAGAAAACAAGAGTTTGGATGAGGGAACTCCACGACTTAGGAGCAACTGTGAAGATAACCGGAGAATGGTCGGAAAGGAGACTGAGAGTCTCGGAAAGAACGAAAGCTAAGTGTTTATAAGTAGTAAGCACACAGATCTCACAGTAATCTATAGGAAAGTATGAGAAAAGTGTGAACCCCCTTCTCGCTCGGGAAGGGGGAGTATTTATAGAGTTTTACTTGGCACGGGTTAGCATACCGGGTTGGATCCTTCAATTGTCGGGTTGTTGGGTCGGATATCAGATCCGTTGAATGGGTCTTATACCTAGAACGCGTATGACTTCTCACCTACTTTCTTTGGATGTATGCGCATGTTACTCGACCAAACCTTGATGCGTCGCTATCTCTCTCAGTGTACGGCCTTGGAAACATCTCCCATATTGTTGCTCTTCCCTAGGCTCAAAGCAATATCACTTTAACCTATCATATGTGAACAGAAGTATGGGTGTAAGTTTGAATATATTCTAATTGTCGATTGGAGGGAAAACACAAGTATTAAAACAATTATTCCCGCTCAAACGAATTGCGTACCTGGCACGGGTTAGCATACCGAGTTGGATCTTTCAATTGTCGGGTTGTTGGGTCGGATATCGGATCCGTTGAATGGGTCTTGTACCCATAACGTGTATGACTTCTCACCTACTTTTTTGTATGTATGTGCATGTTACTCGACCAAGCCTTGATGCGTCACTATCTCTCTCAGTGTACGGCCTTGGAAGCATCTCCCATACCGTTGCTCTTCCCTAGGCTCAAAGCATTGTCACTTTAACCTATCAGATGTGAACATAAGACATTAATTGCATGATCCGTAGGTTGCCAGAAGCACGTGTGTAAGTTTGAATATATTCTAATTGTTGATTGGAGGGAAAACACAAGTATTAAAACAATTATTCACGCTCAAGCGAATTGCGTAGCTGGCCCGAATCCCTTGATACCAGGGATCGGGCTGTCGGGGCTGTCTCGTCCAGTGCGTGCCTTGCTCCCAATACATGTGTGGATTACTCTTTCCCGACCTCGACCTCGACCTCTCCAGATTATTGATCTTCAGACGAGGTAAGTAAAGAATAACCGCTCACTCCTCCTGACCACTCAACTCCTAGTATCCTTGTGCATGACAGTGTGGCATGCATTGTCAAATATGGGGAGCCTGAAGGCAGGTGGCCTTAGTCGGGTCTCTTGGTTCCGTAGGTTCCAAGGTCCGATGCAAAAGTATGGGGTGCAATGCCCAATTTAACCCATGGGGTCGTGCCTGCAAAAAAGCTATAGACGACACATGGCAACACGCAATTTGTCCACATAGGAAGGACCGTATTTTTCCCAAATAGAAACTATATAATAATAGAAAAAATAAAAGAATCTAAATAATTATTAGGCTTTTCTCTTTGTGGTTTCGTATTGCCGTTTTTAATCTTATTTTATTTTATTTCATGGGTGATTTAATTTGTGGTCACGTGATTTAATTTTTTTTTTCATTTTTCCGTTTTTGGTTTCTATCACACGGGTTATAAAATATTAAATTATATATCCACGTATATACGGATCCTAATTTAGTTTATAATGTTTTTACTTGCACTTTCACTTTATAAATTTTTTTTTTGAAATAACAAATCTATCATATGTTGCTTCCTACCTAGACATAAATCATCAATTAACAGCATGTAACCTTGGTTTCTTTAACATTATAGAGATGATTTATATGCTTTTTTGTTTTTTTTAAAGTTTGGTTTAGTTTTAATTTGATTTAATTTTGATTCAATTTTTGTAAAACAATATAACATAATCCGATATTATTTTAGTTTTAAATCATCAGTTTCAATTCAAAAATAAATTTGGGTCCGATTCTATTTTTTTTTTGGCCGTCTGAAATCTTTTTATTACAGATTAGAAGAACTATTACAAAAACAAATTTTCAACTGACAATATATCCGTTCCACACAGACTGGACCCACACCGAACGGCTCTCCTTGCACCACGATGAAAATTTCCTTATAAGCTTGTCTTCATTAATAACTTGTATAAATTGCATCTTCTGGGAATTGAAACCCAAATTTGCTGGTGTAGAAGCATTAATTAACCTTTAGTCGACAACTGGACTAAGAGGCTTCTACATTTTTTTTTTTAAGGGGTGAGTTTATTTACAATTTGCTATTGATCGAACAGATAAATTCCTGAGAAGAAATCCCACATATATACAACCCGATCTAAGAAATTTGTAGACAAAAATAAATATTGTTAATGCCTTCATTAGCTATAGGTTCATCCTTACAAAAATAAATATTGTTAATCCATCACGCTAATAATAAAAGGGAAAAAAAAACGTTACATTACTCACTACTATCCATCGTAATAAATCGAAAACTAAGTGCCTTTGACCTAGTGGTAGTGGAGTGCCTAATTTGGCTTCCCACCCGGGTTCGAGTACGCTTGGCCACTCGGAGACGTCTTAAGTGGCAACAAACGTGGAGCGTATGCGGGCCTCGTGGGATTAGTCTTTGGATTTAGAAAACTTTTAGAATTCTCACGGTTATAATAAATCGAATCAAAATTTTTTGTAAGGATGTCGACAAGAGAAACAAAACCTAGCTCCCAAAAAAAAAAAGAATAGTAATGATTAATTGATTGTAACATTTTATAACAAAAAAAAAAGAGTATTGTAATAATGATTATTAAATGATAGCAATAATGGATAAGTGAGTAAGCGAGAGTGAGAGTGATAGTGATAGTGATAGTGATAGTGATAGTGAGAGTGAGAGTGAGAAAAATGTTCTTTTGATAAGACAGCGTAAACAAGGCCCAAAAGTAGTTAGAGAGACGACGAATGGGCTTTTATTTTGTTGTTAATATAATATAATGTCGATGATGCCGACTTTTCCACGTGTCAATTTACCATTGGTGCCGACATCTACATTTCAAGGCCAAACCCTATCTTATATTCTTTTACTTGCGACTCAATTTAATTTTAAATGTTGGAACAACAAAAAAAAACTTATTATATTCGGTCAAGTCAATTCAAATTCAATTCAATAAATCTCACTAGTTTTTACTACAATACATCGTCGACATTGAGGATTTGATTTCATGAGTCATGAGTCATGAGTCTCCTTATGACTTTTAGGTACTGTTTTTATACACAATCTTACTGGCTACAGCCAGGAATCAAATTTATTCTCTTTTATAGTTGTATTCGTAAGAAATAATAGGTTCTCTATTTTATTTATATTTTTAAATAAGGAACCACATCCATATTTTGTAATTTGATACAAAATTTCAAATAATTTATTGGATGTGTGAATCAAATTCTTATAATTAAATATTTTTTTTCTCTCAAATTATTTTTTAAAGAAAATAATTAGTGTCTAATTCTAATTTTCATATAAGAAACAACATTTATATTTTATAATGTGATACAACCAATATACAATAATTACTATCGTTAAGTTGAATTCTTTCATTAAGTATGGGCGAATCAACTCGCAACACGTGTGGCAGATGCGCACACCACCTTTCCTAAACATATATTTTTGTTTTGTTTTACAAAGAGTGTCATTTTGACATATTTCACACATATTAAGAAAATTATTCAAAGTTTCATATTACCCCTTATTAATACATTAAACAATTTTCTTTCTCTAATTAATACATTAAAACAATAAAGTTAAAACTTGAATTTTGTTCAAAATTATGCATTAAAAACATAAAACGGCATTTTTTGTGAAACAAAAATAAAACCTTAAAATGACACTCTTTGTGAAACGGAAGGAGTATCAAATGGTAGGAGAATCCTAAATATAATCATTAGAACGAAATAACGATAAATTTGCACGAACAATCATAGTTTATATCTATTGATTCGATGAACATATAAATTTTAAACCAAGTTGTTGGTGGTCGGGTGGTTCCCTTCTTGCGGTGAGTGTCGGCCCTGTTGGTCTAGGCCAGGGATCGATTCCCCGCGGGAGCGGAATTACCAGGACAAGCACTTGGCCAAGTGGGGCATATTAGTGGGCTGTGTCACTCCCACCCGGGAGATTAGTCTGGGCCTTTGGGCTTGGGATTACTCCCGGGGGCCGAAAGGCATCAAAAAAAAAAAAAAAAAAACATATAAATTTTAGGTAAGGGAATTAATAACTTGCTGGGCTTGGGCTGGGCTTGGGCTGGGCTTGGGCTGGGCTTGGGCTGGGCTTGGGCTGGGCTTTGTAATATTTTACATTTCTTTTGCTTTAAATAATAGAACAATCATTAGCGAAAAATTATTAATAACTTGCTGACCAGAAAAATAAAAGACATAAAATAATACTCTTTCCGTTTCAAAAAGAATGTCATTCTAACATTTTTTTGTTACATAAAAAGTGTCACTTTGTATTTTCAATACAATTTTTTTATTAAAAATCCAGTTTTAACCCTAGTGTTTTAATGTATTAATTAGAAAGAGAAGTTTTTTAGAGTATTAATAAAAGGTAAAATTGAAATTTTATTAGTTTTCTTAATTTGTGTAAAAATTGTCATAATGACATTCTTTTTGAAACGGATGGAGTATATACAAGGCGAGCTTAAATAAATTGTTTAATTAAAGTAAATTTGGATATGATGGAATTATGAAGTTCATGAAATATTCTTATCTTCCAATTTAAAACAAGTAAACAAAAAAGTATATTGTTTATGTTAAAGTTTAGAGTACGCTAAATCTGAATTTCTAAAGTATCTTATCTATTTTTTTGGGTCAACAGTTCTAAAGATTATATCTTTAGTTTGGCAACTTCTTACCAATAGATCTAAAACAGTAAAAAGTCACATGTTGGGTGTTTTGATGCAGTTGAAGTTTAAAAAACTTTTCGACATTTTTATATAATCTCTTTATGTAAATATAAATTGAATTTTATTTTTCTCGCTCTCCAAAAGGTTGTAGATTCTCGGTGGCTGCCCATGCATATTCAACACATTAATCCACATGAGGAGCTCAAATATAAGGGGAGAAAAAGGCAATTATAAAACTTGATGTGTGTTTGATGTTAAAAAAAACCAAAAAAGATAAGTGATGTGTATTTTATGCGTGATTCAAACAAATAGCATAATCTCTTATTTAATATGGTGTTTTGTAGTTAGATATGTGATATAAATAATGTAATCGTCTATAGAAATACTTTTATACCATATATATCGGTCCGGTCTAACCGACCATGACTAAGACAAAAAATTGGGTTTGGATTAGCTTTTATACCATATCAAATATTACTAAGCAAACCGCCGCCAAATTGAGTAAACGGATGCTAGTAGCCTAGTAGTGTACATCTGACTTTTCAAATTTGTTTTCTTCTTTTAATTTGGTGAACATATTAAAAATAGGAAAAAAATTCTAAATATATAAGAGCCCCAAATTTCAAGGAAAGTCTTGTCGACATGAGAAACAACAGAACAAAAATAGGTAAGACTTGGATAAAGGATAGCCATTTACATATAAGCTTCTTTTTTGTGTGTTTTATACTTTTAGTATATCTTCATTTATATTAAAAATAGAGAAATTCCTTTAAATACCACTAAAATGAGTTAATTTTATACTTTTAGTATATCTTCATCAGTAATTTTTTAAATTGTTTCAAAACTATCAATAATTAACTTTTTCCACAAATACCACAAACACCAAAAAATGAGTTTTAAGAGTTTATAATTTAAATACTTGGGTTTGTGTTCACTATTTTAGGTTTAGGGTTTAGTTTTTAGTTTTTAGGATTTAAGATTTATTTTTGAGGATTTAGGATTTAGTTTTGAGGGTTAAAAATTTAGTTTTAGTTTTATGGTATTTGTGAAGAAAATTAATGTTTGTAATAGTTTTGAAAGAAAAAGTTAATGATAATATATTTGAAACAAAAATTTGTTTTAGTAATTTATTTTAGTAGTATTTTTGAGAATTGCCCATAATAATCTCACACATATATTATTTATGTCGCTATTAAGGTAGGACTTCAAGAGTTTTCTTGGGATATTCTCTGATGTTCTAAACAAAAAAAAAAACTCTTTAGGGGAGGAAAGAGAGTAGAGACATAAACACGTGGTTCCATAGCTTGAGCAATTACCATAAATGCTCGATCAAGTCTTAACAATAGTCCATGGACTTTTTCAAGACAAGTATTTATGGAATCTTTATAAAAATAATTAAAACATTTTCATGTTCTTGTTGAAAATTTTGCAGGCCCATCATATTTATATTTCCCTATTTGAAAAATGAATAGGATGATCTCTGCACTTAATTCTGTTTGTTTGAACGGCATATATATATTAATATTATTTTATCATATTTTTATATTTCTTTTTGAACCTTTATATATTATTATTATCTAACTATCTTATATATATATATATATATATATATATATATATATATATATATATATGATACAGGCACTAAGTAATGGAGTGTACCAGAGCGTGAGACATAGAGTGATTCCTCCGGTAAACATGGAGAGATTGTGGATAGCTTTCTTCGTATGTCCGTATCTCGAAACCAAGATCGAATGCTTCGGGAATCCAAAGAAGTATAGAAGTTTCAGTTTCAGAGAGTACAAAGAGCAGAGTGAACGTGATGTTAAAGAAACTGGTGATAAGGTAGGCTTGTCTAGGTTTCTCATTTGATACGTCTCTTTGACAACAGAGAGGTTGAAAAACTAATGTTGTTCCTATATATATATTCATCAAACTCAGTTTAACATATATGCTTCAACACAAGGTCTAATAATTATAGATGTAAGCAAAATAATGATTTATATATATATATATATATATATATATATATAGAGAAAATTACTCAGAATAACATTAATATTTGATGTAATTACTAGATTAACACTCTCAGAACTGAGTTGACTAGAATAACACAACTTTTTGTCAAAAGACAGAAAATCTCTATTTGAGTTACTTATTTACACAAATGCCATTTAGATTTATTTTTTCTAGGAAAAAAATAAAAAAATAAAACTCAAAAAAATCTATCTTCTCTTCCTTAAATCTATTCAGACGAAAAAAAATAATCAAAACTCTGAGTAGTCGTCAAACGACGACCCCTAAACCTCTCAACCCTAAATTTTTTCTTCACCGTCGTCGTCCATCATCGCATCTTCGCCGTCGTCGTCACCGTTTTTCATAGATGTCGTCGTTGTTCTTCAGCGTTGTTGTACCCTCGTCGCCGTCCTTCTTAACTAAACATTCGTAGTTTCTCCATTACCTCTTTTCTTCAAAGTCCGTCGTCCTCGTTCATCACCGTCGTCGCTGTTATCGTCTATTTTCTCTATCTCTCTCCCTCGCGTCTCTTCATATTCCTCACATATGCAGACTTGTTTTCCTGTGTTGCAAACTTGTTTTTAGATGCTTAAAACCGTCGCGCTGCCCTCGCGTCTCTTCATCTTCCTCACATATGCAGACTTATTTTCATTTGTCGCAGACTTGTTTCATTTGTTGCATATTTGTTTATCGCAGACTTGTTTCATTTGTTGCAGACTTGTTTCATTTGTTGCAGACTTGTTTTATTTGTTGGAGACTTGTTTCATTTGTCGCATACTTGTTTCATTTGTCGCAGGCTTGTTTCATTTGTTGCAGACTTTGTTGTTATTGTTGCATATTTGTTTATCGCAGACTTATTTCATTTGTTGCAAACTTGTTTCATTTGTTGCAGACTTATTTTATTTGTTGGAGACTTGTTTTATTTGTCGCAGACTTGTTTCATTTGTTGCAGACTTTGTTGTTATTGTTGCATATATGTTTATCGCAGACTTGTTTCATTAGTTGCAGACTTGTTTCATTAGTTGCAGACTTGTTTTATTTGTTGGAGACATGTGTCGCGTACTTGTTTCATTAGTTGCATACTTGTTTTATTTGTTGGAGACATGTGTCGCAGACTTGTTTCATTTATTGCATACTTGTTTTTATATGTTTAAAACTCTAGCCCGGTCGACCTCTAAGCTCGGTTTGCCTAAGAGATTTTGGTGTGGGGAAATAATTGCGGAAATAATTTCTAATTCGGATGCGAATCCATACCGGAGATAATACCGGTGTGCGTTTGCTGTTGAACAAAAGGTAAACTAGAGTGACTTTGTATTTCTTTGTCATTGTCAAAATTGTTTGCTTTATGCAAATTTTGATTATCATAGTTTTTAATTGTTGTAGTTGATCAATGATAACTACACTTTAAAGCGGGTTGATGAAGCATTGTTGAATGAGATAGAGGCATCGTCGTTTAGAATAGAAAGACTTGAACAAGAGGTTAAGCAATTTGCAACAGATCGAGAGGAGGCCGAGAAGCAGATGTTTGAGAAGTTCCAAATGAAACTATAGAAAGAGAATTTTGAAGGAGTGGAAGAACTTCTACTGGAAGCCAAATATTCCCTGAAAAAATGGATGTTTCTTGTATTGATTGGATGTGTGATCATCCTTGGTTGTAGTAAGCTCGTTTAAGTGATGAATGTGTCTTGTATTTTTTTAAACTTGGTTTGTAGTTCTTGTCTCCCACTTCTATTTTAAGTGATGAGTCTGTCTTTGTATTTGTTTTAACTTGGTTTGTAGTTCGTGTCTTTGACTTGTATTTTAAGTTTTGAGTGTGTCTTTGACGATTGGTCTCGAGTAATCCCACATGAACCTAAAGGTAAAAAGCATGAAAATTCAAGCAAGCAATGAAAAAACAGACAAAGATTTAAGGAAAGACGGAAAAAGGGAAAAACAAATTTAAGATCTTACAACAAGTCCGAAAATGACAAAAAGTCTGAGAATGAACGATTGTCTTACTTTGCATTTGTCTTGACTGAAACAGATCACAACAAGTCCGTAAATAGATGCCAAATAAAGGTCTTACAACAAGTTCAAAAAGACTCTTAAAACATGCCATAAAATAGACCATCAACAAGTTCAAAAAGACTCTTAAAACATGCCATAAAACATGTCATAAAACACACCACAAAGTAGATAAGTAGCATCAATAAAGAGACCAAACGGGTCCAAAAAACCAGCAGCCGCAAACACATCTTCAATTCTAAAGATGAGTGAGAACTCCTTGTGAAGATTTAATTTGAGATGATTCTTCACCTAAAGAAGCCTGAAAAAATCAAAGAATAGAGAGACATAATTCTGCAACACATTGAATAAGTCTGCAACACATTGAATAAGTCTGCAACACATTGAATAAGTCTGCAACGACCAACACATTGAAAGTCTAGGACAAACATATTCGTTAAGTCTGCAACACATTCAATAAATCTGCATAACATAACAAGTTTGCGACAAACAAAGTGTTATTCTAGTAAGAAAACAAGTCTGCAGCGCAGTCTAATAAGTCTGTAGTTTTAATGCCACATAAGCAATTTACAAATAAGTCTGTGACGTTAAGCATTAAATCTACGACATTGTAAATAAATCTGCGAGAAGCGATGTTATTTCCGTAAGACCTTTCAAGTGTCGCAGGCTTAGTTTTCTTGTCGCAGATTTTCCAAAAGTCTGCAACAAAGCATTTAAGTCTGCAACAAACAACTGCAGATTTTTTATAAGTCTGCATAATAAGTCTGCAAATGAACATAAGTCTGCGACAAAGGGAATAAACATGCGTAATAAGTCTGCAATCAAAACAAGTCTGCGCAGACTTAATAAGTCTGTGCAGACTTAATAAGTCTGCAACAAAACATATTAAATCTGCGTCGAAAAGTCTGCAACACGCATAATAAGTCTGCAGATGTGCGTAGACTTAATAAATATGCAACATTAAAAAATAATCTGCATAACAAGTTTGCAGATTAAGTCTGCATAACAAGTTTGTGCAGACTTATCGATTTATTAAGTCTACAACAAAGATCCGCATACTTATTTTGAAAACCGTGGTGGCATTTTAGTCTAGTTCTTAGCCAATTTATTTGTGTGATTCTAGTTTTTTTCCCATATATATATATCATATTTATATTACACATTTTCTCTAGTAACAACATTTGTTTTACCTCTTTAAGTTATGTTATAATTCCTACGAGTTTATGATTAATTTTAAAAACTGATGAGAATAATGAATACTAGTGCGTAATTAACTAACTAACCTAGCGTAGGTAGCTATTGGTTAACAGCACTATGCCGTCCAGAAAGAGATTGCACTCTGCTTCAAGGAGATTGACGTAAGCCAAGCATAGGAATTTAATAAAAAGAATAGTGAAATGAATAATCACCATTTCGTTCAATCACTTTAAAAAAAAAAAACCATTTCGTTCAATCATTTTGTCATTTTGCACATAAATGGGAAAATAAAAAATGTTCCTTTGGAGACATCCGATACATTTTTTTTTTTTACTACAAAATAATTTCATTGATATTAAAATGAGATTACAAAGTCATTACAGAAACTTCAAAAACAAATTATTACATAAAAAGATGATATAAACTAAAAAGTGAATTTGACAATGCTTTTTTAAAAACCTTACTCGCTAACGGATTATTTAATCCGCTATTTTCCAAGCACAAGTATCATCAGTTCTTCAAATTGTGTTTGTAACACAAAACAAAACAAAAAAATCTTCGAATTGTGTTTTTCTTTTCTTTTTTTTTTCTTTTTTTTTTGTTTTTCAGTGATTGGACAATTCATTTCAAAGTTTTTTTGTTGTTATTTTAATTTTGGTGATTATCTAGCCATCAGAGTCTTGATTGGCAAATATCCGAACACTTTTATAACAAATTAAACGAGTTTGGGCCTAGCTCCAATACATGACCCGTAAGTTTAATTTATAATGGGCCAATATAATGCTCTATCGGCCTTTTTTAGATTTCGGTTTGATTTGATACCAATCAAATAGAAGAGTAAAACAACTAAACATCTGTGAGATTATACGGTTCTAACTAAACCGGTCCGGTCCGTATTTAAACAAACCGTACAAGTTCTTTTTTTTGTTCGGCTCAGAAATCGAAGGCGGAAACGAACGATCGGAGCTGTTTTCTTGGCGTCGAGAGATTTTGTGGAAGATCATACTCGTCGAGAGAGTTCTTCTTCTAGGTTACTTTTAGGGTTTCCGAGAATTTCGATTTATTTACATCAACCAGATGTTCGTCAACAGGTGAATTTTTGTTTTAATTTGTTTTCCTCACTGGCCGCTTATAAAAATCTATCTTGCTGATGTTACATGTGCTTCAGAGGTTAGCTTTCTCACAGGTTGATATGTCTTCTATACGTACTGTCAAGATATCATTTCCTTCTTTTGTTGTTTCTCTTATCATTCTATCGTAACGTACTCGGTTTTTGTATTATTCTTAACACAAGAACTCTCTCATAAGATGCAAGAGAATCTTTGCTTGCTTGTTTGTCCCTTATTTAACAATTTTGTTGAGTGGATCATCATCATCACTACGTGCTAATCAAGGGTCTCTTACGGCTTAAGCAACCTTCAAAGTTCAAACTCTTCCATAATATTTATTGGCTTTTATAAGTCAAAGCCATGATAAAGTGTAATTATAGATTTTGACCATGGTGACAAAATCACCCATATGTTTTAGAAGATAGTACAATTGCCACAGATGATATGCTCCATTTGTTTTATTACGGAAACGTAATGTTTTTTTGTATTGATTTGAAAAAGAAAATTAATCAAAATGTTTTACTAATGAAGCCTACGGTTCGTAAGATTGTATAGTTAATTATATGAATTGTGTATGACTTCTAGAGCTGTTGCATTTTGTTATGGTGTGTTCTCATTCTTTCATAATTATTTTTCTCATCAATGAATATATGCAAATTCTAAAGAATGCATTACGAAGTTAATAAAAAAATGTTAACTCAAATATGAAAGTGCTAAAATCAAGATAAGGATGTCAATCGGGTTCGTCCGGCTTGAAACCCGCAAATCCCGCATATATTTGAGTTTGACTTGGTCCGATCCAAAAAAATAGGACTTATATTCTAAAGTTCAGTTCGACCCGAACATGGTAATAGGGCTATTCCAGGCTTTTCGGATTTTTCTTTGATATGCATAAATCGTATAGAAATTATTGAAAATCTATGGATGATAATTTTAAAAAGTAATATGAAATAAACATGAATGAATGATAATGTAACCCAGATCACGAAACGTAAACTCATCTAACCAAGTGCGTGTACAAATCAACGTTTCAACGTGTCTAGGTAGAAGACGATTTCTATTGGAATTCTTAAAATATTCAAAGGATTTTAACCCATTCTCGAGTCAATTGTCTTTCATTTGTCGTCTTTAACTTATATATCGAAGGGAAAAAATATCTTTGTTCAAGATATGTGCACCAATACTAAATGTAAACTATGAGATTTATAGTAAGGCACAACTAAGAAATTAGAATTTTTGATCAATGAAAAATATATAGGAAATACTTCATATTTTAAAATTTTAAACTCTTAAACAAAACCTCTAACTCAATTAATATATTTATTTATGGGCTTTTCGTTCCAGCTCGAGTGCAGCGCGGCGAGGCTAAGCCCGATAAATCCCCTAGCCCAAAAGAACTGGTATTTTTGAGCTTATATTTATAGGTTTGAGCCCGATAATTTACAAAGCTGGGCCGGGCCGATCTCCAACCTTTAACCCTAATTGACATTCATAAATCCGGAGAAGGCACTTTATTAACTTTTTTCAAGATCTCTATTTAATATTTAAGGATGTTTGCACCAACTAAAATACTTTCAGGGCAATTCAACAGACTTTAATACAGTAAAACATCTATAAATTAATACTCAATAAATTAATAATTACGATAAAATAATAAATTTTACCGGTTCCGAGTTGGGTCAGAGTAACAATTATCAAAATTCGATAAAATAATAAGATAATATTTTTTTTAGAATTCCTATGTAAATATATGATCCCAATAATTATAGAAATTTATGCATATATACCTAAGATATTTCACTAAAATATGAATCTAATGCTGTTTGTTTTTTCTTAAAGTTTATTTTTAATATTTCTTATTACATCAAAATCTCATTGTGGTGTCTTTTTGCTATGCATCCAAAATTATTTTTTAGATGCGATAAATGAATTATAACAAAATTTATGGTCTTATCTTTGATATATATCCAAAATTGTCTTCTTAATACCTAGACGCGATAATTGTTTTTTATGCGTAACTACTTCCAAAAGTTTTGAAGTATTGTCTTCAATTTCAAAATTTAAAATAGTTTTCAAAGATTATGGATTAGAAAAACTCTCAATCTCTCTATAAATTAATAAATATTAATTTATTGATTAGTTAATTACACTATAAAATAATAATTTTTCAAAGTTCTGACATTATTAATTTATAGAGGTTTTATTGTAGATAGGTTTGGTTCTTTCTATATTCATAGAGTCTTGATTTTCATGGGTAAACTTTATATTTAAACCACAATAAATTTAAGATTTATATTTACATAGTATGATATATGAGACCACAAAAATATCTTAGTTAAATAAACGTGCGGGTACACATCCAGTTATTATTATAATAATCCTAGACACAAAAAACATTTAGCTCTTTTGTATTTCCGGGATTTAAGACCCTGTGAAAAAAGTGTTGCTGAAAAGCTATTTCGTTTTAATTATGTATTGTCCTTAGGTTTATTAATAAAACCGGAAATTATAGCAAACAAAAAAACAAATTTGAAAAAAAAAAAATAATGAAATTCCGAAAAACAAAACTAATCCCAATGAAACCGGGTAGTTCATAGAGATTTTTAAATCCGATCCGATCGGTCCGGTCAAACCGACATTGACTAAGAGGAAAATTCAGTTTGGATTAGCTTGCCTGCCTCCAACGGAAATAAAAGCTGAACCGCTCTTCCTATGGTTGTGCTTGTATATTTGGACTTCAAGACCTCATTCTCTTCAAAAATAGAGTAATCTCGGTGGATGAAATAATCAACAAAGTTTTAGCGGCTGGACGAGAATGACAACAAGCTGAAACCCTTGATCTTGTCCAGAAGGATATCTACCAAATCATTCAGACCACGAAAACTACGGAGATCACAACATGAATAGTTCTGTGCAACACATATGTCGCATGGAATGAAGACAACAAATCGGCATGCTTAGGCTGGTTTTTAAGGGAGCATACAATGTCCTTGATCAAGGAAGTAAATCAGAAACTTTTTGTCAGCTCACCTCTCGCCGCAGAAACTTTAGCTGTTCGAACTGCATTGGAAAACGCTTTGGACTTTGGATTTCAAAATTTCAGATTAAAATCGGACTTAAAGGAGCTCATTCGCATCATAAACTCCGGCGAATGTGTCTCGGAAATCTTCCGAATTCTCCATGACATCAAAATCCTGTCCTTGTTGTTTACTTTCATTTCTTTTTTTGCATATCCCTAAAGAAGAAAACATACTAGCTGATAGCCTCGCAAAGGCCTCACTGAGGAACCTATGTTCTATCGTTGTGTAAGACTTTTTAAATTGGTTTTAATGTGTTCAAAAAAAAATATAGCTTTTATACCATATCAAATTTTGCCAAACAAACCGCCGCCAAATTGAGTAAACGGATGCTAGTAGCCTAGTAGTACATCTGACTTTTCAAATTCGTTTGTCTTTTTTAATTTGGTGAACTTAATAAAAAAAGGAAAAAATTTTAAATATATAAGAGCCCAAAATCAATACAATAAAATCCTGTGTATCTCTCTAAGAGCTGACACCTCAGCTTTTTGATGCTTTGGGAGTTGACACTTCATTTAAAATCTGAACCAATCAAATTAAAATAATAATACACCTCAGCTAACACATTATATATTTAGAGTGGATTTTATCATACCAAACTTCATGATTTGTATCATCTTTGTGGACCTTAATTATATTCAGATCCAATGTTATAATAAGAAATACCAGGTGATAAAGCTACCCGATTGCCTTTGTGGTTTAGGTGTATGAGATTATTGCTATTATAATCGACTGGAAAATTGCACCTTGTTTGGAAGAGGTAAAAACAAAATCAAGAAGCACTTGAATGACAATGTGACCATTGCTATTATTTCATTTTCATTTTCACTATCTTTGTTGTGTTTTTCACTTTCAGGCACGAGAGAGACTTGAGGAAATTTATGGACCAATGGTAGATAACTAGATGATTTGGTGTCTGTAAGAAAATACTAATTGTATCTTGAAGCTTTCTTTTCTATCCTGTCATCGTCAGACATAAATTGTGTGTGTGTGTGTTGATTTACACATGATTTCTGATTTGCAACTGCTGTGGCACAAGTAAGAGAATCTGCTTTATGTGAACGTCAATCTGCGGCTCTGTGCCGATAATACAGTACGATTATTGGATATGTGAACCGGTTTTACTTCCGGTTTATTCTAAATCCGAGCAGCTAACCAGAAACCGGACCAAGTATTTTTTCTAATAAAACCGGTTATAACAGTCTTTTATATTTTTAACAACCGGTTACGACTTACGACAATCAAACGACGAGAAGATTGAAACTTATGCAAATTACTTAGAAAAAACAAAGTTATTACATATCAAGTTGTCAAAAACAAATCCAAGTATTACGAATGAGAGTTTGTTGAAGAAGAAGTTTGTTATGAATTTGATATTCTCATTATGAACACTGTACACGGCTTATATACTATGTACAATACATGGTTTAACTTAGCCGAAATGTACCAAAATAAACCAAACTCAATAGTCCTGAAGGCTCATCTTGGACTTCAAATGTTCAAATTGATGTGGGAACAAAGTTTCTCAGCTCCCGCTTCCATCAATTTCATCGTTTTCCCCTGAAGATTTCTTCAAAAGTTTAAGCTTCGTCTTTTTGAAATTGACATTTTTGTCTTGTAGAAGCTGATAAACATCTTCTTGAAGACTCAAATTGTCTTCTTCTCCATCATCTTCATCACTACATTGCATATGTTCGTCTTCTTCTTCTTCTTCTCCATCATCATCACTGTCCGCTAAAAACCCATCACCATATTGATAATGATTATCCTCATCATCTTCTTCTTCATCATCGTTGTATCGGTTCTCGACTTGATCTTCGTCAATCTGCGGCTCTGTGCCGAAAACAGAGTCAAATCTTCAGAATAAGGAAAAGAATACTGATAATGACGTCTTGCCATCTCAAAAATAGTTGGAGGAATCTGTAATCTGGACAGAGCCGATGACTATATTTCATCAGAAAATTTTACATTCGAAGAAGAGATGGTTTCGAAATTCTTGTTGCAGACCACAAAGTAGACATAATAGATTTTACGATTGCTACAAAGTAGATCACAAAGTAGACACATCGCATTTGCTTGGTTAATCTACACAATTTTTTAATGAATTAAATTTGAGTTTTACAAACATTTATATATATATCTTAATAATTCATTTAAAATTTTCTTGATTCCTTCTATTTAATCTTATTTCCTAATCCTAAACTTTTCAAAACTAAATTCAATAACCCTATCTTTCAAGAATAATTATTTTACAAAGTATTCGAATGGTGATAATGCGCTACTGGAAGAAATATGTGTGATACAATTTAAATAGTAATATTACGAGAGAGAGATTGAGATCAATGAAGAAGATGAAGTTTGTTGAGGAAAGCAAAATGCCGTTTTATTTCTGTTAATCTGAAACTAAGAATATACAATTGCTTATATACTATACATTAGATTAAACCGGTAATCAATCAACCCGGTATACTCTAATAGTCCCCCTCAAGATGAGATGAAGATGTTTTGTAGACTCATCTTGGACTTAAGGTGCTTAAATTGGTTGGGAAACAAGGGGTTGGTAAGAATATCAGCCACTTGATCATCTGTTCTGACATGAAGAGTCCTTAGCAAACCTTTGTCCAATTTATCCCAAACCGTGTGGCAGTCCACCTCTATATGTTTCGTTCTCTCGTGGAAGACAGGGTTAGTAGCTATATGGATTGCAGCTGTACTATCCGAGTAAAGAACATGAACATAAGAGATGGAAATATTTAAATCTGAGAACAAAGTTCTAAACCACATCATTTCACAAGAAGCAAGAGCTAATGCTCTGTATTCTGCCTCGGCAAAAGATCTAGAAACTGTAGGCTGCTTCTTAGAATGCCAAGAGATGAGGGACGATCCCAAGAACATAGTGAATCCAGTAGTAGAACGTCTACTATCTTGACAAGAAGCCCAGTATGCATCCGCAAAGCCTTTCAAACTTAAATCATCATCAGAAGAGTAGAATAACACCTGACCTACAGAGCCTTTAATATATTGAAGAACCTTGTAGACAGCTTTGAGATGTGATGTGCGGGGAGCAGATGAGAAATGGCACAACTTATTCACTGCAAAGGTGATATCTGGTCTAGTTATGGTTAGATACATTAATATACCAACCAAACTGCGATATAATTCTCGATCTTCAAGAAGAACACCATCAGATTTCGACAATTTGAGATTAGGTACCATAGGAGTTATTGATGGTTTGCAACCTATCATTCCAGTAGAGGTAAGGAGTTCCAAAGCATATTTTCTCTGACACAGAGAGATACCAGCCTTGTTACGAGCCACTTCTAATCCCAAAAAGTAATTTAGAGGACCTAATTCTCGCAGTTTGAAGCATTTTTTCAAATCTTCAATTAACTTTGCTGCAGCAGAATCACTGGTGCTGGCAATGATTATGTCATCGACATAAACCAAGACTACAACATGATCAGCCGTATTGCTCTTCACAAACAATGTTTGATCACCATGACCTTTCTGAAATCCCAGTTTCAACAAAGAATAAAAAAATCTCAGAAACCATTGTCTAGAAGCCTGTTTCAGGCCATATATTGATTTCTTAAGCCTAAGAACAGCTCTAGGTGGGAGATAGTCCCCCTGTCTCTCAACATATCCTTCTGGTAACGCCATATATATCTCCTTATCCAAATCTCCATTCAGAAAAGCATTCGAAATGTCCAACTGAGTCAAAGGCCATTTCTTTGATGCAGAGATTTTTAACAGAAACTTGACTGTAGCAAGCTTTGCCACTGGTGAGAAGGTTTTCTTATAGTCCAAACCTTCTTTCTGAGTATAACCTTTTGCCACAAGCCGAGCTTTATGTCTCTCTAGAGAACCATCTGCATGGAATTTCAGAGTAAATACCCATTTATATCCTACCGGTTTCTTTCCCGGAGGTAGAGTAGTCACTTCTCATGTGTTAGTTGATTCCATGGCACCAATTTCTTTATCAACAGCATTATCCCAATCTTTGGATTTCTTTGCCTCGGTGTATGATTGAAGAATCGGTATTTGGGTAATTTTATTGATGTAAGAATGAAAAGAAGGTGATAATTTGGAATAAGAAAGTGAATGGGAAATAGTGGAATTAGTAGAATAACAATGATAGTCCTGTAAATGAGCATGAACTTTCTTTGTTCTAGGATGAGAAAGTGGATTTGGTGAGGTGATTGGTATTGAAATAGAAGGGATATGAGTACATGAGGGCAAAGAATCCATTGGTTTGAATAAATCCAGTGCAGCCTCTGACTTTATTTCCTTCATCATGGGGAAGACATCTTCATGAAATGTCACATTTCTTGAGATATAAACCACATTGCTCTCCAAATCCATGATCTTATATCCTTTGTATCCAAAGGGATATCCCAAAAACAAACAAGTTCGGGATCTTGGTTGAAATTTATGTCGATGTTTAGGAGAAGTCGAACCGTAACATAAACAACCAAATATTTTGATCTGAGTATAGATTGGTGTCTTGCCAGTGAGGATCTCATATGGAGTTTTATCCGAGAGAAGTGGAGAAGGAATCCTGTTGATCAAGAAGACTGCATTCAAGACACAATCACCCCAAAATTTCAGAGGAACTTGAGACTGAAACATCAAAGATCGAGCAACATTGAGAAAATGTTGGTGCTTTCGCTCTACTACTGAGTTTTGTTCAGGTGTCTCTGGACAGGAGTGAAAAGATACTATCGCTTTGTCTCTGTAAAAATCAGTAAATCTCAACTCAGGAGCATTGTCAGATCTTACTGATTTTACTTTGATGTTGTATTGATTTTCAATCTGTTGGATGAAAGCAGGAAACAATTGTAGAACATCATATTTTGTTCGTAACAAGTAAATCCATGTTGCCCGTGAGTGATCATCAACAATTGTTAAAAAATACTTATAACCATCAATAGTTTCCACAGAAAATGGCCCCCAAATGTCAATATGAAGTAACTCAAAATTGTTGTTACAAATATTGTTTGAGGAAGAGTAGGATAGCTTCTTCTGATTTGCCAAATGACAGATGTGGTAGTAAGTTGAACCTTTATTCTTGTATGTAGAAGTTCCTAAAACCTTTGATAGAATGTCAAGCCTTGAGAAAGATGGATGACCCAGACGTTTGTGCCATAGACTGAGATCAGTAACTGCATTGACTGAAATAGATGAACTTGATGTTTCCAGCACATATAGGTTTCCAATCCGCTTACCCTGACCAATCGTCAACTCCTTGGTAAGATCTTGTATTTCACAAGATGAAGGATCAAATATCACCCTAGAGTTAAGATCAGTGGTTAAAGAACTGATGTTGAGGAGATTTAATCTGAATTATGGTATATACAAAACATTATGGAGTTGAATGTCTTTGTTTATATGGATATTTCCAATTCCACTGATTTTGACAATAGATCCTGTATGGAGATTCACAGAGATCACAATGGAAGAGTCCAAGGAACTAAAGAGATTCTTGTCATAAGAGACATGGTGTGTTGCACCAGAATCAATCACCCAAGTCTGAGTACAAATACTTTGTCGAGAAACTGTGAGAATCCCAACAAAATAAAAGGTGGAAGGGGAAAATGATATACCATAATCATTTGGTTGATGAGATGTACTAACCTTAGTGTGATGGACATGAGACTGAGTTTGAAGTTTGGAACTGAACAGAGCTATGAAGTTCTGTATCTGATCTTTAGACATGTTGCCAATTAGTCCATCAAAACTGTTTGGTGTAGAGTCAGGCAATGTGACCTGAGCTGTGACTTTAGGCTTCTGAAACTTCTCAGGAAATTTCCCTTTTAGTGTAAATCCATGAGGGAATCCATGTTTCTTGTGGCATCTGTCTGTGATGTGGCCAACCTTGTTACAGAACGAGCAAATGGGACGACCTTTATTTGGACCATTCTGAACATAACAAATATCATGAGAAGAAGCAGTAATCTCAGAAACTTGAAAAGCAGCCGGAGGAGTGACAACATTAGAGAATCCCTTCTGGTTTTCATCCTCAACAAACATGTTGTAAACCTCAGCTAGTGTTGGTAAAACTTTCTTCATAATGATTTGTCTTCGTATGATAGTATAAGACTCGTTCAGTCTAGCCAAGAATTTTACAATGCGAGTTCTCTCTGCCTTCAATTGCAGACGAGCAGCCTTACCACAAGTACATGGATCATCAGGTTCTTCAGAATTATCTAGGTTACTCCACAATGTCTTCAAAGTTGTGAAGTATTCAGAAAGAGACATCGTTCCCTGCCTTAGATCTTGGATTTCTTGAGTTAGATTGAAAGTTTTCGGTAAATTCGTCATGTGGAAACGATCATATAGATCCTTCCAGATATCAGTAGCATCATTCAATCGAAGAATGCTACGATATATTTGAGGATAGACAGAATTCAATAACCAAGACTTCACCATACTATTGCATCTAGACAAAATTCTAAAACTAGATTCCGATTCATCAGGTTTAGGCAATGAACCATCCACGAAACTAATTTTGTTCTTAGAATCTAGTGCGATTCTCATAGCTGCATCCCAATCATCGAAATTTGTTCCATCTAGACGAAGAGAGATGAGGTTTAAACATGGATGATCGGAGCTGTGCATATGCAGCGGAGAATGGATTGAATCGAGCGATTCCGTTGTCGCGATAGTCCGAGAGGCTCGCGAAGCACGAGGGACCGGGGTGGAATGCACCGGAGAAGCAATCGCAGCATGATTCGTCGGAACGGTGGCTCGGGTAGATCGGCGAGGACGATTTTTCAAAATCACCATTGGATCTTATGAATTTGAACAGAGAAATCCATCAATCAAGCTTCGAAAATGCGGAATTTAGAGAGAAATTGAGCTCATTGGCTCTTATACCATATTATATACTATACATTAGATTAAACCGGTAATCAATCAACCCGGTATACTCCAATAAGTAATAAACATATATATACACATATGTAAATATAGATTTTTGATACATACACATATGAAAATCGTGTCTTTGTGTGCGAGTGTGACTGTTGTGTGCGAGACGATGTATGACAAATCGTGTCGTGAGCCAAAATTATTAACCATAAAATCAAGTTTATACATGTCATTTATCACAATTTGTTTATTTACATGTCATTTATCACAATTGAATTCATTTCCTTAATATAACATCATCATTTCAATGATTTTTTTTTTGAAAATTACGGACTAAAAATATATATATTTATTTATATCTATAATTTTTTTTTATTTATCAATTAAATATTATTTCTATAAATTAATTATTATTTTACATTAATTTAGATGAGCTAAATATTTTACATTAATTTAGATGAGCTAAATATTTTACATCAGTTGCAAACATGTAGCAAGAAGTAAATGCGCAGTAATTTTATAAGTTACATTTTCTTCCATCACTCATTCTTTAATTGCAACACAAGACAAATACTTTTGCTGATGATACATATAAATATCTATATTTTCATTGCTTGCCTTTCCCATCCCTTCTTCTGCCACCGTACTTTACTTTCTCTGAAGTTGTTGTTTTCGTTTGCGCTTATCATTAATCACGTTCAATACGATATATACAGTCTATTCTCAATTAAATAAATAAGATTATAATCAGCTTAAGAAAAATTAATCACGAATTCAAAACAGAACTTATAATAGATTTTTGTTAACCCCTGATGAAATGCTATGCGAGACATCATTATGTTGTAAAGATCTCAAAATCACAGCCAGGTAAAAACAAAGACAGTCACACAAATTACAAACCAACGAGAATACACTAGGGATTTGAGGTTAACAGGTAAACTCGATCGTCCAGTAATGTAATTGGCTAATTGCTATGGCCACACAGATGAAATCTCAAACGGCATTATAGATTCATCTTCACTTATGATTCTTATGTCATTTATTTTTAAATTCCCAAGGTGAACCATACATATATTTCTTCTTCTTCTTCTAAATAAATATTTCACATTTGGTTGGAAATGAAATTAGGTACAACTAAAAGAGAATCCCAAAAGATCGATAAGGTTAATCATCTTGCGATTCTGGATGAGCAGGTGAATCTTTCTATGGTTGACCTCCGACTGTACTCTGATGGGTTTTCGTGAAACTCGAGCTTGTAGCGGTGGCGCAGACGTTTTGGCGAGCATATTGTGGTAATCCTCGCTGGAGATTGAATTAATTCCCCCAACCTCCATAGAAGGAAATTCCGAGTAAATCTTGATTTGCATAAAGTGAAGCAGCAACCATCTCTCTCTCCCTTTGATCGATCTCTAATGGTAGAGAGAAAGATAAATTGAGTGTGTGGCTTATGTGATATGAATTTATCAGCAAATTGGAAAGCATGGTCTTTCAAATATGTATCATTTCATGAAAAGCATGAAATGATCATTTTGAAACATACTACTCTAGCGGATGAGTCAGCCATAAAGACAAAAGAACTAATTTGCAGCAAAACTAATATATGTCATCCAAGAGAAAAGTATGACTCTGATGTAAATTCAAATAGAAAATAGTATCCAATTTAATCATTTTCTATTGTTTTTCAAAGTTTTTTTGTTAGGACGTTCAACGTTTTCTTTGTCTCCTAATGTAAAGTTAGCCAAAATGTATACTTTTGAGAATATACTTTTTAGAGTATCTATGTGAAAAAACTATAACATTATGTAGTTAATATGATGATTTGACATAGAAAAAGGATGGTCAAAAATATAAGGAATGAAGAGTTCCAACATAAAAAAAAAAGTTTTAGTTCAGGAAGGTATAAGGAATACCAAAGTAAAGAGTGAAATGACGATTTTTTAGATACTCCAGTTTTGCTGAGTTATTGGCTGTCAAAGAGTGAATGAGATAAGAAAAGTGAAGCCAAAGTTGGGGGCTTTTCTAAAACATGCATAACTTCTAATGCAAGTCTAGATTCGTTACATTCTATATATTATTCAGGCCGAATAATAGTTTGTTATTTTATTGTTGGCAATGTGATATTTTACTCATAGATTACAATTTTTGGAATCGTTTATCCTCAAAATGTAGAAAATATTTATTCCTTTTTTATTTATTTTTGGAATTTTATTTTATTTTTAACTAACGATATAAAAAGAAAAAAAATTCACGAAACATATATATTACAATTTTTAAAAATTTGTTTTCATTAATTTTATTAAACTTGAAACTACATACAAAATTATAATAAATTAAGAACATAAAATCTTAATAAAGCACTACCGCGGCGTAGCGCGGGCATTAACCTAGTTTGAAGCAAAGACTTGTCGACATGAGAACAACAGGGAAAAAATAGGTAAAACTTGGATAAATGATAGCCATTTAAAAGCTTTGTGTGTATTTTAGTCTCTGTTCAAAACAATTGGTCGTCTAGACGCTCATCGGTGTTGAGTTGCGGCGATTTTAGGGTAATCGGAGAGTTTAATCGAAAATCCAATTTTTTTGCGCCTAGGCCTGTTAATTCTAGTCTAGACGGCTGCTTAACTATGTTTTTAAAAAAAAAATTAAATTAGTTGGGTCTAAAATTTGATGAATCCAATTTATATTCATAATTTTAATAAAAAAATCATAATAATATTGGTTTATTGGGTATAATATTTATTTTCATGTGTTTTATACAATTTTGAACACAAATATTATATTAAAAATATAAATTATAATGAATTAACATATGAAAAAACATTAAAATTTTCAAAAACTAGTTCTTGATTAATGCTCGACTTTTTTTGTTAGATGCTAATTAAGCCACTTCGACCGTTTGATTAGCGTCTAGCGAAATTTTGAACATTAGTTTTAGTATATGGTGAAGAGATTAAATGTACGGGTTAACTATTTTCATTTATATCAAAAACAAATTCACACATATTTTTTGTTTTTTGTCGACAACATAATACATATAACGGTTCAAAAATCTAAATCGGGGATATCGAATTTACACAAACAATATCATATAAATAGATTCGAGTACTCGGTACTAACTTATATTCCGTTGTGTTGTTTAGAGAATGTACGGGATCGAAAAAAAAAGTAAATGATTCCTTACTCTTTATATAAATATTATTTATGTCGCTATTTAGGACTTTAAGAGTTTTCTCGGGATATTCTCTGATGTTCTAAAAAAAAAAAACTCTTTAGGGGAGGAAAGAAAGTAGAGGCATAAACACGTGGTTCCATAGCTTGAGCAAATACCATAAATGATCGATCAAGTCTTATTAACAATAGTCCATCGAGACACATCGACCATCAAATATTTATGGAATCTTTATAAAAATAATTAAAACATTTTCATGTCCTTGTTGGAATTTTCGCAGGCCCATCATATTTATATTTCCCTATTTGGAAAATGAATAGGATGATCTCTGCATTTAATAATTTGCTTCCATGTACAGAAGATTGGACAGCGACACATGAAATTTTATACTATATATAGAGGGTAATGGTTTTTCCACATATATCAATATAAAGCAAAAGCAAAATACAAGAAATTAAGAATCGTAGAAAGGAATCACTTCTCAAATTTCATTTCTTCTTAACCATAGCTTTACATGGCTTCTCTACCTCCCTTTGAGACAAATTTCTCTTCGATTTTCGGAAGCTCATTTCCGAGATCAACTAGTGATAGCAATAGGGTCACACCAACTGTCCAAACCGCACGCGTAAAGCTTCCGGTGATCGATCTCAGCCATCTAACTAATGGAGAGGAGTTCAAGCGCAAAAGATGTATGAAACAAATGGTTGAGGCAGCGAAAGAGTGGGGATTCTTTCAAATTGTGAACCATGGAATTCCCAAAGAGGTTCATGAGATGATGTTTCTCGAAGAGAAGAAGCTCTTTGACCGTTCCTTTTCTGAGAAAGTCCGAGAACATTTCTTGGACTTGTCGAAGAATTGTTACCGGTGGGGAAACCCTAACGCCACTTCCCCGGCTCAGTACTCCTTGTCCGAAGCGTTTCACATCACTCTTGGAGAGATCTCGAGTTTTTCTGATGATGGCAACAACCTCAGGTTTCATACTTATAAGTTTTGTTCTTTGTTTGATTTGATGAGATCTGTCATATATATATGATGAAACCCTAATTCTTGAATTGTCTTTTCTTGTAGTGAAGATAAATGATTGACTTTTAAATAGCGATTTCATTTCAGGGCAAAGTTCTTAGAAAGTCATAATTGGTCGTTTTCCCTTCAGTTTCAAGAATCACTACTTTAACCATTTTATGAAATTGTTATATATATGAGTATATGGAAATATATATTTTAATTTTATTTTGTGGTTCTTTGGAAGATCAAGGTTCACAGTCACAAGCGTGTACATCTAGTAGTGTTTATATATTGAAAAAATCTTTTTATATTTATGGGAAAAAACTGAGATATTTTATATATAAAGATCGGTCTGTTGTTAAAGATACACATAAATACAGGATCATATATCATTATTATACTTACATAGATGAAGAAACATTAAAAATATTGATTTTTCGTTTTTCTTTTTATAGAACAACCGTTAAAATGTATGTGCAAGAGATAGCTCGAGTGGCGCAAATGATATGTGAGATATTGGGGAAGGAAGTGAAAGTGAACTCGAAGTATTTTAAAAATATTTGCGAGCTAAAAAACAGTTTTCTAAGGCTTAACAAGTATCATCCTCGTGTTTTTGGTTCGGAAGTGTTCGGTTTGGTTCCTCATACCGATACAAGTTTCATCACTATACTCTCTCAAGATCAAATCGGAGGATTAGAATTGAAGAAAAATGGACAATGGATTGGCGTAAAACCTTGCTCGGAGGCTCTTACTGTGAACATCGGTGATATGTTTCAGGTAACTTCAATTATTTGATTTTCAACGTTAGAGTAGTACGTCCTTTAAGGTTAAATGTTCTCTCATTTAAAATTGGCTTTACTAAGTTTTAAACTTCTAAATTATACTATGACTAACCGCAACCCAATGACTTAGACTAAAAGTACACCCTATATATAGAAATCTAATGGAAATTAGTACAATATATGATAATAAAATGTTACGAGCGATATGCGAGGAAATTTAAAGAATGATAAGAAGAAAAAGAGAGTTTGTGTTTACAAATGTTCTGTTATCACATTTAAAGAATGATAAAAGTTCCTGTTATTCATATGTTTTTTCAATCTAGTATGCACTCTGGTTTTAACTAATTGCTAGGAAATCCAAGAATGAATGTTAATAATGAAGTTATGATAAAGATGTTTTTTTAAAAACTAAATAGTTTCTCTATAATGATCATATGCAACAAAATTCGGGGGAAACCCTAACTGTTTTAAAAACAATTATAGCCATGTTTTTGGATATGTGGACATAAAATTATGCTTAAGATTTTAGTCCCTAAAACTTATAAGATAAGTGCTACTGATTCATATAAGCTATTAGATCGATATTGCTTGTTTTTTTCTTTCAATTAGGTAATTAATTTCCTTAAAATATAACTATCTTATATATGATACAGGCACTAAGTAATGGAGTGTACCAGAGCGTGAGACATAGAGTGATTTCTCCGGTAAACATGGAGAGATTGTCGATAGCTTTCTTCGTATGTCCGTATCTCGAAACCAAGATTGAATGCTTCGGGAATCCAAAGAAGTATAGAAGTTTCAGTTTCAGAGAGTACAAAGAGCAGAGTGAACGTGATATTAAAGAAACTGGTGATAAGGTAGGCTTGTCTAGGTTTCTCATTTGATCCATCTCTTTGACCTTTTAACAGAGAGGTTGAAAAACAAATGTTGTCATTTTGTTGTTGCTACATATATTCCGCAAACTCAGTTTAACACATCTTTGCTCTACGCAAGGTTTAATAGTTATAGATGAAAGAAAAATAATGTTTCATATAAATCTTTCATATTACACATTTTCATATGAAAGATTTTATATAAATCTTTCATATTACACATTCCGATGACAAGCACCCATGATTGCAGATCTCGATCTCGATCTTGATCTTGTCGTTTAGACCAAAAGTAGAATCAATTCCAGCGCCAGAAGTCACCGTCATGGTCTTTGCTAAACTACCGAAATCTTCTCCTAACCAAAGGAGTGGCTAGATCTAGATCTGATAAGGTGAAATCTTCTTCCTCGCCAAAGTTGATATGGAAGAACTGAAAAACAGAAAGAAAAAAGAAGAAGAAGTATTCACACGACCACGGCATCGGAGAGATGCCAATCGCCGGAGGCAAAAAGGGCAGAGATATGTCAAAGAAACCAGAAGTGGTGGTGTAGAGAGAAGCTAGAGGATTTATCTTCGTACAATCATTTTGCACATAAATGGCAAAATAAAAAAAAATGTTCCTTTGGGGACATCCGATAAAAAGAAAAGACAAAATTAAAAAAGTATTCACCAATTCTTCAAATTGTGTTGTTCTTCTCTTTTTTTTTTTTTTTTTATCCTATATCCTTTTTTCGTTTTAAAAAAATTAAAAAAGTGATTTGACAATTTGTTTCAATTTTTTTTTTAATGGTACACTCTAGGCACTTTTTGACTTTCACATTAAAAAAATATATTTCATGAGTTTTAGACACACTTTGTTTATTTTGAGTGGTAAAAAGACCAAAATAAACTTTCTATTTTCATTTCTAAAACACAAAATATTTTAATATTATTATTATTGTAGTTCACATTCCAATAATTTCGTTTTACTTATTTCTTCTCACTAAAAAACTATTTCGCTATTTTGTTTGCACTATAAACTATATTTCTTTTTTCTCTATACTTTGATACCCATTTCATAATATTTTACTTACATGTGATTCGAACACATTGGCCGACGCATGCGTATCCACATAGCTGCGTTCACGTGTACGCATTTAAATGGATATAGATATGTGCGTATCCACACACATATCGTCTACGTAGATACACCTACATAGATATGCATGTGTATCCACTCGAATATCGTCCACGTGTACGCAACTACATGTATATGCATGCGTATCCATGTGAATATTGTATACGGTACACAACTACATGGATACACAGGTGTCCTATCCACACAGCTCGACTTCCGAGCCATGAATTTTTTTGTTCGGGTTATCGTTACCCTTCTTTGGAATTCAAATCCGAGATCGAGAGGCTTAGCCAAAAGGATATATATTCACAACGGGCATAAAATACGAAGCCGAAAACTTTTCCGAAGGATATCCAATAACTTTTTGACGGGGGATTCCGACTACAAAAACTGACGGATCGACAACTTTTTGACGAGACATTCCAGCTAAAACTTTGCCGGAAAATCATCGAAAATCTCTCCGACGGAGACTGTTTGTTGAAAATCCGTCAGAAAAACCGTCAGAAAATCTATCAAAAAAGTTACGATCATTTTCAGACGACCAATGTCCGACGGAGAAATTCCGACTACAATGTCCGCCAATTTTCACATCTAATTAAAAAATTGTGAAATTTGTATCAAATTATAGAGAAAACACAATATAATTGATTGTGAAAAAAATTGTTATATTATTTTTTATGAAAAGAATATAAAAAAGAAAAAAAAATGTGTGGGTGTGTGAGATGAAAAAAAAATATATAAAGTAAATGGGAGAAAGATAAATACCTCTTGGTAAGAGAGGCATTTATATCATTTTATTCTCCAAAAAATATACAAAGTGTGTCTAAACTCACAAAATGTATTTTTTGTAATTGCATTTTGAATAAGTGTTTTGAATGTAATTTTCTCCTTTTTTTTTGTTTTTTTTACTTTTGGTATCATCTAGCAATCAGGGCCTTCATTAGCAAATATCCGAAACATTTAAAAGAGATTGGGCCTAACTTCATACATGACCCATAAGTCTAATTTATAATGGGCCAATATAATAACAGAACATTTAAGGTTCAGTGAGATTTCCGTATTTAAACAGACCGTACAAATTCTTTTTTTTTTGTCCTCAGAAATCGAAGGCGGAAACGAACGATCGGAGCTGTTTTCTTGGCGTCGAGAGATTTTGTGGAAGAACATACACGTCGAGAGAGTACTTCTTCTAGGTTGCAGAGGTTAGTGTTTCTCACAGGTTGATATGTATTCTATGCGTACTGTCAAGATATCATTTCCTTCTTTTTGTTGGAACGCGTTTGAGCACGTTTCCCACAAATCAATTTGTATCGGGGAGGTTCGGGGATTTTCTGTTAAGATAGAGCCGGTTGCGTTCCGGTCGGCAAATAAAGAGGAAGATGTGATTTATAGCGGTGCCCGAGGGTTGCCTACGTACCCTAAATTGGGGATCAAACTATTTGTAATTCGTTGCTGAGACGTGTAGAAGAGAGCTAGAGAGCTGGGAGCTCGTCAGGTCGTCAAGCCGTCAGCTCGGGTTGTCGGTCGTCAGGTCGGGTCGTCAGGTCGGCCGTCAGGTCGGGTCGCCAGGTCGGCCGTCAGGTCGGGTCGCCAGGTCGGCCGTCAAGTCGGGTCGCCAGGTCGGTCGTCAGGTCGGGTCGCCAGGTCTGCCGTCAGGTCGGGTCTCCCGGTCAGTCGTCAGTGCGGTTCGTCCGGTCGGCCGTCAGGGCTGGTCGTCAGGTCGGCCGTCAGGTCGGGTCGCCCGGTCGACCGTCAGGTCGGGTCGCCAGGTCGGTCGTCAGGTCGACCGTCAGGTCGGGTCGCCAGGTCGGCCGTCAGGTTGGGTCGTCAGGTCGTGAGAGTTGGGAGCTCAGGAGAGTTGGGAAAGCTGCGCCGAGATGGGAAGAGCTGGGAGAGCTCTTTTTAGAGAGGGAAAGTTATTTAGAGAGAGAGAATGAGAGTTTTTTTGTGTATGGGATAATGAACTCCAAATGGGGTATTTATAGTGGGAGTTGAGCAGACAACTCTCCGGTTTTTGGGGATGACGGGACGGTTCGTAAACAGTACCCGACAGGTCGTGAACAGTGCTGTGCAGGTCGTGAACAGTACCCGGCATGTTGTGAACAGTACCCGGCATGTCGTGAACAGTGTCGGGCAGGTCGTGAACAGTATCCAACAGGTCGGGAACAGTACAGGGCAGGTCGGGAACAGTACCGTATCTGCATAGTGGATGTTGGGCTTTTGGTGTTGGACCTTTTGCTTTGGAATTGGCTAAAAAAGAGGGTGTACTCATCCCCACACCTACACTTTTGTTGTTTCTCTTATCATTCTATCGTAACGTATTCGGTTTTTGTATTATTCTTAACACAAGAACTCTCTCATAAGATGCAAAAGATAAAATCCAAATCTGAGCAAACTGAAGCAATGGTCCAAGACACATGGCGCGGCATTAAGAAGTTAGATTTTGCAAAGAAGAACATAACCACGGCGGTCACTGCCCTTCATCACCTCACAATGGTAGGTACGTTTATCAATAATTACTCCCTTGGATTAGTTTACCATTAGGTATCCTGAAATCATAATAATAGCCAAGAGTATTTACAGGATTACCAAACAAGCCCTATATAAATAGGGGTTCCAAGGTAGGCAACATCAAACAAGTAACATGGTGTTGCTGGTTAACCTATTAGTGAATCTATTTTATTCTTTATGTAGTAACCAAATGTATGCCATGAACGTAGTTAATGTTGACTAAGTACACCATTCATATATGCTTATTAATGACACTCGCTGCAATGTTATGGCAGTCTCTGCGGTTGAACAACTTCAGGTGATGCTAAAGGTGTTATCTGATTCTTGCTAAAGGTGTATTGGGACCGAGACAGAGGAATCAAATTTGCTAAAGGTGTTATCTGATTCTTGCTTAGTTGTTGATGCTCTGGAGCCATCTGTGATGGAAGAGTTGGTAAACAGCTTTTGCAGCCGCGAGCTAACCTCATATGAACAAATTTATGTAGGAGGTATCACTGGCACTGAAAGTGTATTCTTGTATGTAATCTGTAACATACCCATACCCACACCCAGACCCATTTTTCTCCCAAGCTCATTTCCTTCTTTTTGTGTGAAAAGTCCCACATCGGAACTTTCTCCCAAAGACCTTCCACCCTTCCCCCTATATAAAGAAGAGAGGGGAGCTCTCAAATCCCCACACCAAAAAAAGAGAGTCCGAGAGAGAGAGAGAGGGAGGTCGCCGAAGAGCCGACCACCCACCACCGGAGTTCGCCAGAAGTTCGCCGGAGCTCACCGAAGTTCGCCGGATGTCCGCCGCGAGCCTTGCCGGAGACGAGGAGGAGCCGCCGAGCACCACCGCCTTCTCGTCGTCTTCTAGATTCGTTCTCCTTCGTCAGATCTGCAGAAAATCAAAGGTGAGGATTAGATCATAGGCTTTTTATATGTTTAATTATTTCCTTTTAGTGTGTTGAGTCTAGATCTATTCAGGTTAGGGCGTGTTACGGAGTACGGACACGTTTTCAGTGTGCATATTGTTTGACTTGCAATTGTGGAATGAACTGGATTAGGAAAGCATTAGATGAATAACCTGCATCATTGTTTTATCACCCGGTTGTGTGAATAGTGCTTGTAACTTAGTTAGAAATGAGGTCATCGTCACTGCGAAGGAACCAGTGGTACGATTTTATTGATGGACCCGACTTCAGCAGGGCTGATAGGCTTCCAACGGGGTTAAAAGGAGCTCTCCCGCGCTCTAGGCCAGTGAGCCAGGTTACGAGAAAAGGCCGGTGAGCAAAATATGAGACGGCCAGTGAGCCTGAGTAGTTCCTTTGCTTGTAGATTGTTTGTGCGCTGGTAGATTTAAACTTGGCATATTGGAATGAAGCGGTTGAATATGGTGAGAGTGTAGGTTTAGTTCTCACTGGGTAATCCAAATTACTCATCCCTCTCTTTTCTTTTCAGGTGAGTCCGATGAGGACGAGTATGTGGAGCTGGACGAGTAGTTCCAATGTGGTGTGCCGTTTTTGGGAATCAGGTTTTATTTCGGTTTATTTATTCATTTCGATTTATGAATTAATTGTTAGAATTTAATTATTTAATGGAATAAAATGAGAGTTTAGAAATGTGGTAAGAAAAGTGTCAAAAGCCGACACGTCGAATTTAACCAGTGACGGAGTCGAATGTGTCAGGCCGGTTCGTCAGGATCCTTGAATAGGAAGACGGGATCGGATGTTCACATAATCTCTACGTGGTTAATTGTTGGCAGAATTGGCAAAGTTGGATGAAATAGAGCGGATATACGATCGGATAAATCGTCGAATCCAAACAATGCAAGAAATTTGGAAAATATTTCCTGCTTCGTGGCATGTGCCTTATAGACTATGCATCCAGTTCTGCAAGAAAACAAGGTAGCGTCTTGAACATTTATCTTGCCTCTGGTTAATTATTATAGCTTGTCATATTTTTATCAGATATTCTATATCTTTTTCTTTTGGAGTTCTCAAGAAATTTAGGGCTTGCCCCTATTCTTCTGAATACCTTTCATTTGGTTTGTATCTTGTGCTGGTTTGTAGTCATTTTGCTGTGCAAAATTGAGTCGCAGTATTAAATGTTAATCAATCTATAACAGTATGTAGCCTTCTTAACCGTCCTGATTTTTTCCATTAACTTATTTCAGGGAGCAGCAAGTAGAAGCTATTCGGGTCAACATGAAAGAGAAGCCAGATGCAGAGAGATTGCTTCTGGTCAGGCATGATTATGGTATATATCAGGCCTCTTAATAAAATTTTGATGTCACTGAATGATTAGGAACTGGAAAGGACGCTAAAGTTTGAAATGGAACTTGAAATGAAATGTGGTGGTGGTGGGCGTATCAGAGATGACATTGAGTAAATTGGTGAATGGGAAAATAATAGTCAGAATGTATCCGAAACTCACATGAAGCATTTGAAGAAGTTTGCTGGTAATCAAGAATCGGGGGCAAGTGTATGTTCTATGCACTTGTTCTATATTTTGGAAAGCACTCTAGTAATTTTTTACACACGCTTAGCCTTTATTTTGTGTTAACCAGAGCAGATGCAACCAGTAACCACTAGCTTTAGGAAGTTCTTCGCTCTCACTAAAGCTGCCAAAGACCGTCCCCTTCAGGAGACTCTTCAATGCATGATTTGTTCCTAGTCTATTCAAAGAAAATATGATGAAATTATTGAAGAATATACTTCACATCTCTGTAATTCTACTATATTTATCTAACATATTTGAAAAATAATTAATTTGTTTTTTAAAAAGGAGGTAATTTAGATTACCTCATATCGGCTACTTCCTCTGTTATATTCGAAGGGAGAAGCGAAACTCATTATATTTCCTTCTCTCCAACTGGTACCAATCTTCTGTTGCTCGAATTCTGGATTTACCTATTATTGACTTGATCTTGATGATGTTCATTAGATTTCCTGCGTCTTTACGGCTGATTTTCTGAGTAACTGCAACTAAACCTCTTTGTTGGACTAAAGATAATTGCGTTTAAAAAAAAAAAAAAACTGGAACGTGTCACATTACAATGAGTATCAAGTCTTTTTGTGTTTGATTCGACTTTTATCCTAAGTTAGTTTTTAGATGTTTGATTGATGATTCTATTTCCCTATAGTCTAGTTTCAGTTGGTTGAATTGAACTGTTAAATTGTACAAAGATTTCGGTATCAACTAGCTTTCTCTGTACTAATTGAAATCCCTTGAGTTGTTGTTGCAGGTCATTAAAATGGGAGACAATCATGAGAACATTGAGAGATGGAAGCTTAAGAAGCAGATCAAATCCCTTGAAGCTCCGAGGGGAAATGGAACTAGCATGATCTCACTCATCATGCCTCCTCGTGATCAGATCTCTCGTGTTACGAGGATGCTGATTTCTGAATATGGAACCGCATCAAACATCAAGAGCAGAGTCAATCGCCAGTCTGTTTTGGGGGCCATAACTTGTGCGCAACAAAGGCTGAAACTTTACACCAAGGTCCCTCCCAATGGTCTCGTGCTCTATACCGGCACCATCGTCAACGAGGAAGGCAAGGAAAAGAAGGTTACTATTGACTTTGAGCCTTTCAGACCGATAAACGCTTCACTCTACCTCTGCGACAAGAAGTTTCACACTGAAGCTCTGAATGAATTGGTGGAGTCTGATGACAAGTTTGGTTTTATTGTAATGGACGGAAAAGGCACTCTCTTTGGAACTCTTTGCGGCAACACACGTGACGTGCTTCACAAGTTCTCCGTCGATCTTCCAAACAGTCACATAAGAGGAGGACAATCGGCTCTTCGGTTTGACCGTCTCGGCACGGAGAAGCGTCACAATTACCTGAGGAAAACCGCTGAGCTCGCCACACACTACTACATCAATCCTTCAACAAGCCAGCCTAACGTGGCAGGGCTGATACTTGCCGGTTCAGCGGATTTGAAGACTAAATTGAGTCAGTCAGACATGTTTAGTCCCCGGCTCGCGGCCAAGATACTAAATGTGGTGGATGTATCATGTGGAGGAGAAAAGGGTTTCAACCTGGCTGTGGAGCAGTCATCTGATATGCTTGCGAATGTGAAGTTCTGTCAAGAGAAGCGTTTGATAGGGAAGTTCTCTGCGGAGACGAGCCAGCGCACTGGGAAGTACGTGTCTGGCGTGGATGATACGTTAAACGCTTTGGATTCGGGTGCTGTCGAGACATTTATTGTATGGGAAAATCTTGATATCAACAGATATGTGATGAAGAACAGTTTTACAAGTGAAACTGTGATAAAACACCTGAACAAGGAGCAAGAAGACAACAAGGAAAACTTCAAAGGATTGGATGTGGAGGAGAAGATGTCGTTAGTGGAGTGGCTCGCTAATGAATACAAGCGTTTTGGTTGTGCGCTAGAGATTGTAACCGACAAAACAGAGGAAGGGGCTAAGTTTTGCAGAGGGTATGGAGGGATTGGAGGAATACTTCGTTACCCGCTTGACATGAGTGCCTTTGATTCTGAGGAGGGAGAGTACTATGACGATGATGATTCTGAGGATGGAGAGGTACATGATGATGCCTTTGATTCTGAGGATGGAGAGGTCTATGATGATGATTCTAAATAGGAATTAATCAAATCCCCACCCTTGCCGGGTAGGGGAGATGGACCACCTCCAAGCCTGAACCAGCCTGCGCGGGCTCTCGAGGCCACGCAGAAAAGAGTTGGAAAGTAAATGAAGAAGCATCTTTCTCCAAAGGTAACGAAGGCATCTCTTAAACCTAAGGCTTGTTTTTGTAATTCTTTAGCTTACTCTCTGAAATGTTGTGTGTTAAAAACAGGTGGAGAATGAAGAAACAAGTGGATAAATGAATTGGATACTTGGCTGCTACAACTTACCTTTTGATGCAACGCACGTTTTCCACACATCCTAGTCTTCATATGTTTTGGTTTTATGTTTTGTCTTTTCCTTTTTGTGCTCGTTTGGAGATATAAACTCCTAAGTGTTTTTGCAATTCTTTCACTTTAGATTCCTTTTATAGACTTAAACTATCAAATGTTCGAAATTCTGAGAGACATACTTCGTTCACTATGAAATTAATCAAGAAATTTACCTTTACACATATAGGCTATAAAAACTGAGGTTCTCTTACATTTTACTTCTTGATACAACATTATATATGATGATGATTTGTATATAAAACTCATTTGGGTCGTCTAGAAAGAGGGAAAGAGACCCTTTGAGGAGTTTGGCCTGTGAGGTCTGATGTTTGCTGCTGCTCCTAATTTGACTGTGCAGGATCTGTCATTTCTTCATCGTCCTCTGTTTCTTCAGGTTCTGTTGAAGCTGTCTTCTTTGGAATAACGAGCTGGTAGTTTGGGGTAAGCAAATCAGCAATGTGTCATGTTCAGGCGGGAGTGGAACACCGGGTCCTGCAATGGATTTTGGCGAGGGGATCTTGTTCCTGCTCGAAGCAAGTTCTAGATTCGAGATTCGGCAACTAGAATTGGATTTGGCAGACTAACTTTTCATATGTTAAAACACATTTGACATGATGCATACAAAACCATCATGTTCTTGAATGCAACATAAGTCAAAATCAAGATGGACAATTACCTTCCTAGTTTGCTCCGGTGAGAAATTTTCAGACGACAATCTCAATAACATAGTAAAAATGTCAAATAATTCACAACCAATTACCAAAAGACTAGTCATATATATCACATCTATTTTGAGACGACAATCTCAATAACATGAAACATAAAATAAGAGACTTAATATATTCACAAACATCTAAAACGATCATATTGTACGTCTTCATGGATAGACTTAATATTACTTTCACCAATCGAGATCATGGAGTGATCCTAGATTTGGTAGACCAATATATGTAACACGAGATATGTCTTCATCTTCTCTAATGTCCAGAGGTCAACTTCAAGTTGATTCCGCACCATTGGATCATCTTCTTCGCTGATTCTTTGCATCAAATCATCAATATTCTGAATAATAATAACAATATCCATCTTCACTTGTCAAATTTGAGGAGGGTTTAATGCACCAATTAGATGAACAAGAATAACAATATCCATCTTCACTTGTCAAATTTGAGTTTCCAAGTTCGTCTTTGCTCCGGCCAACTGAGCAAGGTGGTTAGAAATTGTGCACTCATTCGCCGCCATCTTGAAACTAATATTTGCTGAGAGCGAGAAATAATTTTGTTATCGTATGTAGTATGGAAAGTGTGAACAGTGGGTCTGTTCGTTTGTCGCCCGCAGGCGGCTGCGGCCTGCGGCCAGATGTTGCGGTCAGATGTAGCTGTTGTTGTTCGCTTGGCAGCCGCAAAGCTGGTCGGTAACATCGGTAACTTCATAAACAGACAGTTAACAACAAGTAATGATCATTTAACTCGCTCGTTGTGTTCGATAATAGACGCGTTAACCACTACTCGCAATTAGAATTTTTGTGTTTAGCTTTGATAGCATCAGTTTTCTCCTCTCAGCGATGTGTAAGATGTCTTCGTTATTCACATTCTCATGGCTAATTACACTGATACAAATGATATACTGCCCAAAAATTCACGGTAACATTGGCGTCTCAGCTCTTGCTATCAATTTTCTAAAAGGGATTTTGCAAAAGCACATCCCTCTCGTCTTCATCTAGATCGCTGAGGATGGCGTTGATAGTTTTGGTTTTGTCATATGAATTAACTTTTTCTCTGGCATGTTCACTACAAGAAAACAGGTTTTTTACTACTGCAAAAACAGTCGGAAATCAGTAGCAAAACACCATGTTACGACTGATTACCGACTGATTTCTGCAGTAGGTAAAGGTCTCGTCGCTAAAAAAATCAGTAGCAAAATTGCTACTGATTTACGACTGATATTAGGCGGTCACTATTCAATCGCTAATCAGTAGCAAAATTTTACGACTGACTAGTGACTGAATTTTGCTACTACAGCGTAGTCGGTAATCAGTTGTAAAATTTAGCTACTGAATTGCGACTGATTACCTACTACTTTAGCTACTGATTTGTGATTTTTTTATGACTGATTTTAGTTATTCAGTAGCAAAATATAGCTACTGATTAACGACTGATATATTGTTTAAATTAAAAAAAAAATCAATTTATTAATATAAATGTAGACTAATTACATATAAAACATTAAAGTTTACAAAAGTAAAGTAAAACAAATGAAGAACAGAAATCCATACACCAAATTTGGGTTTGAAATTACATGTAAATGTAGACTAATTACACCAAACAAATGAAGCTGTACCATCGCGAAGCTCCAGCCACCGCACCACGTGGTCGTCACTCTATCGCCGGAAGTTCTTACAAAAAAAAATAGATTGAGCATTAATTACACTATCTTGGACGATAACAGAACTAGAGACAAAGAGGTGATGCTTATCAACTACCACACCAAGTCGGCAGAAATCACATACAGTCTTTGCAATACAAGTACAGCTTATGGAAATATGCTTCAGTAGTTCAGTCTACTCAAATCGACTCTAAGGCTTGCTTGATTTCACCTAGTCGATTACACCTGTTTGCACTAATGGGAAAGTAAATAAATAAAATACAAGAGGTTTCGGAAAGTACTCTTGTTCTTCTCTAGCCATGACATTGGGATCCTCATTCTTGATATCGTATGGATACCATTCTGCAACCTTATCACCAAAAAGCTTCTTCCTTAATATCTTATGAGGAGATCTCTGTCCCGTTGGGTTAAGCATATGTCCGAAAATCCTTGCTCTTGCTTCGGTCACACCATGAGTTACTGCTGAAGCTACAAGGCTTTTCAGGCTACCACTAGCCATCTTCCTTGAAACTACCTGTTAAAAGTAAGAAAACACAATGAAACATGATCAATCAAATCAATTTGCAAAATCACACATTGTAGGCTGATAAGTTTAACAAAAGGGCAGAAAACACTTCAATCACTAGACGCAGATACATTCTTTAAAGCTAAAATGGTAAATGCCTCATACAAAGGTAAGAATTTGATGCTGAAATACAGTAGTCCCTGCAATTAGGGTTTCTATTATGTCACTGCGATCAACTCTAAGCAACGAATTTTCATAACGTTAGTCTCTAAAGACAGGAAATTTCGAATTTAAAACTAAGACATCAGCATTAGATCCACATGAATCTGGGCAAAGTTTCTACAATTTGAACGGGCACAATTGGTAAATACACGAAAACGGAAACTTTTAAGGATCCCTAGATCACATTCATGTCAGAAACGCAATCAAAAAATCATCAAGGAAAACAAAAATAAAGCTTTGAGACATTTCATTATGAATCCAAAAAAATACTCTTTGAGACATTTCATAGAACACGTTCCATAAGAAACTTGGGAAACAAAAAGGACCATTTTCACCATCGGCAATGAGACTACACGTTGAATCTCGACAGAAGAAGAAGAAAAAGAGATAGAAACTTACCGAGAAAAGAAACAATAGTGAGATGGAGATCTCAGTTTTCTGTCACAGATGAGAACACGGAATCGAGTCACTCACCCGTGGCATCGGACAAGATCTGAAAAATCTCTCGCCTGAGACTTCGAGATGCATCTTCCAATCAAAGCCGGTCTCCAAAACAAGCTCCACTGTGGATCCGGAAAGCTCTGTCACTGCTAGGATTGACGAAGAAGGGAACGAATCAGAGGAGAAAAACAGGACGAGGGTGAAAAGAGATCTCGAAAAAGCAAGAAACAAAGACCGGTTCTGCGTCACGGGCGTGGTGGCTCATCCTGAAAATGATCCGCAACACACACACACTCCTAATTAGGCTTTGAAATCTCTCGAACAGATGACTTTATGTAAACAAGATTGAAACCACAACACAACTCTAGAAAGCAAACACAGACTATTGGCAGCAACTACTAATTGACGAATTGACACATCAAAGTCTCCCAGTTTTACTTGTTCAAACTTTAACAACTCTGTATTATTTTGACTAAACAAACACGCAATTGTGAAATCCTACAAACAGAAAAGGTGAACCATAATGTTGTGCAGGTAGAGTTCCTATAAGACTATTAGTTTATTATATCCAAGCAACATACAGCCTAAGAATAAAGAGAGGTTGCAAATTTTGATAGGCTGACAAGATTTTCTACAAACTATCAATCCAAGTAGCTAGATGTTGATAGTAGCACTTAATTTACCCAAATAATAAATTTCTAGATAAGAAAAAGCTTGAGAAGTGGCATGTGAAAGATCTCAAAATCATGGTCCACTATCTCTGACAGTCAAGAACATAAAAGCCACCATTTAGACAAACCTCTTTTCTCCTCTGAAGAGTGGCTGGTATTCCTCCAAACCGGGAGTGAGCCAGCTGACTCTCGGCTTGCTCAAGCTTCTCAGCTTCATTGGTAAACGATTAAAATTAAAAGAAAAGAGAAAATATTAAACTACGACTTGGATCAAAGTAAATAATTAGCTCTGCATATCCAAGAATTTACCCAAATCTGATATTTGTCCGGCAACATAGTCTCCATTGCCCAGCAGTGGGGAAGAAGAAAGAGTGTTCACCCAGTACTTGTTCCAAAGGAGATCCAGCAGGTGGCTATCAAGAGATGACTTGAAGTAAGTGATGTCCAATGAATAGTACTGCAGCATCAAAAAGACCAAATCATAAGAGCGATGATGAAAGGCTCCAAGAAGATAAAAAAATAAAAATCAAGAAATGAGGATACAAGTACCTGTTTGCAATGAACACCAAAGTCCTCGATCTTGTTTAGAGGGATGGTCTGATACTCAGAAACATGATCATCTGAGATCTTATGTCCCTCTGGATATGTTATGAATGCCCCGATCTCAACCTTACCAGCCGAAACAGTCCTTGTTGGATCAATAACAACAGCCAAGAAGGGTTCCTGATACTGTTGGTTAAGCATCTGTGTTGAAACATCGATACCCGAGAGCCAGCATCCATACCCGGGGTGAGAGTGATACCATCCAACAACATTCTCCAACCGCCCAGCCTATCGTTCAAGTTATATTATCAAAGCGGATAGATCTAGAAATCCACTCCAGGGACTAGCGGCGATGGAGATCGACTGTGCGGTTTCTTTGAAGCCTGAAATCACTTGATTCGCCATTGTTGCTCTGGATTCCAGAAAACTTCTGAAACCCTAGATCTTTTCGAGTGCGAGTAGTTTGTGAGAAGAAAGGAGGAGCAAGTCAAACTGATTCATGCGTTGGATTGAATAAAAAGAATAAAAAAGAGGTGGAAGATTTGGGTGCGTTGGATTGAATCTTATCAACGGTGGAAAAGCATGATCCTAGTCTTTATTGAGTAACCAATGAAAAATCAAGAAAAAAAGATTAAGAAGAGTATTTTTTTTGTTGTTGTTAAATGGATTATGAAGATTACAAGAAATTGAAAACTACAAGATCGAACCAAACAGATTTTTGAAAGGTATAAGAAAATGCAGTGGAGATTTAGGTTCAATGGATAGTGTAAGAGTTTTATTTGTATATTATTTGTAATTGTTTAATTTTTTATATATTATTTGATGATTAAGGGTTAGAGGTTTAGGGTTAAGGGTTAGAGGTTTAGGGTTAAGAGTTAAGGGTTTGTGTTTGGGGTTTAGAATTTAGGATTTACGAAATTTTTTTAAAAAAATTAAATGTTTACTTTTTTGTATATTATTTGATGATTAAGGGTTAGAGGTTTAGGGTTAAGGGTTCAGAGTTTGTGTTTAGGGTTTAGAATTTAGAATTTATAAAATGATAATATTTTTAAAAAATTGTAAATGTTTATTTTTTGTATATTATTTGATGATTAAGAGTTAGAGGTTTAGGGTTAAGGGTTATAGGTTTAGGGTTAAGGATTAGAGGTTTAGGGTTAAGGGTTTAGAATTTAGGATTTATAAAATGATTATATTTTTTTTAAAAAATTGTAAATGTTTAATTTTGTATATTTATTCCATTGTTAATTTGCTAATTACAAAAAAAATATTTCACATAACCTAAACCACAAACCTCAAACCCTATACCCTAAACCTTAAACCTAAACTCCAAACCCTAATTGGAAAATTACAATTACATTATTTTAAACTCTAAATTGAATAAACAAACCCTAAACCATATACAAGTAATCATACCCTAAACCCTATACCCTATACCCTAAACCTAAACTCTATACTCATATGCCCTAAACCTTAAACCCAAACCCCAAACCCCAAACTCCAAACCACAAACCCTATACTCTAAACCTAAACTCCAAGCCCTAAACCATAAACTTTAAACCTTAATGATACAAATTAAATCATAAACCAAAAAAGCAAAACAATAATTTTAAAACTCTAAACCAATAATTTAATTATTATATATACTAAAAACTAAAGTATATTTCACATACCCTAAACCCTAAACGCTAAACGCCATTGCCTTAAACCCTAAATCAAATATTCATGATGTAAGGCATTGGCGTTTCTTTCCTTTTGATTTTATTTTGACATAAGGTGTAATTTCGGGATATAAACTGTTGTTGTTATTCATTAACGAATATCCCACTTGGCTCAGATGGTAAACTCCCTTGTTTCTACTTCGAGTGTGAGGGTTCGAAACCCAGAATGGATTTTTTTCAAAAATAAAAACACATTATATCAAAACGGCGTCGTTCTGGTTTCATTTCGATAAACTGTGTAATGTTGGGATATAAAATGTTGTTGTTAAACAATAACGTATATCCCACTTGGCTCAGATGGTTAAATGCGTTGGTCTTTCTTCGAGTGTGCGAGTTTGATTCCCAGAGAGGTTTAAAAAAAAAAAACCAAACGACGTCGTTTTGTTTTTAAAAAAAATCAGTAGCAAATTAGTCGCTAAAATTACTACTAATTAGCTACTGCATGTTTCCGACTACAATTCAGTCACTAATCCGTCGTAAAACTGTTACTAATTAACGACTGAAATTTTTAGTCACTAAATACCTACTGATTTGCGACTGTTTGAAAATAGTCGCACATTAGTCGGAAATCAGTAGCGAAACAGTCGGTAAATTTACCGACTGCCTAATCAGTAGCAACAATCAGTAGCAAAAACCCTGTTTTGGTGTAGTGGTTCCTCGGCGGCCGCAAACATTCTTTCAAAATTAGAGAAGAAATCAAAATTTCAATCGGAATGAAACTCACTATTACGCTTACAAATCGGATTACGCTTATATTTTAGTCTAAATCTAGTAGATTCGATGAAGTCTCAAAACACATCCGACAATAAACTCCATAAATCTGAATGAAAAATCCACAGATGCATAGATTCTTGGGATCTTAGTAAAAAACACTGAAGAAAAAGGAAAGAAATGAGACACATTTAAGTTGGGAGAGGCACATATCAATAATTTCTCAGACTAATGTTGGATCGTCATCTTGTGAAATCAGATTTGATGGAAGTGAGAAATTTGGGGATAAACATCTTATCGGTTAAAAATTAAAATCAAAAAGACGGAAGAAAATAATTTGGATGAGAAATAGAAAATAAATAAGTTGTATGGAAGAAAGAGAGAGCAACATAGAACAATCTTCATAGGCGATGAGAGAAATGAAAATGAGATTTAACTTTATGTTGGAGGTAGAGTCATAGGGTAGGGGCCTTCTGGTGTTAAAAAAATATCTACAGTGCACATAACAGTAGATGGTTATGTACCTAATTATGAAGTTTTTTTTTGTTATGTGCAATTTCTCTTTTGTTTATGCTCGTAACATATTTCTCATAGTAGTTGAAAAATGAAATGAAATGAAATTGCTTGGTTATTGAACCCATGTGAGCCTTCGCGATTCATTCTTACGCATACCTCAAATAGGAAAAGCGTAACACAATGATCCTCTATACACACCTCCAACTCCAAGGTCCAAAATTGTTTCTCTGATAAACCATAGGCTAGAGAGAGAGAGAAAAGTTTTTTCCCCATAGGTGAACATTTTCATTTGATTTTGAATAGAGTTAAGTTAAATAGAGATTATCTATAGAAAAAGTGTCTAGACTTTAAACGCACATGCAAGTATTAGAGGATTTTGTATGGGTGGTCAGTTATTTTAAATTTCATTAGCATATTATAACTTTTTGAAAGTGTAGTAGAAAGTAGCATTTTTTGCTGCTGTTCAACTTAAAAGTGCTACTGAACAGTGAAAATGTAACAGCTACTACTACAGGATGTAACACACGAATAACAGGGTTTATCTTCTCAAAAGAACTGTACTAGATTAATTATCAAGAGCACTTACAAGTCTTCTCTCAATCTCACAAATCTAGTCTCTTCTGTTCAAAGATCTATACGCGATCTTCGAACCTCACACTGCACCCCTTAGCCTTTTGCTTTAGCTTTCTTACAAGAACCCTAAAACCCCTTTTTGCTAAGTTACTGCTTTTAACGTGTTAGCCTCATACAAAGGCTTAACACTCCCTATTTATACAAAATAGAACGTGGCTGATACTAGCCCAAATCGCCAAGTGAAGATCCTAACAAATCTTCTATGATAAGTTACATTCCCTATTTCTTAGGATAAGACTTAGGGAATATTCCTTGTTTTGATATTTTTCGAGATCTTCTCTGAGATCCTCTTCCAGCTTGGATCTCGCATCCTAGTCCATCCACGTGGCATTGTGAGCTCGAACCACGTCATCTCTTATGCTCCACGTCGTCTAACTCCTTGAACTGTTCGCCTGTATCACTTGCTGTGTTACTTCTCAACTGCTACAGAGGCTGCTTCATCACAGCTGCATCTTCAATCTCCCCCATTTTAGCTTTGTGTGTCTCTCAAGCACCTGTAATGAACATTCATGCAACCACACATATCCAGACAGTATATGGTCTCCCAAACAGTTCAGAACTCGACTTCCAATAGATATTTAAGAGTTGAGTACATTGTCTTAAACCAAAAACCAGAATTTTCAATATTAACGATACAGACTTAAACATGAGCAGATCCCTAGCTCCCCCAGAATGGTAAACCGATTTCCAAAATTACATAATTAGCTAGCCTAAAATCGGTTTCCCTCCCCCACAACTTAAGGCAGCTGCACTCAGCCACTTCCCTTTGTACCATCTCCCCCTGCTTGGGAGCACACATCTGTTAAAATCCAGATAAGATGACATATGAGAAGTGTACAGACGTAATGAAGGCTTACCTGGCAGGGCTTTGAGTAGAGTCTCCACGACATGAGCAAGAGACCAGAGTGCATGACCTGTATCTTCAAGGACAGTACGAGCTGTAGCTGGATTGAACTGTCCAACTGGCATACGAATGGATCCAAGCTCTATCACTTCTGTGGAAAACACTGATGCAGGTGTTGAATCAGGAGCTGATGTAGATGGATGCCCAGGTGCACGTGCAGCAGTGACAGATGGTTGAGTTGATCTCTTCTTCCCTTTTGATCTGTCTTTAGCCTTGGCCTCTGCCGCTTGCTGCAGTAAGAACCCCTCACCAGTTCTTACATCCTTTCGATAGACAATTGTCTTGATGAACCTTTCATTTTCAAACAGCCTTGGTGGTTGCTGCATTTGAAGAAGTCCAAAGATAATTCGAGGGAATATGAGCCACCGTGTATCCTTCTTCTGTAATACTCCAAGACTTAAAACCTGATTGAATACCATGGTTCCAAAATCAACCCGGATTTCATTTGCCATCTTACAAATGAGGCGAGCTCTATCTTCGGATATGTGGTTTTTGTTGCTCGCTGGAACCCAGTTGTGCGCAGCAATAGCCAGAAGAGCTGCAGACCATGGTGGAAGCAGTGTTGTGTTCAGAGCACTCCAATCTGTCACCTTTCCTTCGGACAGAAACTTTGCTACCGCCTCAAGAGAGGCTAGATTAGCCTCTGCATCAGCCCGGATTTCTACTTCAGACAGTGCTTCAAGACCAAGGAACTTATTGATCACGGTAGGTGAAAACTCATATTGATGCCCTCGAAGAACCACTGTAACACTGTCCCCTGAGGCTTCAGATTTCACGGATGGTAGGTGCGCATAGAACTCATCAATCACTTCCCGAACGTATCCTCCAAGACCTTTCTCGAGTTTGCGTTGAAGTGAACCTTTTGGACCGAAACGGGTCATTGCATGTGCCTTGGGATGTTGATCCATATCTTAGTCTTTTCCCGGATGCAAGCCCCAGCTGTCTGAGTCGCCTTTTCCGACGAGCTTCCTTCTCGTCTCCCATGGCGGCATCTTCTTTAGCACTTTCAGTGGGCTTGCCGGAATTTTGCTCAGCTCCAGCGGAAACCCCAGAAGCTCCCTTGCCATCTCCTTGTTCTTCCCGAATCGGAGATCTCCACACAACCATCGGGAGTGGACCTGAGCTCTCGCCGTCAACCCCCTCCTCCTCGAGTAATGCGGCCAAGCCTCCTCCATCTTCTTCCGCGGTCAGATCCGGCAAGAAGGACCCACCGCCGCCGTCGTCACGGGCCGATTGTGGTGGCACTGCGACTTGGCCGCTGTTATCGTCGTCGACCAGGTGAGGTCGATCTTCTCCGCCGGAATCATGTGGGGCCGGAGTCTCACCGCCGTGCCTGATCCTTCCTTGTCGAGTTTGAAAAACCATAGTTGCCGATTTGAGCTTCTTCCTCCTCTCCCTTTTTGTTTTTAAGTTCAAAGCAAATTTGGTTTTCTTCTTCAAACCGACATTGACTCGGTTCTATGCTAACCGGATTTAGATCTTTGCCTCATCAAACCGAAATTGCCTCTGGTTTGCTTTGACGGGATTTGGAGTCTTCACACCTCGAATTCACTGCAACACATAACTTTTTGGGACAAAAAAAAATCAGTAGTACAGTCCTCAGAGCGAAATTGATGCACCCACATTCAACTAGATAACATGGAGAAGGATTTAAACTTGCAGTGGCATTCCATATGTCAAGAATTTTAAACTGGCTTTGAGAATGTTTTTGAATTAGTTTTCTTGATGTACCTTTTTTTTTTGATGATGAAGTGATACAGGAATTGACACAACATCTGACCCAGAATGCATACTCAGCTCTTCATGATTATTTGCATTTGGTCATCTTAACTTCAGTGGCTAGCTTTCACACTATCATGTCTTTATCATCCCGTAGTCAGTTTTCAACCTCTGTTCGAATGAGAGAGAGCTGCTGGAACATTCATGTTTGATGGACATTTCCTTGTTCCATCACTGGATTTTTTTAAGTTCAAGATTTCATTCGTTTCCTTGTACCGAACTCCTCCGGAACACGATTGCTTGTCAGTCCTTGTCCCTTTTTTTTTTTTTTTTTTGTTGACTTGACTAGCAGATGGGTTAGCTCCATCACTTGACTTCTCAGGGACTAACTCATGGCTAATCTCTCTTCAGCATTGTAGTTCTCTCTTCTCAGTGAAACCTGTGCTGGTGTCCAGGCCTGACGACATGATAGGCAGCTCTTTTCCACTCATGTCATTGACTCCAAACAAAATCTGAGCCTTATATACATCCTGTCTCAGCACTTGCATCAGCCCTGCACACTTCACAAACTGTCACAGTTCACAGATTCCAATCGAGTTTCTTAAGGTGACAAAACGTGCAAAGTCCAATGGTTTAGTAAATAGATCAGCCAGTTGTAATTCAGTGACAACATGTTCAACCACTACCTGTTTCTCCTCAACCAGTTCTCTGATGAAGTGGTGCCTTATATCAATGTGCTTCGTCCTTGAGTGCTGTACTGGATTTTTCGAAATACTGATGGCACTTTTGTTGTCACAGTAAACCAGAAGTGTTCCAGACTCCATTCCATAGTCAGCTGACATCTGCTTCATCCACAGTAACTGAGTGCAGCAGCTCCCCATGGCAATGTATTCTGCTTCAGCTGTCGAAAGTGATACAAAGTTCTGCTTCTTACTCATCCATGCAATCATATTGTTTCCGAGAAAGAAACAACCACCACTTGTGCTTTTCCTGTCATCAGCACTTCCTGCCCAGTCAGCATCGCAGTATCCAACCAGATTTTTGTTTGACCCTTTCGAATACCAGATACCAAGGTTGACAGTTCCCTTGACATACTTGATGATCCTCTTGACTGCTTCCAGGTGAGATTGTTTTGGTTTGGCCTGGTACCTTGCACACACGCCCACACTGAAGCATATATCTGGTCTACTTGCTGTTAAATACAAGAGACTCCCAATCATCCCTCTATACAGTTTGACGTCCACATCATTTCCTTCACTGTCACTCGTCATTTTTGCTGTAGTACTCATAGGCGTTTTGGCTTCCTTGCATTGATCCAATTTGAATTTAGATAGCAGATTCTTTGCATACGTGCTTTGTGAGATAAACACTCCATCGTCTGACTGCGTTATTTGTAACCCCAGAAAGTACTTCAGCTCTCCGACCATGCTCATTTCAAATTCATGAGTCATATTCTCCACAAACCCATCAACGAGTTTCTGAGATGTTCCACCAAAAATGATGTCGTCAACATAGATTTGAACAATCATGATCTCTTTTCCTTGTTCTAGTGTAAACAGTGTTTTATCCACACTTCCTCTTGTATAGCCATTTTCTTCAAGAAAACTTGTTAACCTCTCATACCACGCTCGTGGAGCTTGCTTCAGTCCATACAGTGCCTTCTTCAACTTGTAGACATACTCAGGATGAGCGGAATCCTCAAATCCCTTAGGCTGTTCCACGTGTACTTCTTCCTGTAGCAGACCATTGAGAAATGCACTTTTCACATCCATTTGATATATCTTGAAATTCAGAATACAAGCCATTCCAAGAAACAATCGAATCGACTCCAGACGTGCCACCGGAGCAAAGGTTTCTTCAAAATCAACACCCTCGATTTGAGAGTATCCTTGAGCCACCAGCCTTGCTTTGTTTCGCACCACCACTCCACTTTCATCAATCTTGTTTTTGAAAATCCACTTAGTGCCAACAATATTCACACCTTCAGGCCTAGGCACAAGTTCCCAGACGTCGTTCCGCACGAATTGTTCAAGTTCCTGTTCCATGGCCACGATCCAGAATTCGTCTTCAAGGGCCTGGACATGGTTTTGTGGCTCAATAGCTGAGACGAAACACGCGAACTGAACCATCTCACGGAAGTTGATCTGAACCCCTCTAGTTCTCCTCCCTTCATTCACAGCACCGATGACATCTGATGCTGAATGATTCCGATGTACCTGCTGTAGTACTTCCGGATCTTGAGTGATGTCCTCTGTTTGTGCATGTTCAGACTCACTATCTGATCCAGCATGCTTTAGTGGAGGTACTGACTGATCATCAAACACCACGTTGACTGACTCCTGGATTGCACCAGCACGTGTGTTGTACACCCGAAATGCTGTGCTAGTGCCTGAATAACCCAGAAAGATCCCTTCATTGCTCCGTGAGTCGAATTTTCCAAGATGTTCCTTGTCATTCAAGATGTAACACCTGCATCCAAAGACATGAAAGTAGCTCAAGTTAGGTGTCTTTCCTTTCCATAATTCATATGGAGTTTTTGTTGTCCCCTTTCTGATGTAGACTCTGTTGATGATGTAACATGCAGTGTTTATAGCTTCTGCCCAGAACTTGGTGGGGATGTTGTTCCCATGTAACATGGCTCTTGCCATCTCCTGGAGGGTCCTATTCTTCCTCTCCACAACTCCATTCTGCTGTGGTGTTCTAGGTGCTGAGAATTGATGTGCAATCCCTTGATTTTCACAGAAGGTCTTCATAACCTCATTCTGAAATTCTCCTCCATGGTCACTCCGAACTCTCTTGATACCGCCTTTCTCGTTGATCAGTTGTAGAGCCCAAATTCTGAAGCTGTTCATCGTTTCTGATTTTTCACGTAAAAACCGCACCCAAGTCCATCTGGTGTAATCATCGACGAGTACAAACACATATTTCTTCCCTGCTAAGCTTTCAGTTTGCATTGGTCCCATCAAGTCCATATGAACTAAGTCCAACGCATCTGTTGTATGAACATCAGGGACTCTCTTGTGTTGAACCTTAACTTGCTTCCCTTTGTTACACGGTCCACATACCATCTGTTCTCCTCCCTGAATCTGTGGTACGCCTCGTACTATCTCTTGATTTACCAGAGTAGTCAAGTTCCTGACATTCATATGACCTAGTCTCTGGTGCCACAGATTCAAATCATCTCTAGCACTGAAGCACTTAGTCAATTTTTCCCACATATAACAGTTGTTTCCAGTTCTGACTCCTCTTAGAATAACTATGCCAGCTTCATTGGTTGCCTTGCACTCTGTGCTAGTAAAGATGACTGTTAAGCCTTCATCACACAACTGACTCACACTAATCAGATTCGCCTTCAGTCCCTTGACTAGATATACGTTCATCAACTGTGGTAAATCTTCTTCACATGTTTTCCCTTTTCCTTGAATAGCTCCATGACCACCATCTCCAAAGGTCACTTTTCCTCCTTTCAAGACCTTGAGACTTGCCAGATTGCTTCTTGTACCTGTCATATGTTTGGAGCATCCACTGTCAAAGTACCACGGACGTGCATCTTCCTGGTCTTCAGAGACAAATGCCATACTGCATAGAACATTAGGTTTTGTTGTACTTCGTGATGCATTTCCTGATACAGTCTGCATCATATCAGCCTTTTTCACCCAGATTTGATTTTGAAATCCATTCCAACTGAACCTACCTAGTTTTCTGAGTTGTCTCACCCTCTCCCAGTACTTGTAGCAATATGCCCTGATATGTCCATTCCTTCCACAGAAGTAGCAACCACTTCTACGAACTGCAGTACTGTAGGAGTCGTAGTCTGCTTGCTGTGAGAAACCTGCAGATACGGACTTGATCTCTTCAGATGCTCCTGTAGTTCTTCCAGTATATCCCAGTCCTCTGAGAGTTTGCTTGCATCTTCCGTAGCTCAGTATCTTATCCAACTGCTTGGTTCCAGCGAACATGTGGATCTTTTTGTGCTGAAGATCAAGTTCAGCCTGAAGCTTGGCAGAGAGTTTCTTCTCTAAACTGAGTTCCTGTGCCAGATTTTCTGCCTTTGTCGCTAAATTGAGTTTTTCTTTTATCAAGGAAACACTCTCCTGACTGAGTTTTCTCTCAGTCATGAGTTCATCCTGTAATAAATCAACAAGTGCCTCAAGACGGAGTTTCTCTTTGATGAGAGACTGATTTTCCTGTCCGATCCTGACCAGAGTATCACGAACTTCCTGATAGCTGGTAGCAAGTTCATCCTCAGGTTCATAAACCTCCTCTTCCTCGAAGTCCACGATTCCAACAAATGCAACAAAATTGCTCACTTCTTCTTCTGAGTCACTTTCTTCCTCTTCTGATTCTTCTTCAGCCAGCATGGATCTTTCTTTTCTTTTCTTTTGATCATTAACACACTCCAGCTAAGTATGTCCAATCCCTTGGCAACCAAAGCATTTGATTTCTCTTCTTTTGACTGTGGGACACTCTGTTTTGAAGTGTCCGTATCCCATGCACTCATGACACTGTAGTTGACTTCTCTTGGCTAATTTTTCCTTTTCACCCTGTCTTTTGATGAAGTCTCCTTTTCTCTGTCCTTGATTCTGTTCAACTCTTCTTAAGGCTTTATCAAATCTTCGCACCAGCATGCTTACAGGATCCTCATTATCTGATTCCTGCAATTTCTTTTCACATGAAGACAAGGCGAAGTTCTTTGGTTTTTTTAGTCCATCAAGCTCCATTTCATGAGCCTGCAGCATTCCAACGACTTCTCCAAAACCCAGCTTCTCTGTGTCTTGTGACACATTCAGGGCCGATTTATATCCCATAAACCTAGCCGGCAGACATCTCAGAAATTTCTTCACCAATTTCTTATCCTTGTATTTCTTACCAAGTGTTGAAGCTTCCTGAGCTAGTGAGCTTATCTTGGAACTGAAATCCGAGATGGTCTCATGCTCTTCCATCTTTAGATTCTCAAACTTTGATGCCAGCATGTCCTTCCTCGAATTCTGAACTTTCGTGGTTCCTTCAAAGTGAGTTTGGAGGATATCCCACGCCTCTTTTGATGTCTCACATCCCTGTATCAGTTCGAATGTCTTCTTGGAAACACTACAATGAATTGCTGTGAGAGCCCTTGAATTGAACTTGAATTTTTTTAGTTCGTCCTCTGTCCAGGTCTCCTCTGGTTTAGCAATATCATTACCTGCAGCATCTTTTATTTTAGGCATTTCCCAGCCTGTTACAACAGCCTTCCAAGCAAGTATGTCAATACCACCTATTACTGATTTCATCCTCGCTTTCCAGAATCCGTAGTTTCCTGGATCCAGAATCACCCTCGAGCTGTTGACCAAATCCTGATAGCTTTCCATTTTCCTCCCAACGATCTCACCTGTTTAGTAGTACACATAGATGACCGCTCTGATACCAAATGAAAATGTAACAGCTACTACTACAGGATGTAACACACGAATAACAGGGTTTATCTTCTCAAAAGAACTGTACTAGATTAATTATCAAGAGCACTTACAAGTCTTCTCTCAATCTCACAAATCTAGTCTCTTCTGTTCAAAGATCTATACGCGATCTTCGAACCTCACACTGCACCCCTTAGCCTTTTGCTTTAGCTTTCTTACAAGAACCCTAAAACCCCTTTTTGCTAAGTTACTGCTTTTAACGTGTTAGCCTCATACAAAGGCTTAACACTCCCTATTTATACAAAATAGAACGTGGCTGATACTAGCCCAAATCGCCAAGTGAAGATCCTAACAAATCTTCTATGATAAGTTACATTCCCTATTTCTTAGGATAAGACTTAGGGAATATTCCTTGTTTTGATATTCTTCGAGATCTTCTCTGAGATCCTCTTCCAGCTTGGATCTCGCATCCTAGTCCATCCACGTGGCATTGTGAGCTCGAACCACGTCATCTCTTATGCTCCACGTCGTCTAACTCCTTGAACTGTTCGCCTGTATCACTTGCTGTGTTACTTCTCAACTGCTACAGAGGCTGCTTCTGCACAGCTGCATCTTTAAACAGTACGACGTGTACGATAATGGACAGTACACGATGTAGCAATAAAAAGCATATACGATAATGGACAGAACATACTTTAAAAAAAAATACTAGTTAGAATAAGTGATATCTAGTGTAAATATCTCAAAATATATTATACCAAAAGAGAAGACTATATTATAAATGTTGTTGATCGATGAACTGATAAATTAAGATTAAGATCCTGTTTGTTTGTTTGTGTTTGTGTTTGCGTTTCCATGTTACAATAATTAGAATAGCAAATTATGAAAACGGAAATGTTAACGTAAAATACAAACAACTAATTCGGTACATGTTCATTAAAAAGTTCATACTTTGTGTCAAAAAAAAAAATTAATTTGCATTTTATTGGGAATTTTGTAAAATCAATTAAAATACAAGTTATAAATCCTATATATAATAGCAGAGTTCTATCTCCATCTAGGATGTCCACATTAGTAAAACCATATATTTTAATTACAAAAATACAAACAAACTTAGTGTAAATAAATAGAAAAACGTGAGAATTCGATATTAAGAATTAAAAAAAAAATTGGATAAAAAAAATAATGAAATATTTTATTGAAAACGATATATTGTTAGATCGAGAGAACTCTGCTATTATATATATGATTTACATACATTGATCAACTAAAAACCTAAATTAGAACTTCAATTTTGTGAACGACATCAACTCATTTATTAGAGCTTAATAAAACATATTGTTAAATTTGCTTATATTTTTCTTATATTTTGCTTATGTTTCGATTTTATTTTGTTTTTGTTTTGATTAATTTCGCTAATTTTTTTTTGTAATTCAAAATTTTCAATAGTTATAACATATTAACAAAATAATAAAAAATGAATTATAGGTAAACTCATTATGGAATTTAATGTGATGTTCGCAAAACATAGTTAATATAATTATTTTCAATTTATAAAATAATATCATTGTAATGTTGTATTGAAAAATGAGAAAGACCACAAATTTTAGTAGAATATAGTTGGCAAGTTTGGCACCAGAGCGGCCGGAACCAAGTGTCCCGAGGGATCGACTCCAATAAGAAGTGAGAAACTTCCTTCAATAGAAGTGCTGATGGGTTACCACGGTGGAGGCAAGAGAGACGAAAAGCTGTGATCTCTGGTCCTGGTAACCGATTAGGGCATTACATGAAAAAAGGTCGACATTTTATAGGAAGTGGGCTTGTTGAGATAATTAATTAAACTCCCTTAGAGCAATCTTGGATGAAGACAAATCAATTATCGAAGAACTCCCAATCCGGATGAGAATTTCATTTAAGAAATCAGTAGGCAACGTAGAAATGGTGAATTGATTCGCCATATAATTTTTTTTATTTTGGGAGGTGTGTGGGAGTTTTTTGGTGTCATGTTTGTTTGAAAATTTCAAAATTTATCTATATTTAAAGATCAAATAAATCATGTTATCCAAATATCTAAATTACTAAACGTTTCATTTTTATTATTTTAAAGTATGTACTTGTTTTTTTAAAAAATGATTTTCTTATATATAATTTATTTAACAAAGTTACTATAATATGCATTATTAAACGATAATGAGTTTAATTTTTATTTATTAGATATTATGTTTTTTTTAAACAAATCTCTATATATTTGTGATATTTTAAATTAATATTGTATATATTGTATATTATTAGTTTGGATCAAATAATATCTATTTAGTAAACATATTTTTGATATAAAACTTTAACAATGAGTGTTTTCAGCCACAAGGTTGGTCCCCCACATGAAGTAGATAAAGTCGCAAATCACATCTAGAAACTCACCTTTAAAAATCCCCTCCACTACAAAAATGACTTACTTCACAATCGCCGTTCCAGCTTACGGTTTACGGTTTCAGTTTTTAGAGAGATTTAAGAAATCTAGTGTGAAAAAATGTCTTTTGACCCGTACAATCCTCTTGGGTTTGAAGACATTGAGAAGTACTTTGACCAAGAGTGGGAGTACATGCCCGATGGTGGATATTGTAGCAATCGCTATAATAAGCGTATATATGCGACAAGAAGCCTTGAACATAATCATCGAAGTAAGTTTTGTAATCTTGAGTTTGTGGTTTTCAAATGCTTTGGTTTGAGTAATTTTCTAATGTTGGAAGTGTCGATGACTCTGTTTTGAAATAAAATATTTTTAGCTATGAAATCTTTAGAATTTCACGGGAAAATTAAAACAATGTATTCGTCTTATGTTTTGCAGACCATTAGGAAAGGTGGAAAAGTGGACGCATTCTTTTTTGCTATAATTTTGCTTCTTTTTTTCTCAAAATTTTCTCATATAAGGCCATGTAAGTTAGATTGAGTTTCCCAATGATCTCCTTGAGAAAGTAAGGGTCAAAACCAGACATTTTTACCAATCTCCATCGTTTTCTCTCTTAATTTCCTGTGAATAAAAAAAAGATTCCTAAGAAAATGTTGTTACAAATGAAGGACTAATTCACAGTTTAGAAAATGAGCAATGCATTACTAGGTATAGCTTATGTTTTCCGTGGTTGAAAATGTAAAAGCATAGTCCAACATACAATATCAATCTTGTTTTGTGATTTTCTTTTTTGTAAATTTTTGTTCTTCGGCTGGGCTAACCAAACTCTTCTAATTTTATAAAACATGCTAACAAAAAATAAAGATATTGTGCTTATAAGTCATCAATCATATCGACATCAATGATAAATGTATTTTAATCATATTCATCCGGAAAGTACACTTAGACATACACAAGAAGATTTATTATGTAATGTGGATGTATCGATAAGGAAAGTTGTAATAAATTTTGACATATATCCGACTAGAAGCAAAGTAATTTTTTTTTTGGGCCAATACATATTCAGAGCATCTTGGAACTTAATGTTGTCTCTAATTAACACACAAAACATAGCCAGTTCCAAGCTGATTATCTTGTTCCAATCCAAGAACAACATAAGATCTAATTTACACACAAAACACAGTCCTAAGTTGATTATGTTGTTCCAATCCAAGAACAACAATAAACTCTAATTAACACAAAAAACACAATCCTAAGCTGACTTACCAAAATGTCATGCCTAGAGAACGTCAGGATCTTCTTGGTCTGCAAAATCTAAATCGTAAGTTTTGATCTAATTCATAAAACAGAGAGAATTTGACTAAAAGAGAAACACTTTTGACGAAAACAAGCGGATACAACTAGTGAATCTCAGGAACTTACTCCAAGCATGTAGTGAATAGTTGCTTGGCGAATTTGTACGTTTTTTGGGCAGTGTCGGTCTAACGTTTTACATAGCCATGAATTCATATTCCACATATATAATCCTTGTGATTGAGTTTCCCAATGATCTCCTTGGGAAAGTAATTGTCAAAACCAGACATTCAGACCATCCGTTATCTCAGCAGACAGCAGTGTATGTGCTTACAGCCATTGCCGATCTATACCCCCAATACATAACGCTTCTCCCGGTCTTTGTCAAATCACTGGAAGGGATTGACAAGGTAAAAGGTCTTATGTCATTTTTGGGGACAATATATTTTCAATTAACTCTGGCTATTTTGTTGTGTTCTCATGAGCAACTTAAGCCTTGCTTCATACAGATTGTTGAAATGTGCAAGATCCTACCAAAGGCCCGAAGGTGAAGATCCTTTGGTATTTAGAGCCTACCAAAGGCCCGAAGGTGAAGATCTCTCTCAAGTGGTCAACTGACATCGATGGCTGCCAGATCTCTACTCGTTTGACTACTATTCTTTAGAATATTGATGCTCATATGCAAGTGATCAATGAAAAAAAACTATTTTGACGACATTTGGATTCTCCATTCGTTTGACTGCCATTCTTTAGAATATTGATGCTCATATGCAAGTGATCAATGAAAAAAAAACTATTTTGACGACATTTGGATTCTCCATTCGTCATGCACAAATAATTTCATCGGAAGTAACAAAAAAAAAGTCTTTTCGTTGGTTGTATTGAATACAAAAAATACAACATATGAAATGTACTAGTCTACTAGATGTTATTTGTTTGTCCAATTTCATATTTGCATCCCTATTTGGATGTAAACTCAATTTCATAAAAAAATCTAGATATTTTGGATGATTATTTGTAGTTTGGATGCAGATCTTACAGCATAGTTTGTTAAAAAAAAATGTTCTTAAAATTCATTAAAAATGTTAAAATAATATACTTTTACTATATCATATGTAACAGTTGATAAAAAAATTCATCATTTTGCATCAAATTAGCGAAATCCCATTTAATGATGGTGTCAAAAGCGCGAAATTTTGTTTTCACGAAAAAATCTCGAAAGCCTGTTTTTGGGGGCAAAGCTGTGAAATATAGTTTTGGCGCAATACCACAAAACACAACATTTTGTTTAAATATCTAAACTGAATTTAAAATTTAAAATTCAACAAATTTAAAATTATGTCGTAGCTTCTTTATTATTTTTATGTAATACATTCTGCTTTGCTTATAAAAAGGAAAGGATGTATAGTCCACAAAAACGCAGATCAAGCTCATGGAAAGAAACGAAGATTTCATTTGTCGATAATCAAGAAACCAGTCGATTGATCTGCGGAAAGATCGGTCGTTCATCACATGGCGGCTGGACCGCCCATCCGGCAACGTGGTCTGACTCTCTCTAAGCCATGGTATTGTATGCAATCATCCTTAATCTCATATTCTATCATCTCTTCTAGGCATGGTAATATGGTATACTCTTAATATATGATTCTGATAAAGTTAGATATATATATATACTGATGTACAAACCAAAAAATGCAAGTAAAATGTAGTAATATGTACATATACTGATGCATTCGTGCAAATTAATTTCAGGCTAAACCATATGGAGAAGAGAAGATCATATTAGATATAATAGGTGGATTACACAATATATTTTGGTTTAGTGATAACCGATTTGTACCGGATAGTTTAGTCTTATATAAACAAATTGTACATCAACATTTACACTTAACAGAAATATTATTCACAATTTCTTAATCCTCTCGATCTTCATCTTCTTCACGAGAGAGTTGTTTCTGTTCATCTCAACTCCGCTAATAGATCACGAGATCTCTAGACAGGGATGTGATTTTGGGTGTATATATAGCTAGATGGAATATATACATAGATTAATTACGTTCATATTCGGATTATAATCTATCAGATTAAAGTTTTGATCAGTAGACTGTTCTCACCTAAGCGGGGTTTGTATTCCAGTCTTGTATCAATTATCATCAGTTATCTTAAAATGGGAAAAAAGCCCAAGGTTGTGAGTACAAAAAGCAGTCACCAATAGGTTATCGAAAATTAAAGGCCCAGCAACAAATCAGGCCCACAAATCGATACAGCAGCCTACGAAGAGTGAAGATGAAGGAAACTTGGTAAACAAGGAATGGGCACGTCCAAAGTGTGTAGTCCGTTTAAAGATATAAAATTGGTTTGTCCAATTCAAAGGGAAACACGAAACAGAGTTAAAAGAGAAAGCCATCACATTCACAATAATCATAGTTTTTTTTTTTAACATTAAATATATTTCATATGATCTCAATTAAGCATGATTTTCGATTTGGTATGTAAATGAAATTTGATTTCTATTTTTTTAAAAAAAAATACACAAAATTGCAAGAATAATTCAGCTACGAAAAAAATAAATTTCATATGATTTGGGAAATTGATCATCTCGACAAGAGTCTGGTGAAGAAAAAATAAATTTCATATGATTTGGGAAATTTCCAATAACCGGTTGGTTCGGTTTAATGTTTCCGTTTATTTAGAACGAAAAAGGAATACAATACAAGTAACCCTTGAAGAAATCGAATCATTTGACTTCAAAATCGAAGAACCAGCACAAAGATCCCCTTTATTATTGTCTTCTCATAAGTAATCCGATTAGATCTTCACCGATAGATCAAAACTAGGATTGAGTTTTGAAGAATACTCTTCTTGCAAAAGCTCAGATTTAGAGAAAACTTTTTTATAAATTCAGTTCAAAGATGGATGGTCTCTTTACAAACACCTAGAGACCTATTTATAATAAGGGACTAACGATTAGGCTAACAAGAAACCCTAATGTTTAACCAAAAAAAAAGAAACCCTAATGTAAATAGGAAATATAACTTTTAAGAGAAAAGGGAAAACAACTATAAGGAAAAAGCTAAAAAGGAAAAGAAAAACGAATCCTTGTCTAACACAAAAGCCTAGACGTGTAAGACAAGGTAATGATGCGCTGCATCACCAACATTTTCTCGTTTTGATTTTTATGTTTCCCGGACTCCCACTCGTCAGATGGATTCACATACTGTTATGCTAATATTTGATTTGGCATCAGTGTTAAATTTTGGTTTTGGAATGTTATACCATTTCATCTGGTTGGGCAGAGATTGGATTTTCTATTCAAAACCGAGAAGCAGAGTTACAGCTTAACGAAGGGATAGTTGTGATCTAATGCTAGAAAACTGGTGTTTGCTAAAATGTTAGTAATAAGCATAACGATTGTGTGTTGTTTTATGAAGAAATCAGTTTTTGTTTGCCTTCTTTTCACAGCTTGATGGGCTATGAAGGGTCTCCAAGTTATTAATCCAGCAAGAGGTACGAAGTTCTCATTATTGTATATGTTTCTCAGGAACGCGATGGCTATTGGAAGATGATGCAAAAATATATAGGGTCTGATGTTACATCTATGGTGACTCTTCCTGTCATTATTTTTGAACCACCCATGACAATGCTACAGAAAATTTGTGTTCTAAGATTATATGAAACATCTCTTAGCTTTTGGTCGCTGAATCTGTATCCTTACCCATTTGTTGATGGAATACTCACATCTGCTAGATATGGCTGAAAAAACCCAAGACCCTTACTATATTCATATATCTTCATAACAGTCACAATTTCCATGAAAAACATTTTTACATTACAAGAAAGGAAGTATATGTTCCAAGACTCCTCACTGAAACAAAACAAGACAAACCCAAAAGAGGCATTGTTGTGGACACTCTAGACTTAGACCTCGTTGCTGATATACAAAATATCGTCTTTCGATATGTTCATTTTCGCGTTGTTATTCCTTCGCGCACCTCTTGTTCCAGCCCCATCAGATTGCCCTCTCTTTAAATTCGCCCAATCCAAAAAAGAATGAATTATGAATGAAAGATTAGTTTGTGCAGACACAAATAGAAAATGAAGAATGGTGAGATAAGAACACAAACCTTTCTCAAGACAAAAGAGAGGTAGAGATACGCAGCTTCCCATTCATCTGCTGATAGTGTGCCTGAGAAAAAGGTTATTAATATTTCTTTCCTAGCAACAAACTGGAGATGATGGTATACAGAAGAAGAACTAGAATTTGAACAAGACTTACTTTGATCTTGATTACCATCACCTAAAGCACCAAGCTTTCGCATGAGCTCCACAAACTCAGGCTCTAAATCATACTGCCAAAGTTTCATAGGAGTAAGTAACGAGACACGTCATCGAGATTATCTTCAAGTATGCAATGATTTCCAATTTACAAGACTTTTTGTCTACAATTGGAGCACAAATCTACCATTAATTATTTTCATAGAACTAGACTGTACAAAGGTACAAGATACCTCTTCTGCTAAGGATTTGAAGACGTGAAAAGGCACAATCCATTCAGGACAATCAACAGCATCCTGCACTACAAAATGTTGTGTCACCTTAAGAAAAATAAACCTCTTGAATAAGGCAGAAGATAAGGGAACTTAAGCATAGTATATTAATTTTAGTACCTCAAGATGAAATACATACTTGATACCAAAAGGGCTGATAGCTTTAAACTTCTGAATCATATAACAAGAATCTTCATCAAAAACAGGCACAGGGGAAATTTCCGCTAAAAGGACATTGTATTCTTCTAATTCTCAAGGTAGGAGAATTAAAAAAAATCGTAACCTTTTGAGAATACTCTTCACCAAAACGAATCCAGTATACACTGTTACCAATCTCCAGACCTTCAGCTGAATATTCAGAACAAGAAAAGGTTAATATCTATCAAAGCAGATATCGAAAGGCGCATCCTCTTCAAGAATCTTGTCCAGCTCAATCTGAAAAATCAGATAAATGATGTTCGTATGTAGAACATAAAAGATCTTTAATTCGTGTTTGTATTATGCATCCGGAGATATCATATTCAGATAAACTAAACTTCTTACGGCATTGATGATGGTCTGCATCACCATTATAACGCGTGCGACAATCTTCAATCTAACATGTCATTAAAAAAAGCACAGAAAAATCTCACACAAAAATACAGAGATACAAAAATGCAGAAGTTGAACTATTCATTCATTTAGTCAGTCAGCTTACCGATCCTTCAGCAATATCGATACCAACATAGTACCCTATCCTTGCCTTATCCCACTTGGCTAAATCACCATTATATATATAATAAAGCATATATAGTAAGAAAACAACATCTGGTCTGGAGTAATCAATACAGAGTCTTTTAAAGACAAAAAATAACCTTTCCATAAGCAAGGTCCAAGACAGCATCATCACGACGAGCATAAAGCTGGATCAACACACTTTTAATCTGGACAAAAAACCAAAATTTAAAGACTTGAATGAGTCACTAACTAATTTCATTAGAGGAGATTAGATTAGGATGAGTCACACTCACTGACTAACTAACCCAGTTATTAAGTTTTTTAAAATGAATGATGGGACTTGCTTCTCGCTCTTGTAGAGTTTGATTTGTTCTTCGACTGTAATGATCAGCGACCTCACGAGCAAAATTCTTGGTGTTATCAATTTATCATCCTCTAAAAACTGAGAATCACCTGATGAGAAACCAAAGAACGTCTGAGAGTATCCATGATATAGAGGGACAGCTAAAACAAATATTCAAAAATAGAAACTTTTAATTCGAATGAGAAAGCATAAATATAAACTTTATTCTCTTCTAATTTTGAAAAAAATACAAACTTTACTAGTGAAGAGACTGATAAGCAAGGTAAAGAAAGTTTAAGTTAGAGAATTGAGAAGATGAGAGTGAAGCGGGAACAAAACCTTCTGGATTTAGTTTGAATCTTGATGATGAAGGAAGATCAGAGGATGAAGGAGATTCGGGATGTCCTCGTTTCATAACAAAATCCGAGTATTAGATTGAAACCAGACAATTCAGGAACTATGTCCTGTCTGATTACAGAACTTTGTAACTATTAGAGAAGCGAGATGTCTGCGAAAATTCGCTGAATAATGTTTACGTTACGAAGCGAAGAACCCTGATTCAGTTTTTTTGTTTTTCCTTGTAAAATCTGTCTACGGTTAGTTCATTGGGCTCTTTGGCTCGATTGTAAAAGTTTGGGCCGAAAAAGAAAAATCAACAAACCGTAAAAAGTCAGTGAGGGTATTCCCGGTATTTCCATCTATGCAGATTTCCAAATCCGTGTCTACGGTTAGTTCATTGGGCTCTTTGGCTCCATTGTAAAAGTTTGGCTCGAAAAAAGAAAAATCAACAAACTGTAAGAAGTCAGTGAGGGTATTCCCGGTATTTCCTTCTATGCGGATCCTTAAACTCGAACCCCGTACCGTTGATTAGAAACTAATCTAACGGTGATAAATAGTGATCCGCGTACTTTCTTCCTATTGGTTTACTTTTGTTCAGGCGAGCACTATATATATAAAATCAAGAGAAGATCGAAGTTCCATTGAGCGATTCATATATTTTCCCTCTCATCTTTTTCACAGAGAAATTCGAAATCTATTTCAATGGCGGGTCGTGGTAAAACTCTTGGATCTGGGGCTGTGAAGAAGGCTACATCAAGGAGTAGCAAAGCCGGTCTTCAATTTCCGGTGGGTCGTATCGCTCGTTTTCTGAAGAAAGGCAAGTACGCCGAACGTGTCGGTGCCGGAGCTCCTGTTTACTTAGCCGCCGTTCTCGAATACCTCGCCGCCGAGGTAATCATCTACTTATCCTCCATGAAACTCGATCTCGTAGTTAAATCCTGTAACCCTAATCTTGACGGATGTTTTTTTTTTGTTTTGGGTGGAAATTGAAATTAGGTTTTGGAATTGGCCGGAAACGCTGCGAGAGACAACAAGAAGACTAGGATTGTTCCGAGGCACATTCAACTCGCGGTGAGGAACGACGAGGAACTGAGCAAATTACTCGGCGATGTGACCATTGCTAGTGGAGGTGTGATGCCGAACATCCACAGTACTCTTCTCCCCGGCAAGAAGCCTGGTGCTTCTTCGAAGCCATCTGGTGATGACGATTAATCAACCAATATTTTTTTTTGGGGGCTTTTATTAGATTTAGAATAGGTTTTGTTTCTTCATCAATGTGTTGTGAAGAATCTCTTCCTTTATCGGTTTTAATTGAATGTTCATACGCTTCAATTTCCGATGAAATATAAAAAAATTCAGACGATTATTTTTTTTCTTCAATTCTCGAGTAATGATAAACCCAGAATTGCTAAATTCTCATCCTTTTTAATCCCACAGTAGATCTGGGTTTTTAAAGGCTCTATTTAATGCAATTAAAAGTTGTTTCTTCTTCAAAAAAAAATCTAGGGTTTCGAGTTAAGTTAACCCAGATCTTGGTTTTAAAAAAGGGTTTGTTTGATCGACGAAGATTTGCGTAAAGATATGATTTTTCGATTTAAAAACTTTGAAGCCAATGTGAATGACATCACAAGATGTGTATAATTGAGCAACTATGACATATAATAAGGATTTTGAAGGATTGGCGATGATTGGTGGGCCAATAGTGTACGACATCCAAGAAAAAGAGAGATGAAAATATATAATAGAGAAACCGATTGAGAAAGAGTCTCTACCACCACCATATCTCTTTTTTTCTTCCCTTTTTCCACACATTGTCTCTCTCTCCGTTGCCTTTTCAGATTTTCCGAATATCCGGTTGATTTGTGTCTGGTGAATTAGGAGAATGGTCTCTCCGGAGAACACTAACTGGCTCAGTGATTACCCTTTGATCGATGGTGCTTTCTCTGATCAGAATCCCACTTTCCCTTGGCCGATTGACCAAATCGATGGCTCAGCTAGTGTCAGGTATCTTTTGAATCGTGTCGGATTAGTTTTTTGTTTTGTCAGATTCAGGGTTTTGTTTTTGTTTCTCGGCTTTGGATGTTTTAGGGTTAGTAGTATCTGGAGAAAGTTCTTATGTAGCTTCATCCTGTTGTGAAAGAAATTGGAGTCTGTATCTTGCATAAATGAAGCTTCTGTCTCTGTTTTTGCATTAATTCTGTTTCCTAAAGAAGTTGACGAATCTAGATCTCTACTTATACTCTAGATTTTCTACAAATTGGGATAGGTGTGATGTCGTCTTCTATGTTGATATTAAATCCTTCCTTTTAAGTTGATGTGATCTGTTTCACAGTGTTGAAGTTGATGGCTTCCTTTGTGATTCAGATGTGATCAAAGAACCAGGCTCAAGGAAGAGGTATCAAACCATATTTGGTCGAACTATCTTTAACCATTAGTTGTGGCTCTTGCTATTCAATATAAGATTGATTTTGAACCTGTAAAGTTTTCTTTTGTATGCCAATGTTCTCATTACCGCAGGATCAAATCTGAATCTTGTGGTGGCTCTAGCTCGAAAGCCTGCAGGGAGAAACAAAGACGTGATAAGCTAAATGAGAAGTATTTTCTTGCTTTCTCTTCCTTCTCATCTATCTTTTCTCATATGAGTTCTTAATCTTTTAGTATCGTGCATTAACAATAGGTTTACGGAATTGAGTTCCATATTGGAACCTGGCAGACTTCCAAAAACAGACAAGGTTGCTATTATCAATGACGCAATTCGCATGGTGAATCAAGTAAGAGACGAAGCACATAAATTGAAGGACCTTAATTCAAGCCTACAGGAGAAAGTCAAGGAGCTGAAGGTAAAAAGCTAAAAACTCGGCACTGTTTCTTAATGCCTTGCAAGATCTTTAGCTTCCCCCATTGATCTGATGATATACGCCCCAATGTGTAGGATGAGAAGAACGAGTTGCGTGATGAGAAACAGAAGCTGAAGATTGAGAAGGAGAGAATCGAGCAGCAACTGAAAGCGATTAAGACACAACCTCAGCCTCTTTTCTCTCAAGCTCAAGCCCCTGGAAGCAAGCTTGTCCCTTTCACAACTTACCCCGGCTTTGCGATGTGGCAATTTATGCCTCCTGCTGCAGTTGATACCTCACAGGACCATGTCCTTCGTCCTCCGGTTGCTTAAAGCTGCCTCTCTACTATTTGACGGTTGAAGTTTCTTCTTACTCGTTTTTTTTTGATGTAGTGATTCTCAACATCTTGTGATTGGAAACACAATCCTATGCAACATGAAACTGTGATTATCATGTGGCTATTTGCATGTAAATGAAAATAAGCATGCACTAAAAGCCTTGGTTTTTATAATCAAATCTCATCGTGCAAAAAGTTGGAAACTTTGGAAATCATTGTTGTGGATTCTGATTTTGGAAATTTATTTTAGTGAATCTGTGAAATGTAATAAGATTAACAGATTTTGAAATTGTCATTGAATCCCCCTCTTGTTCATCACTTTCTTCAACAGACTCTCACGACCTGGAAAAGGACTCTGAATCTTTGGCTCAAGTTGCTTCTCTATGTTTTCTAACTTCCCCAAAATACCCTTCTGCTCACTCCTATTCACCGTTTTGCCATCATCGCCCTCCTCCTTCTCTCTCCCTAAACTCTGCCTCATCCTCTCTCTTCTCATCCATCCATCACCATCTTCCTCTTCCTCCTTCTTAATCTCTCTTCTTCTTCTTACCATCTCGCCTCTCTCCTCGTCTTCGTCGTCCGTCTTCCTTAACCTAGGAATCCGACCACCTTTGCTTGTCCCCAAAAGCTCGAAATTGATTTGGCTCCAACCAATCTTATCTTCATTATCCCAACCAAATCTCTCACTAATCTCCAACAACATCGAGACAGAGTTTGCCTCTTCTCTGTTCTTCTTCTTCACAGAGGTCAAAGCCCTCATGCTCTCATCACTTCCATGGAGGATTTTCTCTGCAAATTCCCACTCAGTCCTATCTTTATAAACTTGGTCCCCGAGCACTTGGTCCGCAAGCTTTGCCCAATACTCAGAATCTCCTGCGCGTAGATTCTTAGAGACCCATTTGAGGTAAGAAGAAGGCAAAGAACCGAGCATTTTGCCTTTGTGCTTGCCGAAATCTATGATTGTGTCTCTGGCGGCAAGGGTTTCGATTGCAAGCTTTTTGATTAAGGGTTTAGGTTGATTAATGGGGAAGATGCGATTAGTTGAAGAAAAAGGAGCTCTTCTTGGTCTGAAAGATGAAGATGATGAGATTCTGAAGATGGTAGTGGGTAATGTTGGTGTTGCAGAGTGGAACAAGACCACCGAGAAACTCATAGTTGTTGTCTCCCCCAACAAATTAATTGATTGATTTACTTGCACACTGTAATATTCTCTTATTAATAGAAGACTTATACGCTGCGTCTTGATGATCTCAATAAGTAGTCTTTGAAGTCATGGCCCAAATCGGAACATTATTAAGTACTAAGAGCATCATTATTGGTAGAATTGGGTTTTTTAACTACTATTTTAATATAAATATGAAGTTAAGAAACTGTGTTAATTTTTTTGTTTTTGCTGTTTTATTGGTAGAACCCCTAATAGGGTTCTTAAAAAAAAACCATCCTTATTTTGTTCTATTTCATTATATTTGATTATGCCTTTCATATTGTAACCATATTTTAAATGTGTCAAATACTCATTTAAATTTTCATTACATAGATGTATATATATCATACTTTAACTTGTTATATATATATACATTTCATTGCTCTGCATCTCTTTTTCTCACTCTCATCTCCTCTTCCCGAACTGTTGTCGATTCCAAGGAAACATCAGTATCTTATTTTCCTTGTGGCTCAAAAGTAAGGCAGTGAAAGGAGTGGTTTAAAGCGACTTCTTCAAGGATTTACCTGCATATTGCCAATAAGTAGTGCGAATAAGACTAGCCCAGATATGCAAATCGATACAGCAAATATGATTTCCCCAACGAATTTGCTTGTATTGAGATTTTGTCCCAATGCACTGCAACGAGAAAGCAAGTGATTCGATTAGTCTCTGATACATATGTGCCTAAAGATGCTAATAATACAGAGAGGCACTGCTCATATCGTATCTGCCATCAAATGTGGCACATGACTCCTACATTTACATGAAAATGCTATAACCAGGCTCAAAATGGAGTTGTTCTGACTAGAAAGAGTTACACAAACCTTAGATTACGCAGACCCCACCAGAAGCAGTAGAAGAACTTCTTCCAGAAATCATCTGATTCAACAATCCCACTCTTGAGAGCATCAGTAAAGATGCCAAAGTTAAAGACCGTTGAATGGGCACAGAAGGGTCTTCACCGGTAGCTGGAATACAGGGGCGGACAATATACATGGCAGCTAAGCATAAAAGTGGAATGCCGACCGTAAGAAACAAAAGCATATTCGAAGCTGAATGGTGAAGCAACACAGTGAAGGATGCACCACTGAGCCCAATATAGCCTTTGAGGAGTCCCGCCACAGGGCCTCGGCTCATAGGAAAATTCCTCATATTGGTCACTAGAATAGCTCTTCGTCCTGGTGGAGTTGTGTGTACTCAGGCTGAAAGCATGTGGCTTCACATGGACATCATTGAAGACATTGTTTCCAATTGCCGTGAGATATTCAAGGGCTCTGTGAACTATCGGATTCAGGCTTTGTTCAACTGAAGGATCTCACGTTGACTTCAAACACCCAGTGAACCCAATTGATGAGAGCTCTAGCAAATCAAATGGACCTTTAAAGTATTACAATGTCGAGGTAAAACAATAAAAATCTCTCGATGTGGTTATCAACGAAGTGCCCAGCAGTAATCGTATTGCAGTGATTAAAGCGGTAAGGGCTTTGACAAGCTTGGCGTTGAAGGAAGCGAAGGAGCTCATTGAGGGATTGCCAAAAAAGTTCAAGGAAGGTGTGACGAAGGATGAAGCTGAAGAAGCAAAGAAGCATCTTGAAGAAGCTGGTGCTAAGCTTTCCATTGCTTAAGTTCTTAAAAACGGAAATGTAAAAGTGTTTTACTTTTGTGGAATTTTATGGTTTTTTTTGTGTGTGTACTGTTTAGCATAATGTGAATCAATTTGGATTCCCGGAACGGATTTAGCCATTGTCGGGTGCTTCTTTAGCTGCAGATAACATGTTTGTTGAAATGCGTAGCTTAAAATATTATGTTTGGCACTAGAACATAGTATGCCATTTTTGACTATGTGAGACATGGAAAGTAGTTGTCTTCACCAATCATATAAATCAACGCATCATTTTAAGGATTTAAAATGCTCATTTACAAACGTTCTATACGACTACCGATGCCAAAACACAAACAACAAGTATTCTAGAAGCTGTAAAAGGTTAGGTGTCCATCAACATTGGTACAAGGATGCTACCAATGGTATAAAATATTTGAAAGGAGCTCATCATATATGCTTCTTTTGAAATGAAGAATGATTCATTACAAACTTTGAATATTTTTGAGAACTTAGTATATAAAGGGCTCAACATATCAATAAGGGCGTTTGGTCTAGTGGTAAAAAAGGAAAAAAAAATATTTTCTGAAAATTTTCAGTTGTGTTGTCCTAGATTTTCTCTCAGATTTTGTTAACCGTTTGGTAAAATATGTATTCTCTATAATCTATCCTCCTGGCTATCACTGTTGTTGCTCAAAACATTTGACATCATCCCAAGAGAAGAAAATAACCCCGTATCTTAAATTTCCCCTGTTTCTACTATCTTATCCTATAAAAAAAAAAGAAAAAAAGGGTCCAGTTTTAAGAACAGGTAACGAAGGAGACAGAGAGAGGATAAGGGAAAGTGTTGGCGTAATGGAAAGAGAGTGTGGAGCCAAAAGGCAAAGGCTTGCCGTTGTTGACGAGACAGTCGTCGTAGTGAATACGCTTGAAGACTCTGGGGTTGATCATATTAGCCGAGCTGAACCAACCGCAGCTCACGTGGATCCTCGATATCTTGCATCCAGACATACACTGGTTCGTTATCTCCACCGTGTAACCAGCTATTCCGTTCGGCATCGGTTCGGTTGCTGCTTGGTTCACCACTATATCCGAGCTCTTGCACTTCTCTCCGATCCTCTCCGGCTCAGCCCTCGTTTCTGCCTTTTTCCTTTTTAAGAGAAACAAAGGAAATTTGAGTTTCATTGTTACTTGACAGCTGGATGAAGTAAAAACATACTATATATATAGAAAGATTATTGTTAATTGTAGGAAACTGTTTTGCCACCCATTGCTCTAAATTGTAGAAATTCTAAAATTGTAGAAATCAAGACAAAATGGTAGAAATTCTATTTTACAGCAAAGTAGAATATAGAGAAAATTGTAGAACTTCTATTCTACAAAAAAGTAGAATATAGAGAAAATTGTAGAATGCGAATTCTACAATTGGTAAAATAAATACAACATTATAGATAACGGATTCTATAGGGACAGTAGAATGCAAAACAAATAGTAGAATATCTATTCTATACTTGGTAGATTTTACAGCAAATACTAGAAACCAAATTCTACAATTAGTAAACCATGAAAATAAATATTTTTAAAAAATTTTGTTTTTAAAAAATTCCTAAGATAAATTACACAATATATATTACTTACTTTATATGAGTTTTCGGAATTTCTAAAGTAAGTATAAATATTTATTTGGCATTTTTTATATTTAATAAAGGGTATTTTAGTCTAAAAGTAGCAAAACTCAAATAAGTACTAAGGAGACAATAGTTTCCATTTTTTGCTCTCTAAATTTACAATTATCCCTAGATTAATTATAGCTCAAAAGTCATGAGTCATGAGTCATGAGTCTTAATCCTCACCAATTCCTCAAGCTCCGGATCAAAAGTTAGCAAATCTCCTGAACCATCTCATCTAAATTCGTAGAATCTGTTATTAGGGCATTTCTAAAAGATACTCTAAATCTTTAAATATAAAGTATATTGTCCTCCAAGAGACACTTTAATACTTCAAATTTTAAAGTATTGAATAGTGATACTTCAAATATGAGTGCAATAACGACCATGTTGGAATTGTAACAAAACGCTACACTTCTTAAGCCCTTTAAACTCAAACAAGTCTATTCTTGGAATTGTAACATCCTGTCAACACCACTTGTTTTACACCGATGAATATTTACAAGAAACTAATTTACGTTCAATCACTATGAAATACGTATATTTCAACGTATTGGGTGATGTTGCAACTAATTATATTTATATATATAGATTTGTTTAGTGTTTAGTGATCGAATCAAACAAGCTTTGACAGTAATTTTAAATCAGTTATCTTATAACATAAGTTTTTGTTTAGATTTCTAAACCAATAACAAATTCAGTAAACTCCCTAAATTCTTTTAAAAATTACTCTCTTTATATATTCACGGATCAAGTGCTAATTCTCTCACAGCCAATGAAATATTTGGTTAGAAAAGATGAGCATAAATGATGGATTAGGGCATTAAGAATCCAGAGATATCCAACGACGATCTCATTATCTAATTATATTGATTCTCTTTCTCCTTTTAATTTTTCAGGCTATCAATTTGTCGTCCTTTTTCTTCTTGTTTGATAAATGATTCCATTTTCTGTTCTTTTTCATTTTGTTATTGGTTTAGTTCTTAACATCAAATTCAAACAGTCTTTGTACAACCATTTCATCGATGTCGGCATATTTTTTCGCACCATAGAATATCTATTGATATTATTATACAAATTGGACCACTGAACCGTGTGGTACTCTACAAAAATGTGAGATCCCATTTTGGTAATTATCACTTGTGTATGTCGGTTTCTATCCTGAACGACGATACAATATACTCCTTCCGTTTCATAATAAGTGTCGTTTTAGTTTTATTTTTTTGTTTTAAAAAAAGTGTCATTCTATAATTTCAATGTGATTTTGTATACACAATTCCTGTTTTATCCCTCATTAAAATATTATAACCTTTGAATTTAAAGCATTCACACTTAACTATTAATATATTAATTAGGGATATATTTATATATTTTATAATTTTCTTAATTTGTATGAAAATTGTTAGAATGACATTCTTTTTGAAACATTCTTTTTAAAACGAAAGGAGTATATGTTTTCAGAAACTTCGAAATTGAATGATATACAAAAAGAGTCATCAAAATTAATATATTTTGATACGACCGAAAGAAATGAACTTTATCTTCTTTCTTCTTTCTTCTTTCATTTAAGACTCCTCTTTATATTCCTTTCTATATATAGTAGTGATTATAACTCATTCAAGAAATACGCATAAAACCTTTGTTCTTGTACTTGTTTTGTGATTCGAGAATCTCAAGCTATGGCTGAAAAGGTACTTTATTCTAATTTTTCTTTTTCGGATCTGACTTTCATCGTATCAGTTCTCTTTTTTTATAGCTAAAGACAGTTACTATTAATAGTAACTAATTATTAAAGTAATAATGATCAAATTATATGATGCTAAAACAGGTAACGATGATGAAGTTGAAGGTAGATCTAGACTGTTCCAAATGCTACAAAAAGGTCAAGAAAGCTCTCCGCAAATTCCCTCTTGAGTTTCTTTTCTCTCCCTCTTTAGTTTGATTTTCTGTTCATTTGATTTATTGAGATTGCAAAAAAAGTCTGAAACTTGATGAGTGGATATGATTTTTGTTTTCCAAAAAAATTAAAAAGAAATCACAGACGAATTATTCGATGAGAAGTCCAACACAATCATCATCAAAGTGGTTTGTTACAATCCTGAGAAGCTCATGAACAAACTCTGCTACAAAGCAGACGGCTCTATTAAGTCCATTGGGATCCTCGAACCACCCAAACCACCTCAAGCCCAGGCCCAACCTTCTCAGAAGCCCAAAGAGCCAGAGAAGCCTCCACCTCCAGCTCCGGCTCCGGCTCCGGCTCCGGCTCCGGCTCCGGCTCCGGCTCTTGTCTTGGCTTCGACTCCTCAACTTGTGCCGATGTGGCAACCATACCATTGTGGACCTTATTACGAGGCCCAACAGTACGAGTGTTATGGAAGGCCCATTTACGATAGCTGGGGAAGTTATTTTTAATTTTCTTCGTCTTATAGCAATATTTCTCTTTCGAGCCATCCTTAATATATATGTACACAATATAGGGATTTTGTTTTCTTGTATATATCTCGTTTTTTTTTTGTTATAACCTATGATATGTAATTTTGATTTGCTCGACTTTCGTTCTTGGTAGGAATATAATAGAGATTTTTTGCGTTCTATTATAGTTTCTTTTACCAAAAAAAAACACAATAACATGAAAGAATAAAAATGAATAAGCCTTGACGTAGGTAAAGCCAATCATGAAATTTAAAAGTTAGAAGCAACAACAAAATTTGATCATGAAATTTTGATCAATCGTCATATTTTACTAAACATATAAATTAATAAATTTTGATATGAGATCATTCGCAATAGAAAACAAAGAGGAATCGTGAAGCCTGAGCTTCCGAATTTTGAGATTGGTTGGAATAGAATGAAAGAGATAAACTTGGAGAAGCTTAAAGGGTATGTGATAATGGATTTCTTAGAGAAATTAGAAGGATTAATGGCAAGAGAGTTTGGGTCTAAGGATCTTCTGGCTAAAGCTGGGAAGATAGTTGTGGAGAGAGCGAGAGAGGAAGCTGAGGTTTTGAGAGACGAAAGGAAACTTGAAGACAAAGAGGGATCGTGAAGCCTGAGCTTCCGAATTTTGAGATTGGTTGGAATAGAATGAAAGAGATAAACTTGGAGAAGCTTAAAGGGTATGTGATAATGGATTTCTTAGAGAAATTAGAAGGATTAATGGCAAGAGAGTTTGGGTCTAAGGATCTTCTGGCTAAAGCTGGGAAGATAGTTGTGGAGAGAGCGAGAGAGGAAGCTGAGGTTTTGAGAGACGAAAGGAAACTTGAAGAGAGAATGGTGATTGAGCTTTTTAGGGTTTTGAAATTGATGGATATGGATTTGGCTATGGTTAAAGCTTCGATGAAAAAAAAAACTTTGAGTGAGACGATTGAACAAGCTAGAGCAAGATGTAGACAAGCTATTCTTGTTGCTAAATTGTGTATGTGTATATGTATTTGTTCATTTATTTTTGATGAAAAAAATAATATGTAAATTACTATTTGGAGCACGAGATGTTCAAAACAAATGTTTTGCTAAAAGGCACATAGCTTTATTATATATGTATATGTAATACATAAGGATAAGAACAACATCTTTATTCAATTTTTAGATTTTTTCAGTTTTACAAATAACATTTTGGTATTGATTCAGTTATAAGTTTTTATCTAAATATGTGTTGTAATAATAAATGTTATCGTTTTCGTGGACCCACGTGTTCATCAATGTCTTTCTTCGAAATCTACTATTAATTCATGAAATTTAAAAGGTTAGAAGTAACAACAAAATTTGATGGTGCACAAATTTTGAACAAAAAATTTTGACTATCGTCATATTTTACTAAACATATAAGCATACCTATCATCATGTTCGATGACGATGGAGAGAAGCATACATATCACCATGTTTTGGGATGGCAACAAAGTCCCATTACCAGCAATGGTAGACAGGGAACAATATATCAGTGATATTGCTGGCAAACTTAATAGCATTCTTAAGCTTAATGCAGCTCCTGTTTCTGCTCATAACTCTAACCTAAACCTTGAGGAGCTACAGACGACTCTTCTTTCTAGAGCAACATCACTATCTGAAACTGCATTGAAAGTTCTTCTTTGCAAACGAGATAAGGAGGTAATAACTGAAGAATTTGATCAAAGATACACAATATTGTAAAGAAGTTGATTGGCTATGGCATAGATTCTGATTTGATGTCTAAGATTTGCTCTCTTCTTCTTTGGATGCAGACTCTTCAGCAGCGGCACACGGAGGAATACACGAATTAACAAAGATGTTTCATCATGTGAAACATTGAACTCATCCCAAAATATAAATACAAGAAGTTATTTTTAATTTTCTTCGTCTTATAGCAATATTTCTCTTTCGAGCCATCCTTAATATATATGTACACAATATAGGGATTTTGTTTTCTTGTATATATCTCTTTTTTTATATAACCTATGATATGTAATTTTGATTTGCTCGACTTTCGTTCTTGGTAGGAATATAATAGAGATTTTTTGCGTTATATTATAGTTTATGTAACACCCCGACCCCGCCTTCCCGAAGGGATCAGACGAATCGGCAATGCCACCTTCGACTCCGCCTCTTTATCTTCGTAAAGACGACGTGTCGGCTAACAACAATAACTCATTACACAATATCCACGCTCTATATAATACTTCTTATTAAATCCCAAATAATCGTCTTAAAAATCCAACATAAATCTTACATGAATCCGAAGCAAATAACGAATAATTGTCTTTAAATGAAATAACAGAAAATGCCAATAAAACCCAAAGGAGAACTTCTGAACTCCCAAAATTGCACACCACACCGGAATCACTCATCTAGTTCACATACTCGTCCTCATCGGACTCACCTGAAAAGAAGGGAGAGGGATGAGTTATTTGGATTACCCAGTGAGAACTAAACCTACACTTTCAACACATCCAAACATTACTTTTTAAATACGATAATAATAAATCTAACCAAGCTCAAACATTACGCTCTACCAGCGCACAAACAATTTACACGCAAGGGAATAACTCCAATTTCAACGGCATCTCGATAACCAAGCCCACCATGGACCATATTTACACGGCATCTCATAGCCCAGTCCACTTTGGACCATATTTCTCTGGGCCCTGGAATATCCACCCCGATGCAAGCTGACTTCTTCCGCAAGTATCGGCTCACAACAAACGTAATCGTACCACCGTTCCCTTCTCCGATGACGATCACCTCATTCTAACTACACTACACACACTGATCACACAACAGAGTGAACAATCAAGGATGCATGTTCTTCATCTAATGCTTTCCTAACTCATTTCGTTAAGCATATGCATATTTAACTAAATGCACATAGAAAACGTGTTCGTACTCTGTAACACGCCCTAGCCTAATCAGATCTAGACTCAACATACCAAAAAAGGAATGAATCAACGTATGGAAAACCTATATCTAATCCTCACCTTAGCCACTGATTTGACAATACGATTACAGATGCTCCTGATCCTCAAATCAGTTATCCTTCAACCGAGAGCTAGATCCACGTGTCTTTATGATCTCTGCAAAGTTTCAGGTCGCTCCAGATTGATTTGCTTATCTAAACAACTCATCTCGCTAGGCTGGTCTAACATGTGCGCTGCGCAGAACAGTCTCGGTAAAACTAACATTACTTCCAAACCACAAGGTATAACACTGAGATATTTCACATAGAGCTAGATCTATGAGTAAAAAACATCCTTACAAAGAATCAGTTGGATCGGATCACTACCGAACCTCCAGATCGGTTTCTCCTCTCACTGGTCGCAGATCCGCACTGCACCGATCAGGCCTGAGAAGACATCCATAAATTTCATATCACAACTCCAAATGATGAACCGCTTTATGTATTATCTAAATAAGAGTGTCAGGAAGATCCTTATTGATTTTCAAATCAATCTGAATAGTTTTTCCCATCCGTTTCCATTTCCTACTGAAACTACTCAGATTAGAGATTCGGACAGACTGCAGCGAATACAAACAAACGACGATAACTTTTGACACATACCTCCGATCTTGACGATCTTGGTCTTCCTGGAAAGCTGAGTCTCGGGGGTTTCCACGGATAGGTATATATCGTCACCTGGTTCCATACCGGTCGCCGGGAAATCGTCCCTCAAGGTGGCGGCGACAACTTGCTTATGGAGGCGGCTAGGGTTTACGGTGTAAGGAATAAAACGAGCAGGACTTCGCCCACGCCTCTCAACTGTGTCTCTCCTCTCAGCTTCCTCTCCTTTTTATAGAGACAATAGGTAGGGTTTCCTAGGTTTTAAAATGGGCTTACGGGCTTAATAAATTAAGTCGTCCGTTTTTTGATACCCAATTTAGGGATGTTACAATTCTCCCCCACTTAAACGGAATTCGTCCTCGAATTCATGGGACTACTTCTCCCCCACTTGGTTTCCAACCAAACTTCGTAACATCCCGACCAAACCTCGGAGTGTCTTCCTCCTAGGGGTTGCTTGGAAGGTTACTGCTTCACATATAACAAGGGTGGGTGGGTGGTTCTTTAATTTCCAGCGTCCATTTCGCGGAAAATGGTTTATCTTTACCGTAGAGCGAAACACCATCTCTGTCCTTGCGTATGGTTAAAGCCGATGCATACCCGTATGAACACATGGGACGTCTAGTGTCATAGTTGCTAACTTTCCAAGGTTTAGACAGAACACTCATCATTCGAGCAATTCTAATCATGATGGGAATCCTCCACTTCCAAATGGATCTTCCCCATTGGTCCTCCCGATGTTGTGCCATTGGACTGATGAATATCGCGTAAACAAACTCTTATACCTTACCTTGCACCATGTTGAAGATATATGATAGCCACCACTACAAGAAAACACAGTTTTTGTGACTATTTTTTGCGATTACTTTTTTTAGTCACAAAAAAGAGAAATGATATTGTGACTGATTTGCGACTACTCATAATACAGAGGCATAATAGTCACAAATTACCGACTAAAAAAGTAGTCAGACAATAGTCGCTTATTCGCGACTGTTTAAGGACTTGCAAAAGTAGTCCTAAATTTGTGACTGGTTTGCTTCGGTTTAGCAACTCCACTCGATTTTTTTTTAAATAAACATCAAATAATATACAAAAAAATTCTAAACCCTAAATTCTAAAGCCTAAACCATCAAATAATATACAAAACATCAAATAAATAAACATCAAATAATATACAAACAAATTCAATACTTATAATTTTTAAAATATAATCATTTTATAAATCATAAATTATAAACCATAAACCTCTAACCCTTAATCATAAAATCTAAATTTTAAATTATAAAATATATTTTTGAACAACTATGTACCCAAAATCATTGTAAATTGATATTAAAACCTTATATGTTCTTAAAGTTTAGGGTTTAAGGTAACATATACACTAATTTGCAAACCCAGTTTTTGTGACTAATTTGCGGCTAATTTTAAATAGTAGTCACAAAATAGTCCCAAAAACCTAGTTTTTGTGACTAATTTACGACTAATTTTAAATAGTAGTCACAAAATAGTCCCAAATATGAGATTAATTTGCAACTCCACTTGATTTTTTTTAATAAAAATCAATAAATTCTAAACTCAAACCACAAACTACAAACCCTTAACTCTAAACCCTAAACCCTAAACCTCTAACCCTTAATTATAAACTTGATCTAAATCTTAAATTTTAAACTAAATCTTTCACATAAACATCAAATAATATACAAAAAATTCAAAACTTACAATTTTTTTAAATATGATCATTTATAATCCCTTTTATAAATCTTAAACTATAAACCCTAAACCATCAAATAATATACAAAAACATAAAATAAATAAACATCAAATAATATACAAAAAAATTCAACACTTACAATTTTTTTTTAATATAATCATTTTTATAAATCCTAAATTCTAAACCCTACATCTCTAACCCTTAATCATAAACTCTAAATCTTAAAGTGTTACTTGTGTTTTATAAAAAATGATTTTAAAAGATAAAAAATTTCTCAAAATTTAATTATTTCTAAGTTTTAACATATTTTTGAACTGGTATATACATAAATCATTGTTAAATCATATTCAAACCTTATAGGTTCTTAAGGTTTAGGGTTTAGGGTAAATGTTTTTTATTGTCACAAAATAGTCTCAAATTTGCGACTATTTAGCAACTCCAGTCGATTTTTTTTAATAATAGTCACAAAATAGTTCTAAATTTGTGACTAATTTGCGACAACATAACAAAAATAATGAAAACTTCTCATTGGCTAGTTCCGTGTGACGAAGATTGAGATCCTCCACCGTTGATTGGTTTAATCCAACGGTGGAGGATTTAATTTTTTTTTGTTTTTATTGATTTTAGTTTTCTTTCTCTCTCCCTTCGATCTTCTTCCTTCTCCCTTCTCTTTCTTTCTCTCCTTCCTACGATCTTCTTCTTCTTTCTTCTCTTCTTATTCTTCTTCCTTTTTTTAATCGAACTCTTTTTAATCTAACTTTTTTTTTCCAGATCTGATGCTAACAAATCTAGGTTCACCTCGTCGCGGAGATGCTCTATGTACCTTGCAACGAGGCGAGGACGGTGGCGCCCGCGAGTCTGGCCGGAGGAGTCCGCGAGTCTTGCCGGAGGAGCAGATCCGCCGGCGAGGCTTCTTCTTCTTCAATGGTTTCTAACAGATCCGCCGGCGATAGGATGAAGATATGATTTTTGGAGGTTGGTCTTCTCTGTCTTAGCATGATTGTTTTTCGATCTTCAGGGCAGAAGTGGTTTTGGTTTCTTTCTTGTGCTTTTAGATACTCAGGGATGTGTGTTTGTGTTTTTGTTTCAAGCAGTTGAAGGGATTGATCCCGTGAGAAGAGAGAAGTTGATTGATCTTCTTGATATCAATCTTCAATGGCGTATGCACAAGGTTTCTGATGGGCAGAGACGCCGAGTGAAGATGAAGATGAAAGAGAGCATGATGAAAGAAGAGAGAGAGGAGAAGCACCTCGCCGCAGCTCGCCGGAGAGAGGAGCTCCTCGCCGCACGCAGATCTGTTTTTTTTTTTGATTTTTTTTGATTTTTTGATTTTTGATTTTTTGATTTTTGATTTTTTGTAATTAATAAATTTAATAAATAAAAATATTTTTTTTTGGAATTTTTTTTTTTAATTTTTTTTCTTACAAATAGTCGCAAATCAGTCTATAAATTAGTACTGGTATTATAGTCACATATTAGTCGCAAAAGAGCGATTGTTTTACGACCACTTTATTTAGCGACCAAATATTTGCGACTAATTTTTTTAGTCACAAAACTATCGCAAATGAGTCATTTGCGACCATTTTGAGACTATTTGGGTAGTCGCAAAAACTGTGTTTTCTTGTAGTGCACGACCTTTATTGCTTCATGAGACCTATGGTTTATGACCCACCCGCTTCCGTTGCACTCACTCTGATTACACAACTTATTTCCATTTCAAGGTTTTCCAACCTATCAAGCCATCGTAGTATTTTCCTAATACTTTCTTCGGGGTCTCCGTTCCAATTGGGATTCACGTTTCCATCTGTTTTCCCCGAAGTTACTTCCAAACGCGTTCTTGAAGTCTTTGCACTAGGGATAGCTCCAAATGTGAACAACTACTCTTTACATTTCTTGGTGAATTCCTTTTCACAGTCCTTAGTTAATTCCTTTCACCTTCCCTAGAAAAATTCAATTACCACCTAGCCTTAGTGAATTCCATAACACATGGCCTGATTAGTCATTTCTGCGCACTTGACAAGGACTCTTCTTTCTACATCCTTATGTTCAACGGATGACCATTATTCGGGGCTTGTTCCAAAGCCACACAGAACTATACGGGTTATCATGTCCTTTTCTGTTTTTTCGTTCTTTCTTACTCAATCCGCATTGCAACTACCCAAGTTACTTCCTTACCGCACTCGCTTTGGGCTGACCAGTAGCATATTCTATTGTTACCATATCCCTTTTTCCATTCGGGTAATGATACTTGTCACCATATCCCTTTCCATTCGGATAATGGTACTTGTCACCATATCCCTTTCCATTCGGGTAAAGGTACTTGTCACCATATCCCTTTCCATTCGGGTAATGGTACTTGTCACCATATCCCTTTCCATTCGGGTAATGGTAACTTGATGTAGTCCACTAGGAACTATGAACTTCGCTTTCACCATCCGCACACCTTACACTTCCTATGATATCTTTTCCGTCAGATAATCATCATCCAAACCCGTACATGCTCCTTGAAGAAGTATATGTGTGGTGTCCTTCCACACTGGTTCCAGTCACTTAATTTAGGATGCTTCCCAAACGTGATTGGCATGCTCGTTGTAAGATCTCGTCCTCCAGATCTTTTCTCTCGGGCACACATTATTATTAGTAGGAACGTTCCATTGTTCACTACGTGATACCCAATCACTATGTTGTCCTTTGCCCTCCTTAGAATTTCACCTTTGTTCTATACCTCGTGAATCCTCCATTACAATCACACTTGGTCCAAGCCTTCCAAACCTTATGCTCTCTTTGGCAACATCCATACACACTATAGCAAGTGAATCAGTCCGGTCCCATAAAGACTGATCTCCCTGCAAAATAAAACAATAATAACTGGAGGTTCATCTAGGTGGTGGTTTTATAACGTTTTGAAAAATCCCCATTTCGAAAAACTTTGAAATCCGATTCATCCCAACCCACTAGATTAATCCTCCTCTCGAAACCTGCTCTGATACCACTTGTAACACCCCGACCCCGCCTTCCCGAAGGGACCAGACGAATCAGAAATACCACCCTCGACTCCGCCTCTTTATCTTCGTAAAGACGACGTGTCGGCTAACAACAATAACTCATTACACAATATCCACGCTCTATATAATACTTCTTATTAAATCCCAAATAATCGTCTTAAAAATCCAACATAAATCTTACATGAATCCGAAGCAAATAACGAATAATTGTCTTTAAATGAAATAACAGAAAATGCCAATAAAACCCAAAGGAGAACTTCTGAACTCCCACAATCGCACACCACACCGGAATCACTCATCTAGTTCACATACTCGTCCTCATCGGACTCACCTGAAAAGAAGGGAGAGGGATGAGTTATTTGGATTACCCAGTGAGAACTAAACCTACACTTTCAACACATCCAAACATTACTTTTTAAATACGATAATAATAAATCTAACCAAGCTCAAACATTACGCTCTACCAGCGCACAAACAATTTACACGCAAGGGAATAACTCCAATTTCAACGGCATCTCGATAACCAAGCCCACCATGGACCATATTTACACGGCATCTCATAGCCCAGTCCACTTTGGACCATATTTCTCTGGGCCCTGGAATACACACCCCGATGCAAGCTGACTTCTTCCGCAAGTCTCGGCTCACAACAAACATAATCGTACCACCGTTCCCTTCTCCGATGACGATCACCTCATTCTAACTACACTACACACACTGATCACACAACAGAGTGAACAATCAAGGATGCATGTTCTTCATCTAATGCTTTCCTAACTCATTTCGTTAAGTAGATGCAGATCTAACTAAATGCACATAGAAAACGTGTTCGTACTCCGTAACACGCCCTAGCCTAATCAGATCTAGACTCAACATACCAAAAAGGAATGAATCAAAGTATGGAAAACCTATATCTAATCCTCACCTTAGCCACTGATTTGACAATACGATTACAGATGCTCCTGAGCCTCAAATCAGTTATCCTTCAACCGAGAGCTAGATCCACGTGTCTTTATGATCTCTGCAAAGTTTCAGGTTGATCCAGATTGATTTGCTTATCCAAACAACTCATCTCGCTAGGCTGGTCTAACATGTGCGCTGCTCAGAACAGTCTCGGTAAAACTAACATTACTTTCAAACCACAAGGTATAACACTGAGATATTTCACAGAGAGCTAGATCTATGAGTAAAAAACATCCTTACAAAGAATCAGTTGAATCGGATCACTACCGAACCTCCAGATCGGTTTCTCCTCTCACTGGTCGCAGATCCGCACTGCACCGATCAGGCCTGAGAAGACATCCATAAATTTCATATCACAACTCCAAATGATGAACCGCTTTCTGTATTATCTAAATAAGAGTGTCAGGAAGATCCTTATTGATTTTCAAATCAATTTGAACAGTTTTTCCCATCCGTTTCTATTTCCTACTGAAACTACTCAGATTAGAGATTCGGACAGACTGCAGCGAATACAAAGAAACGACGATAACTTTTGACACATACCTCCGATCTTGACGATCTTGGTCTTCCTGGAAAGCTGAGTCTCGGGGCTTTCCACGGATAGGTATATATCATCACATGGTTCCATACCGGTCACCGGTAAATCGTCCCTCAAGGTGGCGGCGACAACTTGCTTATGGAGGCGGCTAGGGTTTACGGTGTAAGGAACAAAACGATCAGGGCTTCGCCCAAGCCTCTCAACTGTGTCTCTCCTCTCATCTTCCTCTCCTTTTTATAGAGACAATAGGTAGGGTTTCCTAGGTTTTAAAATGGGCTTACGAGCATAATAAATTAAGTCGGTCCGTTTTTTGATACCCAATTTAGGGATGTTACAGTTTCTTTTACCCAAAAAAAAAAACAATAACATGAAAGAATGAAAATGAATAAGCCTTGACATAGGCAAAGCCAATCATGAAATTTAAAAGTTAGAAGCAACAACAAAATTTGACCATGAAATTTTGATCAATCGTCATATTTTACTAAACATATAAATTAATAAATTTTGATCTGAGATGATTCGAGATAGAAAACAAAGAGGGTTCGTGAAGCATGAGCTTCCGAATTTCGAGATTGGTTGGAATAGAATGAAAGAGATAAACTTGGAGAAGCCTAAAAGGTATGTGATAATGGATTTCGTTGAGAAATTCGAAGGATTAATGGCAAGAGAGTTTGGGTCTAAGGAGCTTCCGGCTAAAGCTGGGAAGATAGTTGCGGAGAGAGCGAGAGAGGAAGCTGAGGTTTTGAGAGACGAATGGAAACTTGAAGAGAGAATGGTGACTGAGCTTTTTAGGGTTTTGAAATTGATGGAGATGGATTTGGCTATGGTTAAAGCTTCAGTGAAAGAAGAAACTTTGAGTGAGAGGATTGAACAAGCTAGATCAAGATGTAGACAAGCTATTCTTGTTGCTAAATTGTGTATGTGTATATGTATTTTTTCATTTATTTTTGATGAAAAAAATAATATGTAAATTACTATTTGGAGCACGAGATGTTCAAAACAAATGTTTTGCTAAAAGGCACATAGCTTTATTATATATGTATATGTAATACAGAAGGATAAGATAGACAACATCTCTGTTCAATTTTTAGATTTTTTCAGTTTTACAGATAACAGTTTGGTATTGATTCGGTTATGAGTTTTTATCTAAATATGTGTTGTAATAATAAATTTTATCGTTTTCGTGGATCCACGTGTTCATCAATGTCTTTTTTCGAAATCTACGATTAATTCATGAAATTTAAAAGGTTAGAAGCAACAACAAAATTTGATGGTGCACAAATTTTGAATATGAAATTTTGATCAATCGTTACCATGGTTCTAAAAAAATTTAACCTAAGCGGCGGTAAAAGCGGTGACACCGAGAGAAGATCGTGCGTTCGATGACGACGGAGAGAAACATACATATCACCATGTTTTGGGACGGCAACAAAGTCCCATTACCAGCAATGGTAGTCAGGAAACAACTTATCAGCGATATTGAGGCTAGTTTATCTTCTCTTGGCTCAGATTTGGATTTACGTTTTCGTTTGCGATGTGTTAATATCTGAGGTGAAAACCATTTTGGTCTTGTTCATCGTAAGTCAACCTTATTTCGTCATTTCTACTGCAAATAAAGGATAGTCTTGTGCTCGGATTGTAGTTCTCTCCCTCAGAACCGGGTTTCCAAACATGAGGCACCAAATTGCAAGCTTGCAAGACTGGTTCTAGATCATGTGCTCAGGTCTAAACCAGAATATATTCTAATAACATTGAAAAAGTAAACTAAAACAAAAAATAAAAATCCCTCATGAAGAAGAAGCGGAGGAGCATGTGATGGTAACGAAGACAAGCAAAGCCGTGATTGCTAATCCAAAGGCTGCAATTGGATAATCAATATAGTGAGGAGATAGGCCTACCAAAGTTCCAGTGCTAAGGTGGTTGTGTTTAAATATGAAGAGCTGATATAAATTACGCAGATATGAAGTTGAGGAATGTTAAACCGGAGACACACTTTAAGCTTCCTCCATCACAGAGTCCACACATGACAAGGACAAAGACGAATGTGGCCAAGGCTCTAACCTTGTGAGAAGAGACCCTTGTGAGAAAGAGATGAATGCTTGAAGAAGAACGAAAAAACGACATTAGAAGATATAAGAGATTTCCAAAAAAAATAGAGAAGATAAATAAGAGATTTACAAACCTTTTACGAGAACAAGAAAGTCTATGAGAACCTTAACAATTTCATGTGGAGTGAAGACGAGTCAAAATACATAGAGTAACTCAAAATCAAGTACAAACAAAACGAACAACATTCATACAACTTCAATTTTCTCATCTTTGAGTGCAAGTATTGGGCATATGATGAATTCATTTTGGTGTTATGATCTCATCAGATGAGAATGAGAAGTTTCAAACATCACTAATTTTACCTCAAAATATCAGCCACAAATTCTTATGTGAATATATTTAGAGTAAGTACAATGCTATTACTGATAAAAGATATTTTGAAGTATCAATTATCCAAATATACTCATGTCATTACAATACTTAAGAATCAATCCATTAGGGGTTAAAATTAAACACTAAGAATGTAAGAAACTTCATAATTAATGTAAGATAATCGAATAAGGTTTTTACTAAGTTCCTAATGATATTGAAAGCAAACAATATTTAACCAAACAACTAGCAACTTAAGCACTAAACTCAAATTTAAACTAGGAAGTGACAAGAAATTAATCTAGAACACTAATTACGGTTTAAGACAATATTAAAAAGTGAATCCAAAAATAAGGTTATTGATTATGGGTGACCTTATAACTAATTTATAATGTCTAATTACTCAAGCAATACTAATCCTTAAGTTTAGAATGCTAACCGAGAAAATTGATGTTTCATTCACAAAAGAGGAGAAACATGTGATTCAAGAATCTTCATGACATGCAGTGCATGTGGTACGGCTATGTTTAAACTTGAGTATTCTTGCTAATGTAAAATTGACAATTTCATATCTTCTAATGACTGTCTTGTGATCTTATTTTGTAAAAGATATGATTTGGCATTTGTAGATAACTACTTCAGGAAAGGTGATTTTGGACGTGCACTGAATAACTTTTTGGCTGTGGAAAAACACTATTATGACATTTTTGAAGATTAATTTGACTTGCACTCGTATTACTTAAGAAAGATGACTTTGCGTTCATATGTTGAAATGCTTAAGTTCTCACACCAATTGCACTCATTCCAATATTTTCACAAAGCAATATTTTGGAGCTATCAGGTGAACTGTTTGTTGCATAAATGTAATCTAACCAGTGTTTTTAAAACCGGACCAGACTGACGGTCCGACCGGATTGAACCACAAACTGAAAGTATGACCGGATTGGGTTGATTATAAAACCCAAGAGTAGTTGGACCAACTAAAAAACCGGATTATACCACCAAAAACCGGAAACCGGTGACCCATCGAATCGTATTAAACCGGGTTCAATTATATAAAAACTTAAAACATGTTTTTTTGTATTTAGTTCTTATGCTTTAACCTAATATTTGATATTTTTAGTTATTTTATATTTTTAAAACAATATAATAAAATTTCTATTAGAATATAACTTTTAGTCTTTTACGATTCTTTTTTTTCCCCTTTTTGAGTGTCTCAGCAAATCATCGCCGCACATCAATACAAAGTCAAGGTATTGCATATTATGTTTTTTTTTAATCATTGTTATTCTATTTTATTTCAGTTTTGTTTTAGATTTAAATTATTGAAGTTTTTATTTAATATTTAATTATTTAGAGGTTATATATGTTGAGTATATATATAATTATTTTACAAATATTATCAAACCCGGTTGAATCCGGTCCAACCATATTAACCCATGATCCAAGAGTTTTCCCGGTTCAGTTACCGGTCTGGTTTTAAAAACACATTGAATCTAACTAAAATATCTACGGTATGGCTCGATGGTAGATTCCATTAAATTAATTGTAGTCACATTTGCCCATCGGCCTGGTGTTGCCTGATTCTCCCAAGTCAACTGCTCAAGAAGAAGAAGATGCAAACGCCATTTTTCCATCTCTGCAAAAGCTTCACTTCTTCTCTACCTTCATGCCATAACCACAATCTATGCTTTGGGTTTCACAATGCTCTTTTAGTCCCTTCCATCTGCGATTTCCGGCGACCCAACCATGGCGACGGGAGAAGAATAGTCGCGCAGAGCTCCAAACCAAACGACGGATATAGCCGTACGGGAAACAAAGGGAAAGCGACCCTGAAGGGTAGTAAAGAGAATGTATGGAGCGTAGATAACGAGATGGCGGAGAAAGAGAAGCGTAAGGGGAAGCCAAAAGGAAGGAGAGGAGGGAAGAGATTAGCTCGAGGAAGGAATGGCATATGTAGTAGGGTTTTGGTTTCAGGGACGATGTTAATCGAGACTGAGACTCTTCTCCAAACCCAGGTTTCGATCGATCTACGTCTATTCAATTTCTCAAATTCGTCTCCGAAATTAGCGATTCTAATCGGAATCTATGAAATTAGGAACCTGTGATAAAGCCAGTTTGGAGAACATTTGCGAGCAGTGTTAGTGGGATATGGAAAGGTGTAGGAGCTGTGTTCTCGCCAATAACAGGAGAGATGGAGCCGATCGAAATCGGGAAGAAGAAGGAGAATCTTTATGATTGCTATACTCTTTCTCGGATCGAAGCGTTGCCATCTCCTTCTGGAGGATCTTCTACATCATCTGAGATACAGAGGAAAATCAATTGGGTTACTTTGAATCCTCATGGAGAGTTGTTCCAGAATGCTGAGATTAAAGAGGAGATTATGATTGACCAGACTGGTGTAGATAGCCGTTTGCCTAAGTTGGAATCTTTTGACTTGAAAGCAAGTGATGTCATGGAAGAGGATTCCATGGGAGACGAGCCTGGCCTCGTTTACTTTGAGGTATGTATGGCTCAGTGTTCTTATTCTGGAATCCTTGTTTGATCCTCTTTTACAATTCACTGAAGAAGCTACTTGGTTTGAGCTAATGGATGCTGTTATTGTCTTTGTAGTTGATGAGCATCGGTTTTCGTGCAATGTCTCTAGGTTTCATTCCTTAAATGTTTTTCATTTACTTGATACACAGGATGGGTCCTATTCCAGAGGTCCAGTGGCAATCCCTGTTGGGGAGATCAGTGAATCAAACTATTACCTCACACCAACTTTCAAGTTTGAGCAGGTATGCCTATTTTTTTCGCTATTATAATATATCACGTTTTGACCTTTTCCACATTTTAAGAGAAAATAAATGGCTCATTGCTCTTTCTTCTCGGGCAGTGTCTGGTGAAGGGTTGCCATAAGAGACTGAGAGTAGTCCACACCATAGAATTTGCCAATGGTGGTGCAGATATACAGATAATGAGAGTTGGTGTTTATGAAGAACAGTGGGTTAGTCCTTCGAATTATGAAGACCAAAGGTAACTCCGACCTGTGATTTATCAATCTCTATGGTATGTCACTGTCTCTGATCCTAGCGATTCATGATGTATTACTCAGTAACAACGACGCACCACTGGAGTTAAAACCATTCTCACAGAGGAAACGCACACAACCATCAGAACTAACAGGATCATGGAAAGTATTTGAAGTAAGTGCAACTCCAATCTATGGAGAAGAAGAGCTGCCAGGTGAAAGCAGTGAAACCACTCCGTACGTGTACCTGTGCACAGAAGCTCTGAAGAGAAGGAACTTACCGGAAAGTTCGCCTTCATTTGGAGAGGAAGAGATGATAGATATGCAAGATGTGTCTGTGATGTGGCTCCCAGGTGGTGTGAGTGCTTACGTGGATGTGAAGAAAGATGGAGTCCTGTGCGTTGGAGTTGGATGGTATTCAGATGAAGGCATCAATCTTGTGATGGAGAGGGATTATGGTTTGGATGGGAATCTTAAAGAAGTTAGATCCAAATCTGAAGTGAAGAGACGATGGTCAGAAGAACCTAAGTAAAACTCTCTCTCTTCTGTGACTTTCCTCCGTTTAATCGTTAGTAAATGTGATGTAAAGTAACAGTAGCTGATGTTTGGTAAAGCTATAATAAATGTTTGATTTTGATATACTATGTATGTGGCGTCTTAATACAGCACTAGACATTTGCCGCCGGTGGCGTAAGTTCTCGCCGAGAAAGATTGTCAAACTTGGGATATTGCTAGGCCAATTGGGCCTAAAGTGTAAGTGAGTTGAGGTTCATTAAGCCCATTGGGTCAGATTTTTGATCAATTCAGAAACAAAACCCGTTCAGGAGACTTTTTAATTATTATTTTTATATTAAACGTCTTTTTTTTTTTTGGTCGAACGAGATTAAACGTCCTTTTTCTTTTATTTTTCGTCTATTGTGATATCCATAAACAACTTTTTTTTTTGTTTTTTTGAAACTTTAAACCACTATTTCTTGTATTATATATGAAAAACGACGTACTTCCCCTCGAAAGTATGATATAGCTGTAGATCTACCCGAAATTTGGACCTCGACACAGATTTCTCTAATTCAAAAGTTTAAGTCGTATTTCCCTCCATTTGAAACATCGAAACCTATTTACACACGTGATAGAAGTTCAAAGCGTAAAACCACTTAAACCATGATTTAAATCGGTTTACTGTTTACCGAAAGATATTTAGCCACTTAAAATTAGAACTAAACCGGTTTATTGACCCGATTAAAAAAATAAACTACTTTTTCAATTAAATATATTTTATTAATCTTCACCATCGGAAAGTTACAATCGACGATGAAAGTGAACAAAAGAGCAGTACAGATGAAATTAGACTAGGCAAAATGACGACATCGAAAATCAGATTTACAAATCTGAGGTTGGGAAAGAGGTTACATGCGAGCCGGACACACCACCAATCCGGCGGACACGAGCATGGTAGCAAAACCCAATCACCGCCGTGGTAGAAGAGTAACCGGAGTTTCCAGATCCGGCCACCGGATCCGCCAACAGCGAGAAATCAGACAGTTTCCCTACTCCTGGAAGTGGCGCGTAACCAAACTCTGAAGAACCCTACGACCAAATCGAGTGATGGTTTGAAATTCATCAATGGGTTTCTCAAAAATGTGAGCAAAAGTTTTGACGAAAAGCTTAAGGAACATGAAAAAGGGGGGAAATTTGAGCCACTGGTTAGCCATCACTGTACCTGAGTAATTCAGCGCCGCAAGCTCGGTGAGCACCATCACTCCATTAACCGAATCGACTAGATTAGTGTCGTGCCGTGACCAAGCCGAGCCTAGCTGAGGCAACACCTTGAACTGACGAGTCAGCGGATTGCATGCGGCGAGGGGTTTGCTAGACTCGGCTGAGTCGATCGAGTCTCCCCAGAAGACGTTACAGGCTGCGGCAATCGAAAAGTGAGGAAATTGAAATGACACGATGTCGTAAGATTCAGCGATGGCTGTGGTGATGCGGAGGCCGGAGAGCGAGTAGATTCAGCGGCGGACGAGTGGAAATGATCTCGGTGAAGCACTGAGAGGTCAAGAGGCCGTTGATTGGCGACGATTCCATGATTGTCTCCTCCGTTGGTTTTGCGGCGGCGGACGGAATCGTGGCTTAGAGAAGGGAAGCCGTTGGTAGTGGAGAAGTTGCATGAGACATAGACGAGGACGAAGAAGAAGATGAGAGCGCGAGATGGGAGAGACAAGAGACGGGTTGTGGTGGTCGAAGACGGTGAGGATTGGTCTCCGGCGTGAAGAAATAGAGAGAGTTTTACCAAAAAATAAATAAAAAAGAGGAAAAACCAGAGGTGCTAATTGCCATATCATAATTTTTTTGAAGATCCATTGTAATAATTTATGAAGAAGACGAAGAAGAGATTTGTAAAGTCATAAATATGTTTTGAAATATTTGTAATTCATAAACTCAAGGGGCTAATTTGTAAAATCATAAATCTTGGTTTACTATCGGGTTTAGCTAGTTTGGTTTTGGTTTAGGTTATAAACCGAGAAAACCAACATTTGTGTGTAAGACCATCCGCATTGCAGACACAATGTCTGTGTCTTCTGCTTTTTTTTTTTTTTTTTAATTGAATTTTTTATGTCGCGACACGTCATCAACCTTTTGGGAAGATTTGTGTCTTCCGAAAGACCCATGTCTCGGATACTGATGCTCTAAATAGGTTTCGATGTTTCAAATGGGGAGAAATACGGTTTAAACTTTCGAATTGGGGGAATCTGTATCAAGGTCCAAACTTCGGGTGGATCTACACCTATATCATATTTATGAGGGGGGAAATACGTCGTTTTTCCTATAAAATTAACAAAAAAAAAAATGTGTTTTATATAATGGAAACTAATAACATTAAAAAAGTAAAGAAAAGGAAAAATAAAAAGTATCAAATAAAAAGTATTAAATATATATATATATATATATATATATATATATATATATATATGATTCATATCTTATTATATAAAGTTGTATCCTTCAACGTGAGCGTGACACGTAGGTAAAATTATAACTCACGAGATCGTGACATTTGTCACTGTTGTTAATTTAGATCTTGACATGTGTCAATTTAATTAAAAAGGTAAAAATGAATTAAAATAAATATTAAAAAATGTTAAACTAAAAAAAAACAGTGGTTAAACTAAAAAAAAAAGAAAAAAAACAATCTATATACAAAAAGAAACTTAAAATCTTAATATAACCAAGAAAGAAAACATTAAAAAAGAAAAAAGGTACATAAAAACAACATAAAAGGGAAACTAATAATAAGTATGACAATAAAAAAAAGGAAACTAGCTAAAAAAAATAAACATGAAAGTAAACATAAAAAAAAAAAACATAATAAGAACATAAAAAGGAAACTAATAATAAAATCACAACAGAAAAAAGGAAATTAACAAAAAAAGAAACTTAAAAAAGGAAACTTAAAAAAAAAAAAAAATCTATATATATAAAAGAGAATGTTTCAAAATTAGTAACTCGCAAGATCGCGACACGTGTCGAGTTAATCGATCAGATTTTGACATGTGTTTAATAAATTTCCAACTATATTATGATAAGTATTTGGTAAATTTCCAATTATATTTTAACACATAATAATATCAATAAAATTAAAATTTATAATCGAATCCTAATCATAAAAAGAAAAAGGAAAAAAAAAATTATAATCCATTCATAATCCTCAAAGTAAAAGGAAAAGAAAAATATTAGTTATGTTTAGATCCATGTTCTAAAAAGCGGCGCCTAGACCGCCTAGGCGGTGGTGGACCGCCGCGATTAGTGTCTAGACGGTGAATTAGGCGGTCAAACGATTTTTTCAAAATGTCAACGATTTTTAAAGATTTTTTTCGAAAACAATCGTTGACTTTTCTTCAAAAAGTTAACATTTTTTTTTTTAATTGTGACGGACATATGGTATGTAACAAAGTTTTGTAAATACATCTAGAAGTACAACACACATGATAATTTGATCATTGAAGAAGATGATGAAGATTTTTCTTTCCTTGTACTTTTTTTTGTCTCTCAATATCAAGACAAATCTATTTTTTGCATCATATGTTTATACTTCTTAAAAAAATTTTGAAATTTAGATGTGAATTTTAACTTAATTTCATAATGTTTTGTTACTTTTATAATCAAAAAAAACTTATTTCATACTTGTTTTGATTAATATATTCATAACTTATAACTTATATATATATATATATAAACTTTAAAATAAAATAAAAATTTTCAAAATTAATCGCTGATTAATCAACGCTTTTCGGCCTAGGCGCAAATCGGTGCCCAACCGCCCGCTTAGCGCCTAGCGCCTTTTCGAACATGGGTTTAGATTAAGGAAATTAAACAAAATTATAAATAAAAGCAAATGTATAAAAAAAAAAAAAAACTATATTACATATTAGAATAAGAAAATTAAAATATACATAACAATCCTAAAAAGAAAAAGAATAAATGCCAAAAAAAAATTAAAAGGAAAAACCATATTTCAATTTTGAATAAGGAAATTTATAATCGATTCACAATTCTCAAAGTAAAAGGAAAAAAAAAAATAGTTATGTTTATATTAAAGAAATTAAACAAAAATTATAAATAAAAGCAAAGGTTTTTTTTTTTAAGAAGAAAACCTATATTACATATTAGAATAAGAAAATTAAACTATATATAACAATCCTAAAAGAAAAAGGATAAAGGCCAAAAAAATTTAAAAAAGGAAAAACCATATTTCGATTCATAATAAGAAAATTTTATTATATAAATCTTATGGTGGGGGGGGGGGGGGGGGGGGGGGGGGTTATTGGTTCTTACATTTTAATGGATTTGGAAATCCAAACCAACTCAAGTGTTATTGGTTCAATAATTTTGAAATCCATATTCAAATCTAGTGTTATTGGTTATATGATTTTAAAATCCATGTTAAAATCAAGTGTTATTCAATAGTAAGGATTTGCATAAGGATTTGATTTTAATTTGGATTTGAATGGATTTACAAGTGCTTTTAAGAGTAAAATACAAAGGAGCAAATATCGAGTAAAACCTTGTTATTTAGTTGGATTTGGATTTACAAATGTTTTTTTTTCCAAGATGAAACACGAAACAAAAAAAACTCAACATTAACGAAAAAATTGTACTTGCATGTGCTGGTTTAAATAACTTTATTCGAAATCACTGTCGAACAGATAGTTTTCCTGAAGAAACAAATTCTGATGAAAAAGAAGAAGATCTTGAAGAAGTTAATAACAATGATGAAAACTTGGAACTCAAGATCAAGAAAAAGAACATGTCAATCAATTGAGAGCAATAATTGCAATAAATATGTTGGCAGATTCCATATTTTAGGAGAATAATAGATGATTAGTGAAAGGAAAAAGAACGAAAAGTCTTTTTGTTTTTTTGTTTTTATTTTATTTTATTATAATACTAAAATTATTGTAAATCTATTTGAATGATTTACAATAATCTATTTATTTGAATTTGAAATCTAACTTATTTATTTTGAAATCCACTTGTCTGATTTTAAAATCAATGAATTCATTAGAATTTCTAAATCTGAGAAATCCATTAAAATGCAAGAACCAATAACCTCCACTTAATGTTTCAAAATTTTAAAATCACCTGATCGCGAAAGATGTCAAGTCAAAGTTGGAAAATTTTCAAATCGATTAATAAAAAAAATTCGAAAAGGTAAATCAAACAATGATCAATTAAGAACTTATTCATAATCTTAAAAGGTAAAGTTACTAAAAAATTTTAAAAATAAATTTATCCTAAAAGGCAAAATAAATATAAAAAAAGAAAAAAAATCTTTAGTTTTTCCATTAAGATTAAAGAAATTAATCCTAAAAAGAATAGAATTCTAATTTTTTACTTCTATATAAACCACAATTTAATAGTATGTCAATTACACACCAAATAATTAAAAGTTTAATAATTGTATTCAAAGCAATTTACTGCATTTGCTTCACCAACCAAATAATTTTCTTAAGGTATATATTTATTTCACCGGAAATTTTGTTTTTAAAATTTATGTATTATATATTTTCACGGGTGATCTAATTTTATTTTCTATTTTTTCGTTTTTAATTTTTTCACGGGTTATAAAATATTAAATTACAAACTCGCATATATGCGGGTACTTATCTAGTAATATATAAAACTAGAAGAAGAAAAAATTTGTTATTGTGTGTTTGGTAATTCTTGAACCTTCTCATTCATTTAAAATGATTGTTTATCAGATTTATGGATAATATGAATCAATTTTGAATTTTCTTAAATTAAATACGAATTACTAAACATAATTCATTGATAAGTACTATAATCTACAAAATAGCCTAATATATATATATATATAATCTTGGGCTTATAATACTCTAAAGCCCAATATGATAAAAAAAAATTAGGGCATATTCTATATTTATTCTTCTTTCAATTCAATGGTGGTTAAATATAAAAATGAACAATTTACCCAAATTTAAAAGCGAAGGCTATTGGGTTCAATTTTTGCTTTAACCTTTCCAACTAACTTAAAATTTTACGTAGTGTGTCTATTAGTATCAATTTTTATTATAGTCATCATTTTTTCATTTTTCTCTCACCACTCTCTTTTCCACTTGAGAAGGAGAACTCTTTTCCTGAGAAGGAGAAGGATACCCGGACTAACCTGATTACTTAACCCATTTTGCAATAAACTAAAATTAGGATTTAATTCGCGTTAATTATAGCGCAGAGTAAATTTTTCTTAAAACATTGTTTTAAATATAAGAAAGTTACTTTTATCTAAATTTTAGAATATAACTAACTAATATTATAGATAAAGTTGTCAATTTATAATAATTTATCTATTTAACCTGTTTTGCAGTGAGCTAAAATATTATTCGGGCCAACCCGCAATAACTTATAATCTTAAAAACATAATTCTAATATGCACCGTTAAATGACTCTAGTTTTTGTGGTTAGTCTACGAAATCTTAAAAATATAGTTTTTTTGTGTCTAACTTTTTATAAAATTAGTAAAATATTTTTAAATTTTTGTTTTGATGTATATTCAAATAAAATATAATAAATTATAGTGAAAAATATAGCAAGATTTTGAATAGATTTTTTTTTAAATATATATGAATTGATTATTATTTTAATATATATAGTATTAAAAATAATTAAGAAATTAAATAATAAAGAACCTCTTTAATGCAAAATATATACTTTTCATATTCTAATCAATAATTTTAAAAGACTATTATATCATAATCCTATTTCAATTATTCTTTGTTATTTATAATGGTATTTCATGTAATAACTTAAAAAACAAAGTTCATTTTTAAAAATGTCTTCTTAAATAATATTATAGAGATATTATTCGGAATAATCCACAAAAACCTATAATCTTGAAAACATAACTCTAATTAATATGCACGGCTTAGTGACAATGAGCTTTGTGGTCAATCCACAAACTCTCAAAAAATAATTTTCTCCTGTCTAACTATTTATAAAATTAGTAAAATATTTTTCAAATTTTGTTTTGATATATATTCAAATAAAATATAATAAACGTAGGGAAAAATATTGCAAGATCTTGAATATATTTTCTTTGAATATGTATGAATTGATTATTATTTAATATTATCATAATAATTAAGAAATTAAATAGTAAATCAATTCTTTAATGATAAATAAATATTTTCTATATTCTCATTAATAATTTTAAAAAATAATTATATCATTTTCTATTTCAATTATATTTTCTTATTTGTAATGTCATAATATGTAATAACTTACAAAACAAAATTTATTTTAAAAAATGTTTCTTAAATAAAATTATAAAGATTATAAAGATTCCTATATCTTTCATATTTTAAGATGACATATTAACATTATCATCAAGGAGAAGAAGCAGTCGTTTAGTTTACTTCACCACACGACACCGTTTTACACAAAAGGGGAGAAAAAAACGACGTGACGTTCTTAAGAAGAAGGAAGGCCTTATCTTTCTCCAATCCTCCTTCGTCAATGGCTTCCACACTACTTCTTCAGTTTCTCTCTTCTTCTACGAATCTCAACGTCGCAGTCCCAAGAACCTATAGCTTCAATTTACAGAACAATCGTCGAACAATGAAATGCTTTTCGAATCCAGAGCCAAAGGATCAATTTCTCGATCTCACACCTGCACCTGAATCGATCAACACGACGAGCGCCGAGAAGTTCCCAATTGAGAAACGGAGAAGATCCGAGATCATTCGCGACAGAAAACAAAGAGGGATCGTGAAGCCTGAGCCTCCGAATTTCGAGATTGGTTGGAAGAGAACGAAAGAGATAAACTTGGAGAAGCCAAAAGGGTATGTGATAATGGATTTCTTAGAGAAATTTGAAGGGTTAATGGCGAGAGAGTTTGGGTCTAAGGAGCTTCTGGCTAAAGCTGGGGAGATAGTCGCGGAGAGAGCGAGAGAGGAAGCTGAGGTTTTGAGAGATGAAGGGAAAGTTGAAGAGAGAATGGTGACTGAGCTGTTTAGGGTTTTGAAACTGATGGAGATGGATTTAGCTATGGTTAAAGCTTCGGTGAAAGAAGAAACTTTGAGTGAGAGGATTGAAAAAGCTAGAGCAAGATGTAGACAAGCTATTCTTGTTGCTAATTCTTTCTGAGACAATTTGGTTTCCCAATTCTTCTTCTTCTTATTATACCTGCAAATTGAGTAAAGTATATGGATTTGTTTATAGTCACACGAAGCTCTCTCATTTAGCTGGAGGAATTTTGGATGTTCTTGTTGGATTTATGATCCATCTCATTTAGAAGAAGGATTGAAGAATGTGAAGAACTACAAGTGGATTAGGGATTGGAAATTTGAACTTAAAAAAAAAAGAGAACTTTGGAATGAAGAATGAAAACAGAGAATCATGCTTTTGAATTGCAATTTGTAAAGAACATAAAATGGGTTTGGGAAGAAAATACTCTTTTTTTCTAAGGAATTAAATGCATCCACTAATTTCATTTGATTAGATATGTTTACCAATTCCCATGCTTTGTTGTACACCACACATTAAAAATGAAAGCTTTAATAGCGTCAAGCTTTTTCTGAAGACAGCAACAATGGCGGCTCTCAGATTCTTCTACGCCGTAGAGATGTCGCTACCATGTTTGTCTCCATGCCCATCGTCGCCGATATCTCTTTCATCGTCTTCTCCGAGATACAATCTTCTCAACACAACAAACAAGAGACCATATTCATCAAGAAGTTGCAGAACGTTGCGAATCAGTTGTTCATCTTCCTCTACTGTCACCGACCAGACACAACAATCGTCTTTTAACGACGCTGAGATGAAACTCATTGACGCTTTGATCGGAATTCAAGGCCGTGGCAAATCCGCCTCTCCGAAACAGCTCAGTGTATGTAAAAAAAAATTAATTCTTAATTTCCGGCATGTTTCTTAATTTATGTCTGATTTGAAACATTTCTGCTCTAGGATGTTGAATCTGCTGTGAAGGCTCTTGAAGGTTTAGAGGGCATTCCAAACCCTGTACGAGTGTTTTCTTGTGAACCCTTTCATCTTCTAATTTCAATATTCTGTTGTGTTTTGTTCTTTGCTCATTTTGGTCTTCTTTTGGGAATAATTCAAAATGTTTAGACAGAGTCTGAATTAATCGAAGGTCGTTGGCAATTAATGTTCACCACAAGACCTGGAACTGCATCTCCAATCCAGGTCAGTTCTTCTCACACATTCATTAATATTCCATCTTCTAGATGATCGTATGTAAGTAATGGAATGATGTGTTTCTGCAGAGAACATTTACAGGAGTAGATGTGTTCACTGTGTTTCAAGATGTATACTTGAAGACAACAAACGATCCTCGTGTTTCAAACATTGTTAAATTCTCGGACATCATTGGAGAGCTGAAAGTTGAGGTGAGATTATTGTTTTTAAGTCTCTGCATGAAGAGACTCAGAGAATTTATACTTCTTTGTTCTTTTTAACAGGCAGTTGCGTCCATCAAAGATGAGAAACGGGTTTTATTTCGTTTCGATAGAGCAGCTTTCGCTTTAAAGTTCCTTCCTTTCAAAGTTCCATATCCCGTTCCTTTTAGACTTCTTGGTGATGAAGCAAAAGGTTGGTTAGACATAACGTATTTGTCACCTTCTGGAAACCTTAGGATCTCAAGGGGAAACAAGGTAAATGAGTTTCTTGATTCTGATAAAGAAGACTAAAAGCTCTTTAGCGTTTTTTTATCCATAAGGCGATATATCTAGCACAGGGAACAACGTTCGTTCTGCAAAAAGAAATCGTGCCTAGGCAGAAATTGTTAGCCACCATATCTCGAGACAAAGGAGTAGCAGAGGTAATGTGTAATGCATTCAACAAACCTGAAAATGACAAACGGTTTTTGGATTTGAAATGGAATTAATGGATATAACCACAGGCTATCGATGAGTTTCTTGCGTCGAATTCTAATTCCGCAAAAGATGATTACGAACTTCTAGAGGGAAGTTGGCAAATGATTTGGAGTTCACAGGTGAATTTTCTGATAACTTCACCCTTTGTCTGAACAACAAATTTATTTTTTTGGATAAGCAAATTTTCCGGTTTTTGTGTTGCAGATGTATACAGATAGTTGGCTTGAAAATGCAGCAAATGGTCTTATGGGGAGACAGGTAAACACTTTATTAAATGTCTTTAGTAGTATATAGTATATTGTTGCTTCGCCTTGTTTCGTTTAGCAAAAATGAGGATTTGATTCAGATCATCGAGAACGATGGAAGAATAAAGTTTGAAGTTAACATCATTCCGGCATTTAGATTCTCCATGAAAGGCAAATTCTTGTAAGTCTTTTTTGTCTTTCAGAAAGTCATTTTACTAATCTTAGTGATATTGTTTCTTGATTGGTTTCATCATCTCTGCAGGAAATCAAGTGGCAGTACCTATGAACTGAAGATGAACGACGCAGCAATTATAGGCGGTCCATTTGGATATCCGATCGAATTGACAAACAACATCGAGCTTAAAATTATGTAAGATCTCTCTATCTCCTTCTTCTACATTCACATGAGAATTGTTAACAAAGGTAATCGAACCAAAATTGGTATATCTTTATAATGAACAAACCGAATCGAAACCAAATTGGAACTGATTTTAGTGTAACCTAACCGATAAACCAAAAAAAAAAAAATCATATTTTCTATTTACATGTAAATCATATATACAAAAAAACATATGATCCATTGATCAAATGTGTTTTTCTAAGTTATTTTTATCAAAAAGAAAACTGAATTCGAACCTGAACCTAAAACCAAACAAACATTTGACAAATCAAAATGAATTAAAAAAAAAACATTTGGTTTTAGTTTCTCTATAAAAGTTTAGAGAAATTGGAAAAAATCCACCGAAGCAAATCGAATAACCGAATGTTGGCTCATGCTAAATGCTAATACAGAAATTCTTACTTTAATGTTTGCAGCTACACAGATGAGAAGATGAGAATAAGTCGAGGATTTGATAATATTATTTTTGTGCACATTCGGGACATTTAGTTGCGTTAAGGAGATCGACCGAACAAGCAATGAAGCCAAAACGATGGAGACTTCAGGTTCAAGTGACTATGTCTTGCGTTTCACGAAATCTACTGTGTCTACATCCACAAAAATTGCTTGTCTCTTTTTATATAAAAAAAAACTATCAAATGTTTTACAACAATGGTAGATGATTGTTAAAAGTCTTTGATCAATAGTTTTTTTAGATTCTAACAATAACCAGAAAAAACAAGAAACCACATGACCTGAGATGATGATATAAATTTCTGTACTAATGTCTAAATTAAGACAAAAAGAAAAACATAAAAAAGTTTTTAGTTGAATATTTTTCTCCAGCTTGTCTTAATCCTCTAGGAATATTGATTTTCCACCGAGAAATTAAATCTGAAAAGAATCTCACTAACAAGGCAACTTGCCACTAACAGCTTCCGGTGTAATTAATTACTCTGTCAAATTACCATTTTTTTCCTAGAGAAAATTAGAAACAACAACAAAAAAATGGAAACTGTAACATTAGAACAACAACAAAATGGAAACTGTAACATTAGAACAACAACAAAATGGAAACTGTAACATTCTAAAGAATCATCGAAAATGATACAGAGAAACATAATACTGGTTTTCCAGGATTTACTCTCTCAAATTTCTCCTTCAAATACTCTTTTCTTTTCCTCTATTTTTCTTTTGCTATTAGCCGTAAATCTATCTGTCTCTGTCTTTTTTTTTCTTTTTCTTTTCTGTCTCTTCAATTTGTAGTGATGGATATCGACCAGACAAGTAATGAATACAAAACGATGGAGACTTCCGGTTCAAGCGACTCTGTCTTGTTTCTCACGAAACACATGAAACCTAATGCGACAACAAAATACAAAGGTGTGGTTCAACAGCAGAACGGTCATTGGGGGGCTCAGATATACGCAAACCACCAAATGATTTGGCTTGGTACTTTCAAATCTGCTGCTGAAGCCGCGGTGGCTTACGATAGCGCATCCATCAAGCTCCGAAGCTTCGACGCTAACTCGCACCGAAACTTCCCTTGGTCTGATTTCACAGTCCACGAACCGGACTTTCAAGGTCCCCACACAACAGAAGCTGTGTTGAACATGATCAAAGACGGTTCTTACCAACACAAGTTCAGAGATTATCTCAGAGTAAAATCTCAGTTGGTCGCCAACATCAACATCGTGGGATCAAAACAGAGCCGAGGAGGAGGAGGAGAACAAGAATCAAACAAGTGTTTCACGTGCAAGCTGCTTTTTCAGAAGCAATTGACACCAAGCGATGTTGGAAAACTGAATAGGCTTGTGATACCTAAGAAGTATGCAGTGAAGCATTTACCTTTCATAAGCGATGATCAAAACGAGAGAGAAGAGGGAGAAATGGGAGGATCTGTTGATGATGTCGAGGTTGTGTTTTATGACAGGGCAATGAGACAATGGAAGTTTAGGTATTGTTACTGGAAAAGTAGCCAGAGCTTTGTCTTCACCAGAGGATGGAACGGTTTTGTGAAGGAGAAAAATCTCAAGGAGAGCGATGTTATCGTCTTTTACACTTGCGATGTCCCCAGCAATGTCAGGACATTAGAAGGTCAGAGTAAGAACTTCTTGATGATCGATGTTCAATACTTTTCAGACAATGGTTTCGTGGTTCCCAAGGGAGTAAACAAGACGGTTCATGACAGTTCTGATGAAGAAATGAAAACAGGAAACGTCTTTAGCCCGAAGTTTGAAGATGAAGAAACCAAATCAGAGGTGAAGAAAGGAGGGTTTATGCTGTTTGGGGTTATGATCCAATAGCTACTTTGATACTAGGGATATTTAATAGCTTAATTAGAGTTTGGTTTTGATTTGTACTACGTAGCCTCTTGATTTACAAACTTGTGTTTCAGTTTTGATATATAACATTAATTAGAATAAATGTCTCTCTTGATTAGATAAAAGAAGAAGACAAGCCGAAAAAGGCTTCAATGGTTCTTTTTTAGAGTTTAGACAAAGCCACCTAAATGCTAAAACCTACCATGAACAAAACAATCCTAAAGAAGACATTAAGTTAATGTCACAAAATCAAATAGCCACAAGAAGTTTTGACTCTCCGCTCTATATACTCCGTACAACGAGACTCATCTTCTCAAGTGAGTCTCCGCTTACATCTCCTTCGAGTTCCATCGCCCTCCATGTCAGGAGAATCTTCTACAACAGTTTCTTCTTGTACAACCAAACCTCGGTTTCTCGATAGTTTTCTTATCGGCGTTGTCTGAGAATCTTGTATGAAGTCTGCTGATGCGGAGGGGCAAGAAGATGAAGCGATTGCAGTTTCTCTGTGTGGCATTAACTCTTCGCCCATTGGCACCATTTCAGACATCAGCTGTTGACACATATCATTACCACAAAAAATCAGGAATCTTCAGGACATACTATACCAACCGAGAGTTCGAAATGAGCAAGATTCTATTTTATTACCTTCCAATCTTTGAAATCTAATCTAAACACAAAATGATTATAAATGACTTCCCCTGACATCACCAGGTTTGCAGCGGGTGCATTTCTCGGCACTGAAGATAAATTCGGAGATTAGATATAAGTGAAACGAATCATATATCAGAACCAGAAATAAGAGGATGAAAATGTAATCTTACAGGCAAAATGAGAACCACTCTTATCGACAATGATCTCTACTCGTCCGTCTTTGGCCAAGAAAGATAGAGCGAACAAATTCTCTACGGTCTGTGCAAATGATCTCCTGTTGAGCACCAAATTCTCAAGCCTCACGCGCTTCTTCTGCCGTAAGATGTTAAACATTATCGCCATATTCTTGTCTGTATCTGTTTTCTCTTCTGATTGTGTGTCATCTACCTGTTGGTTACGACAAGTACTCAAATCAGCTCTTTTTTTTCTTATCTAAATCCAAACTACATAGCAATCAACAAGTTCCAGACGAAGCAGTGCATCATATTTCACAACAAAACCATTGCAAATCAATCAACAGACGAGAGATTCCAATTTCACTTTGTTCTTTGTACAATTAAACAGTGCCCACGACATATACAACATTGCTAATGACTTTTAAATGTCACTGAACAGGCTCAGATATAAAGCATTCGACAAAGCTAGGTGAGGAGTAGAAAGTTACAGATGTGAAGTCTAGAAGATATAATGAACAACATATACTAAATATTAGTTCAATATTGGTCATATACTCAAACAAAACAGGGTCTGCAAAACAATTCTTACCTCCTCTGGACGAACGCCTTCACCAGGCTTTGTACGTTTTCTGTGGACTGCCCTTTTCCTTTCCTTCAATTCAGTGTCCATCGGTCCCAACCTGATCACGAAACAGGAAAACAAACCTTATTTTAAAACAGAAAACCCTCAGCTGTAACAAAGCAATGTAAAGTGTGGTTGTTTTGAGAACTCACATTGTGGAACAACCACATGATACCAAAACTGTAGAACAGACAGCAAGCCCAAGATCCTTCCATTTTAGAAATACTTGGGCAGTTTCATCAGCATCAATACCTAAAGAAGCCTGACCAAACCCATTGACCAAAGCATTAACAAACTCAGCCGGAGAGACCCCACTAGCAGACTGAGACTTCACCGACGACATTATGGTGTTTGCTATATCCAGAAATGCCTCCGCGTCTGCAACTTGCTCCCTAGGCTTCTGAACTGCGTGGAAATTGTAACCAAACCAAAAAAAGAAGGTATTTTCAGCAAGACAGAATTGGCATTTTTCATTGCTAAAACAACTAACTTAAGAACTTTCTTAAAACTGCAGATACTGAGAGATGAAACCAAAGAATGACAAGTTCCTAGAACATCTCCGGCTCATAAAATCCACATAAAAGAGCTGCATTTTCATCATTCGTGAAATGAGACCAAACAAACGGGACTATAAGTTTTTTCCACCAAGGTTAAAGCATGTGAGTACCTTTCTGGTGCAGGTTCTCAAATTCACTAAAAATTCGGGAGAACTTGTCCGAATCAACCCTCGTCAAATCATCTTTAGAATCTGCAAAACAAAAGAAACGTCAGAGAAATCGACAAAACATTGTCAAAAGAAAAAGAAAAACCCCAAATTTTTCAATGAACATTAGAGATAAGCGTTTGTACGCACCGCTGATTTTGTTAATTAGGGCGAGATACTGAGATCTGAGAACCCTCCGATCAGAAACACCCTGTTCTTCCTCCTGAGTCGGCGGCTCGTTGGGTTGCGCGGAGTCAGCTACGCTCTTCTTCTGCTTCTCTTTCTCTTTCTTCACAGATCTCAACCGCTCCGACTCGTCGACTCCTCTCCTGCCACGGGATTCACCGGTTGCTTCCGATTCTCGCTTCACCGTCCTCCTCATGATGATTCCAGAATTATCCGACGAAGGGGAAAAAGTAGAAGCGAAAGTAGAAGAAGAAGAAGAAAGAGTCGAGAAAATAGAAAACCCTAACGGCAGACAGAAATTGGGGATTTTGATAATTTGAGGGGAAAAGGAAGAGAAAACTCGACGATTTTCCCGCCGAGCCCAAACAAATCACAAAGCTTCCTAATTTAATTGTGCGCACGCGAAAAATTGGGCCGAATGAAAACTTAACGCAGCTAGAAGGTGTTAAGTAACTTTTAAAAATAATCTCTATAATATTATTTAGAATACATTTTTGAAAATAAATTTTATTTTATAAATTATTACATAAAATACCATTATTAATAATAAAAAATAATTAAAATAGAAAAGGATATAATTATCTTTTACAATTAGTGGTAAAAATATCAAAAATATTTATTTTGCATTAAATATGTTATTTACTATATATTTTTAAAATAATTTAAATAATAATAATCAATCTATATATTATATTCAAAGAAAAAAAAATACTGATATATTTTTCACTATATTTTATTATATTTTATTTGAATTTATATCAAAATAAAAACTAGAAAAATATTTTACTAATTTTATTAAAAAGTTAGCCACAAGAAAATTATTATTTTTTAAATATTTTAAAGAGTTTCTGAACTAATCACAAAACTAGAGTCATTAAACGGTGCATAATAGAGTTATGTTTTCAAGATTATAGGTTTTACGGATTAGTCCGAATAATATTTTAGTCCACTGTAAAACGGGTTAAATAGATAAATTATTCCGTTTGACAATTTTATCTATAATTATGAGTTAGAAATATTATAAAATTCAAATAAAATTAATTTTTAAAAAATTTCAAAATAATTATTTTAAAAAAAATTATCCTGTGCTAATTATAGCGCGGATTAAGTCCTAGTAAGAGTATTAAATTGAGATTTGTCAAATTAATACAACAACTTTCGGCGAATTAACAACAACAAAAAGAAGGTAAAAAGTTAAACTAATAATCATGATTACATTTGGGTTATCATTGTTGCTGCTGCTTAAGATCAATGTTTAAAGCCTAAGCTTCTTAAAGCCCATCTAAGCCCACTAAGAGTTTTAAAACGAGTAAGCGCAATTCTGGCTTTTCGTTTCAGAGTACCACATCGGAAGACTGGGTGTAATTAGCAGCAGAACTTGTACTATAAATAGAGGCTCTCTCTTAATTCAGAAAAATCACGCAGCCATGTGGTGACCACAAAGCGAACTATTCTTTCGCCTTTTACTAAAGAATACCGTGTGCTCTTCACGCTAAGTGGCATACGCCTATTTTTGGAGGGTCCTTCTTTCGAGTGGGCCCAACAATAATTAGTCTGAAATTTTTGCCTGGTTCGAGGTTGTTATCTCTAAACCGATTCCAGTCAATGCTTTGAGTTGGATTTAATTCAATTGATTAGTCACCGTTGCTTCTGTCTACTTGTCAAATTATACCATATCCAACGGTGTATAAAACATTATATGAGGCCTCTTCTTGGTTAGTAATGTTAAACCATTGTTATTGTTGAATTTTAAACCGGTTAAATCTCTAGTCTCGGGGAAAAATACCTGGAATCGAACCAAATTATAAGAAACCGAACCGAAGAGTTATAAATACTTGACTGGTTCTCTTATAAAATAATTCGGGTATCTAAATCGAAATATACGAAATTCAATTATATACTTAAAATATTATGTATATTTAGTTTTGAAATAACCAAAATACTTAAAATTATAATTATAAACTGAATATATAAGTTATGTTTAAACCGAAATAACCAAAATACTCGAAATATTTAAAAATCTTTAGTTATATTTGTCAAAATTAAATGAATTTTACAAAATTTAACCAAATTTTATTTAAATTAAATATATTTTTTCGAGAATTATGATAAATTCCTGGTACGTGAAACCCGATCCGAAATCCGGACAGAACCAAACCAAACTCGATCTGAAAAATGAAATACCAATGACGCAATTTGCATGGTGAATCAAGTAAGAAACGAAGCACAGAAATTGAAGGACCTTAATTCAAGCCTACAGGAGAAAGTCAAGGAGCTGAAGGTAAAAAGCTAAAAACCAATAATAAACTCAGTAAACTCCCTAAATTCTTTTAAAAACTACTCTCTCTCTCTCTATATATATATATCCAACGACGATCTCATTATCTAAATTCTATTGATTTTAATTTTTTTGTTCAGGTTAAAAATTGGCTTCTATCAATTTGTCGTCCTTTTTTCCTTGTTTGATAAATGATTGATTCCATTATTTTTATGTTTTTTCTTTTCTTTTTCATTTTGTTATTGGTTTAGTTCTTAATGGAAACATCAAATTCAAACAGTCTTTGTACAACTATTTCATCGATGTCGGTATATTTTTTCGCACCATAGAATATATATTGATATTATTATACAAATTGGACCACTGCAAGTACTTGAACCGTATGGAAATGTGAGAGCCCATTTTAGTAATTATAAGTTGTGTATGTCGGTTTTTATCCTAAACGACGATACAATATATGCTTTCACATTCAATATATATATATATATATATGCTTTCAGAAACGTCGAAATTGAATGATATACAAAAAGAGTCATCAAAATTAAGATATTTTGATACGACCGAAAGAAATGAACTTTATCTTCTTTCTTCTTTCTTCATTTTTCTTTCATTTAAGACTCCTCTTTATATTTCTTTCTATATATAGTAGTGATTATAACTCATTCAAGAAATACGCATAAAACTTTTGTTCTTGTACTTGTTTTGTGACTCGAGAATCTCAAGCTATGGCTGAAAAGGTACTTTATTCTAATTTTTCTTTTTCGGATCTGACTTTCATCGTATCAGTTCTCTTTTTTTATAGCTAAAGACAGTTACTATTAATAGTAACTAATTATTAAAGTAATAATGATCAAATTATATGATGCTAAAACAGGTAACGATGATGAAGTTGAAGGTAGATCTAGACTGTTCCAAATGCTACAAAAAGGTCAAGAAAGCTCTCCGCAAATTCCCTCGTGAGTTTCTTTTCTCTCCCTCTTTAGTTTGATTTTCTGTTCATTTGATTTATTGAGAATGAAAAAAAAAGTCTGAAACTTGATGAGTGGATACGATTTTTGTTTCCCAAAAAAATTAAAAAGAAATCACAGACGAATTATTCGATGAGAAATCCAACACAATCATCATAAAAGTGGTTTGTTACAATCCTGAGAAGCTCATGAACAAACTCTGCTACAAAGCAGACGGCTCTATTAAGTCCATTGGGATCCTCGAACCACCCAAACCACCTCAAGCCCAGGCCCAACCTTCTCAGAAGCCCAAAGAGCCAGAGAAGCCTCCACCTCCAGCTCCGGCTCCGGCTCTTGTCTTGGCTTCGACTCCTCAACTTGTGCCGATGTGGCAACCATACCATTGTGGACCTTATTACGAGGCCCAACAGTACGAGTGTTTTGGAAGGCCCATTTACGATAGCTGGGGAGGTGGGCGACAATGCTGCCACGAATACACGAACCAACAAAGCTGTTTCATCATGTGAAACATTGAACTCATCCCAACATATAAATACAAGAAGTTATTTTTAATTTTCTTCGTCTTATAGCAATATTTCTCTTTCGAGCCATCCTTAATATATATGTACACAATATAGGGATTTTGTTTTCTTGTATATATCTCGTTTTTTTTTTGTTATAACCTATGATATGTAATTTTGATTTGCTCGACTTTCGTTCTTGGTAGGAATATAATAGAGATTTTTTGCGCTATATTATAGTTTCTTTTACCCAAAAAAAAACACAATAACATGAAAGAATAAAAATGAATAAGCCTTGACGTAGGTAAAGCCAATCAAGAAATTTAAAAGTTAGAAGCAACAACAAAATTTGATCATGAAATTTTGATCAATCATCATATTTTACTAAACAGAAATTAATAAATTTTGATATGAGATCATTCGCGATAGAAAACAAAAAGGGATCGTGAAGCCTGAGCTTCCGAATTTTGAGATTGGTTGGAATAGAATGAAAGAGATAAACTTGGAGAAACTTAAAGGGTATGTGATAATGGATTTCTTAGAGAAATTAGAAAGATTAATGGCAAGAGAGTTTGGGTCTAAGGATCTTCTGGCTAAAGCTGGGAAGATAGTTGTGGAGAGAGCGAGAGAGGAAGCTGAGGTTTTGAGAGACGAAAGGAAACTTGAAGAGAGAATGGTGACTGAGCTTTTTAGGGTTTTAAAATTGATGGAGATGGATTTGGCTATGGTTAAAGCTTCGATGAAAAAAAAAACTTTGAGTGAGAGGATTGAACAAGCTAGAGCAAGATGTAGACAAGCTATTCTTGTTGCTAAATTGTGTATGTGTATATGTATTTTTCATTTATTTTTGATGAAAAAAAATAATATGTAAATTACTATTTGGAGCACGAGATGTTCAAAACAAATGTTTTGCTAAAAGGCACATAGCTTTATTATATATGTATATGTAATACATAAGGATAAGATAAACAACATCTTTATTCAATTTTTAAATTTTTTCAGTTTTACAAATAACAGTTTGGTATTGATTCAGTTATAAGTTTTTATCTAAATATGTGTTGTAATAATAAATGTTATCGTTTTCGTGGACCCATGTGTTCATCAATGTCTTTCTTTGAAATCTACTATTAATTCATGAAATTTAAAAGGTTAGAAGCAACAACAAAATTTGATGGTGCACAAATTTTGAACATAAAATTTTGACTAATCGTCATATTTTACTAAACATATAAGCATACCTATCATCATGTTCGATGACGATGGAGAGAAGCATACATATCACCATGTTTTGGGACGGCAACAAAGTCCCATTACCAGCAATGGTAGACATGGGACAATATATCAGTGATATTGAGGCTAGTTTATCTTCTCTTGGCTCAGATTTGGATTTACGTTTTTATTTGCGAGGTGCTAATATCTGTGGTGAAAACCATTTTGGTCTTGTTCATCGTAAGTCAACCTTATTTCGTCATTTCTACTGCAAAGAAATGATAGTCTTGTGCTCGGATTGTAGTTCTCTCCCTCATAACCGGGTTTCCAAACATGAGGCACCAAATTGCAAGCTTGCAAGACTGGTTCTAGATCACGTGCTCAAATATAAACCAGAATATATCCTAATAACATTGAAAAGGTAAACTAAAAGAAAAAGAAAAAAAACACCAAATAAAATTAACAAAAAAGGAAAAAAAATTGTTTTTTATATAATGAAAACAAATAACATTGAAAAAGTAAAGGAAGAGAAAAATAAAAACTATCAAATAAAAAGTATTAAATAAAAAAAAATGATTCATATAATATATAAAACTAGAAAAAGAAGAGGCTTAATTGGGCCATCGTATATATTAGTCTTGTGTATTTAGGTTAAGACTTTTATCTACTTTCACTTTGTATATAAGGCATTGCCTTGACATCACAATCAATAAGAAACATCACAATAGTAGTTATGAAGAGGTTTTTTATTGATTGTGATGTCAAGGTAATGCCTTATATACAAGGTGAAAGTAGATCAAAGTCTTAACCTAAATACACAAGACTAATATATACGATGGCCCAATTAAGCCCAATATATATTTTGTAGATGAGGTATTGTGGGTTATTAAACTCCGTCTATGAATTAAAACCCAAGAAATCCGTAAAATCGAATATGCAATCTAGTTTTTTACCATTAGAAATGCCTTAAGAAACATTAAACCATGAAAAACACTCACCAAGAACCAATTTGGTTTTCTTGTGTTCTTGAGAGACATGCTGATGCGTTAAGCTCTTTCTCTCTCATATGCGGCTTCATAATGTACATTATTGGAGATAACTTAAGAAGTAAAATGTATATCTTGCACACCAAGTATTGTAGGTAATCAAATTCCGCCTATGAAATCCTCGAATGTGCAATCTAGTTTTTTAATAGTTTGAGATGTCATAAGCTCTTTTTTTTTTAACAATCAATTTTTTTTATTGATTTTGCATTAAAAAAAAAAATCATTCATCTCTACCAATTAGATATGAGAAAATCGTATTTTTAACTTTTAGGGATGAAAAATATAGCAGTTTAAATCTTGAGAGAATTACATTAGCACTTTAAACATTCAAGAGAATTATACTAACATATTAAACCTTCAATCTGGCAAAAACATTTTTGCCACCAACAAACGTAACGGAACAGTGATGGTCCGTTACGGAATAATTAACTCCATTAAATTTAATTAAAATGTGGTGATTATTTTATTATATTTGAAATTGTAAAAAAAAAAAATACCTTAATCACAATAGAACAGAACTTTACCCCCACAGAAACAAAAATTAGAAATCCTGGTTTGTTTGGTTATCTCTAATTTCACGTCCGATTTATGATTGATATTGTCGATTATCTGCGATTTTTCTTGAAAATTTAAAGTGCTAGTGCGATTTTCCCTGAAGATATAAAGCGATAGTGCGATTGCTTCATCTCTTCTTGAGTTCTGGTCTTCTACGTGGTTTCTATCCTAAGTGTAACCCGTGCTAGGTCTTGTTTCTTTTTTTAATCTTTGTGGTTTTTATCTGATACCTCTATTTATTTTTATTAATTCAAGAAAATCTTTGTGGTTATTTATTTTCTACTCTCTCATTATGTTGTGGTAATGTGGTGTTACTAATAATAATAATAATAAATAATCTTAATTCCATCCTTAATTCGGATTAAAAAAACGAATCGTAATATGCGTAATATCGCTAAAGTAATCAATTTAGCAATACCTTTTAACCTAACAAACCTTTTTGGTATTACTATTAGCTGATGATTAACACTTGTAACCTTAAGAAGAAAACAATTATAATATCTTGGCACGTGTCTCTCCTACAACTTAGTGCACCTTCACATGACTCCCCGAGAGAGCAAAGAAAAAAACAACAAGACATGGTCCCCAACTATAATGCAGGCAAGATTTTGCCCCATCTTTTTATTTTCTCTTTTCTTTTGGGGCCGATTCAAAATAAGAGAGTAAACAAATTATTATATACCTTAAAATATATAAATGTTTCTTTAGTTTGGTTCCAAATTCACATGTTAGCACCTCTTGTAAAACACTTCAATGCTTAGCAAAATATGTTAGATGTTTCTCTAGGAAAATCTCAAATGCAGCTTAGGGTCAAGCAGTGTAACAAAGAAGAATGATGAGAATAACTTAAATCGCAGTGAAAAGTTGGTCTTTCTAACTTTTATCGCGAACCCTTTGACCAATACGAAATCGTTTTCTCAATGTTTGATTTTTCAATCATTCTGATCATATTCTATTTTCAAGATTTATAAATGTCTATATATTTTTTGACAAACGAACCATAGAACATGGTTGATGATGGCTCTAAGTTCTAACAAAAGAAAATAATTAATTACCCTGAATTATTCTTGAGTTAAAAGAAGCTTTTCATCATGGTACATCACTTCTGTTCTGTTTTTCATTTTTTTTGGGGTGTAAGAACAACATACAATAGCTTCGGAGTTCGAACCATTACACAAACTTACTTTCTTCTTCTTTTCTCCGACCAATAAAGGTTTGAACTTTACAAAACCCTCTTGACCATCAGCCACCAACTTTAGCTCTGTTCATGACCTCTTCTCTACTTTGCTATCTTCGACTTTCTCCAAAGGCCGAACGGATTCTTCTATGCACAAATCCCTCCCTGGCACGCACGCACCCGCGCATACTTAGACTTCTAGTTTCACGCACTAGAGCATCTACATCTTGCCCGACTCTCTTGGAGCGCCTGACCAAAAAATCCAAATTTTCAGTTTTAAGGGAAAAGAGGAAAGCAAGAGATTAGTGTGCAATACTAGTGAGAACATTACCTTCACTTGTTCTTGCAGGTCCTTGATGTACTGAACCGCAAGATCCAACATATCTGCTGTGTTTGTTTGCTGCATATCAATTAAAGATTATAAATACATTGAGCAAAGAACGTGAAAGCATGAGAAAAGGAAATAAGAGAGGAAGATCGATTTCACCGTGTCCATGTTTGGAACAAGGTCTTGCAGCTTCCTCATTCTTTCACTGATCTTGGTTCTTCTCACCTGTTCCAAAACATTTTGTATATATGTATAACCTTACGAGAAACTAATATTATATTATCATGGAGTTAATGTCATTGAGCATGATAGTAGGAGAAGGAATTACTCTCTCGGCAATGCTCCGAGGATGAGTGGCGCAGCCACGCTTGGCTCTGATCTTACACGGGATAGAATCCGAGAGTAACTGTTCAATATCTGATAAAGACTTGGGCAAACTCATGTGATGCGCCAGAGGAGGGCGTCTACTCGCCGAATCTTCATCCTGTTAATTAATTTCATCACTCCAATCAACCAAACAAGAACAGCAGCGGAAAGTATCACCGCAAGAAACATCAAAAAGTTGCTTCTTTTTGTTTTCAATGGCGACAGAATTTGGAAAACACAGAACACATCTCTCAGCATGAGCTCATTCATACCTTGGTTTTGTATTGATCTAGACCACCAGATTGGGTCCTTGCAATTGCCGAAAGCTTAGACGAAGCAGAGCCATCATTCCCAAACGAACGGTTAAAGCCACCAGAGAGTGTACGAGGAGGCAATCTAGAGGAGAAACCAGGTTTGACATCAATCTCAGAGATCGAACTCATCGGTCTAGAAGCTGAAGGAGGGAGCTTGCTTCTAGGAGTAAGCGATGAAGTTTCAGTCTTGGTTGTGTTCATTACATTACCTCCTCCAAAACCACCCATGCTTTTCATTACAGCTGCATATGCTGCAATTTGCAAAACAGAAAACCAAAGATGTTCAAAAGAGAATACTTTCGCCATTAATAAAGATCAATTTTGTGTTACTAATTGCAGATTCTACTAATTAATTTACTAATTATTGAATCCCAAAATCTATTCGTGTTTTTAGTCCTATCAAATCCAAGGCATATTCTCAAAAAGTTACCAGAAAAGGAAATAATTTGAAACCAACTTCAAAATTTTTAGAAAGTGGGGGCAAAAGAAGATTTTTCTCGAACCTGTTTCGACATCTACAGAGGAAAACAATCCGGCAGGCGAGCTATTATGTCGGGCGAGATTATTCGCATCATCTTTCTCTCGTGGTCTTTTCTTCTGACCTAAACTCCGCACCACCGAATCATATCCGGTTGAATCGGGAGCCAACTCATCACCCACGACGACGACCGGAATATCTACCTCCTCCGTCTTCACCTCCGGATGTTTCTTCTCCGTCCCGCCACTGTTGAAAGTGTGGTGGAGGAAACTATCGACGTTGTTGCTTGTGTCGGTGGTTTGTAAGAAGCCAGACAAGATTCGCTCCGTCTCGGGGCTAGTCGGCCGATCTAAAAACTCCTCGATCGATTCTCTGTCACCGAAGCTCGAGAAAAACGAGCTCGGCGCGGATTGGTACCGAATCAATCCAGAGTTTCTCGGTCTCTGGCGGTGTTGATGATCGTGGAGATGGAAGTGGTGCTGCTGAAATTCTGACTCCATCTTAGTAGCTTTAGTGTTATTCTCCTCCTGTGTTATTTTCTCTGCTGGAAAAGATATCACCGGAAGTTTCGCCGGAGAGATTTTCCCGGAGAGAAAACACGAGGGAAGCTTATGTGAGAGAGAAAGAGGAGAGGAAGAAAAAAAACAACAGAAGGCAGGTAGAGATTGGGATTTATGTACGTTTAGACAAAAATGCCCTTTGTGGTGTCTTCTTATTACGAGTGGAAACCGTGACGCTGACACGTATGGGGCCATGTGAGGACCACATTATTTTATTGTTTGTATATTATTTTCGATTACATTGATTTATATATATAACAGTAAAAAACATTTTTCTTGCTCGGAACAACAACTTTTTTTTTTCTTTCTTAAAAACAAATATATCTGCTTCTTTTTTTTTTTCAGTACTAGTATCCAATAAATGGATTTTGTAACAAGGACGTTCTTGTTTTAATTTTTGTGAATCTTGGTATTTTATGTCGAGTTGAATATTTACAATCGATGTAATGATCAATAATGGTAATCTGTTGTATTCAAGCGAAAGAAAATTTAGCTGTTTTTAAGTTTTTATATTTTTATCCTTTTTTTAATTAGCGTTTTTTGCAAATCAATCTCTAAAGTTGATTTTTTTTTACAGATTTATCATCTAGTTACAGAAAATACATGTCAATACTATCAAATCCGATTCAATCCGCAATATAACATTCAGTAGTTCATCTAAACTACGTTGTTTTGGGTGTTTTTTAAAAAACAAATAATATAAAATCGAGGTTCGAACTCAAAACTTCTACAAAAAATTCATCTTCTTTTTAATTAAACAAGTGATATTAAAATCCGCAATTATTGACATGAATGAGAACTTTCAAATAACAGAGATTGATAATGATAAAATGACGACTATATATTATTGAGGGATATAAAGCAGTTGACTTAAAAAGCTAAAAAAAAAAAATGGCTGAGAAAAAGAACTCACAGATGTCGATATGACGCATATTGAAATGACGGACAACTTAAAAAGAAAAACAAACTAGCAGAATATTGTAGTTTAATCCGGAAAATAAAAAATAAAATAGTTGGAGAATCAGACAGGTGTTGATATGCCAATCTAGTGCTCCAAATTTTAGGGAACTTTTCAAGCGACTAAATCCAACTATTCACGCTTAAACACTTATATACCTTGGCATCAAAAAAACAGGACATGTAATCTACCTTTGTTTCTCTATGTCCTTTTTTCAGTTAATTTATTATTTTGGTAAATATAATAAATTATCATTATGTTCTATAAATTTTATGTAAATAGTATAGTATTTTATTGTTGAAAAAAAGGGAGAACAATATGAGAGAAATGAGAAAAGTAGTGAACTATTTATTCAAAAAAAAAAAAAAAAACAAGTAGTGAACTATTAAACATTTCTACCAAGTGTGATGTCTTAGACCATGGGGTTTAACCGTTTACAGAGCAGATGAAACCCAAATTTGGAGTCGCCATGTTTATAATATTTCTTTTTCTTTTGAGGCTTTTTTATTGGTCAGTTGACATAAGTAAAGTGGTTTCTAGTCACCATATATATTCGAGTTGTTCTTTTTTGCTATGAATGTTAATATCATATAAAATGAAGAGTTAGATCTTACAGAGGGAAAATCTAAAAGCAAAACTCCCTTGACAAAAAAGAAATAAAAAACAAGGGAGCAAAACAATTTAAAACACCGAAGCGATCGCTTCATCTAAGCCATAGAGGCATTAGGTTGGAGAATAGCCTTCTATGTCTTCTTGCGGTAATCGTATTGCGGATCTCTCGATCTATGAGCCTGTGAATGGTTAGAGGAGGGATCGAGATGAGGTTGTGGAGAACGTTGTTTCTCTGCTTCCACAGATGGAAAATGGTTGCCTGAACAACTAGTTTCCTCAAATTTGATGGTGCGCCCAATGAGCTTTGCCGTATCCAGGCCATCAATTCAGCCCAAGAGCTGAACATATGATTTGTAGGCCGAAGTCTGGTGATGGTAAGTCTCCACACCTCGCAGCTGTAGTCACAAGCCAAGAGAAGATGGTCTCTTGTTTCATCGATCCTTGAGCAGAAGCAACACACTGTAGGAACATTTAACCCCCATGAAGCTAAGCGAGACCTTGTTGGGAGCCGGTTAAGCTGAGCAATCCACATTGTAAACGCATTTCTCGGGACAGCCCCTTTGAACCACACACATTCTGCCCAGCTCTTCACCTCAGCTCTAGGTCTAATAGCCTCCCAAGTTTTTGAAGAAGAGAACCCCTTACAGTTTCCATCATCAACAATCCAAAAGAATTCATCTACCTGAGAGCTCTGCGAAGGTAGAACAATGGTGGTGAGGTAAGAATGCAGGATCAGAGCGGGATCAGATCTCGGAGCTGGGAGCCGCCACCCTTCACTAGTGCACGCCTCAGCTACCCGAGAAGACAGAGTTGTTCTTAAAAAAACAAAAAAGCTATACATTAATTGACTATAAAAGTTATCTAATTGTTGTAATTATCATTTAACAGATAAAAATTGACTGAAATATTTTTTACTTTATAGTTGGTATTTGATTTGATTTTAGTTTTAGTGAGATGAAAAAATGCTATTTCGAAGAAGATGTTATTTTGGCGAGAAAACAATGTTTTGAAGAAAATGCTATTTAATTGTAATAATTTCATTTTTATTAATTTTTTTCCATAGAATTTTGTTTTTCTAAGTTAAATTCATTAAAAATAAACTAATTTGATCATTACAAATATTGTTAACAGAATTTCTCGCTTTTTTATAACTTACATCTGGATGCTACTATATTATAGACGACTAACAAATGAACAAAATTACATCCAAATATAATTCTAGATGTAGAAACAAACAAACAAACAACATTTGGATGAAGCATTCATATGATATGATGCAATTGGATGCTACATTTGAATAGTGCATCTGGCCCATTCAGAGCCTACTCTTCCAGGATTTATTATATAAAGCCCAATTAAAGCCCAAAATAGTAAAGACATGAACTTGTTTCCTTCCCTATCGACTGAAATTCACCGAATTCGAAGTTTCTCGAATTTGCTCTGATCTCTGATTCTCTCTCGTCGACGACGAAAGAATGCAGTTCTTCGGTGGATCCGAGGTAAGTCCGTCGCCGCCTGTTCCGACGGCGAGTGGTAACAACGCGCACATGATGTACGTTTTCAACCGTAACGGTGTGTGTCTTCTCTACAAAGAATGGAATCGGCCGCTTCACACGCTCAATCCTCAGCAAGATCACAAGCTCATGTTCGGTCTTCTCTTCTCCCTCAAATCCCTCACCGCCAAGATGGATCCCGTCAAGTTAGATTTCTCCTTTTCCCTTTTTTTTTATTTTTTTTTTGATCCGTTGATGGATTTGAAATCTGATCAATTTCGCTCGATTTGGATTTTGGATCTCTGTGATTTCGATGGATTTGTGTGATCTGTGTAGGGTTGATTTCTTTGATTTGCTAGATCTCATGCTAAATCAGTTTTTGATTTTCTTGCAGTGCGGATAAGGGGAATCTAGGGGTTCCACAGTTGCCGGGACAAGGATGCTCTTTTCACAGTTTCCGTACGAACACTTACAAGCTAAGCTTCATGGAGACTCCCTCTGGTATTAAGGTCAGCTTCGTTGTGCTTCAAATTTTCACACATCGTATTCTTAGATGTCCCAAATTTTAGTTTCAATAGGATTAAAGTACATATAATCTGGAACCTGGCTTGTTGTTTAGGGAGTTTTAATGAATGAAAAGATTTGTCTCGTTTAGAATTTTAACCCCAAAGTCATTATCTTGGTGTCTACCTAAAGAACATGAAGAATATGGGAACTAGGGAGATGAGTATGAAACCGGAATGGTTTGGCTGTTTACTTTCTGAAAAGGTATTCAGACAAATGTCAAGCATATTGGAAACAAAATCTGAGCTGAGTTGTGTCTCAAAAGAGATTGATATGTTTGAAAAAGCTCTAGGAGAATGGTCACTGGCTTTCATATTAGATTGTCTATCATCTGTTAACTATGTTCAGCTGAAAAAGTTAACATTAGGGTTTAGTCACTTGTGTCAACAATAAGACAAAAAGCGTAGAAAGAATTATATGGTTGAAGCTGAGATTGGGTGCCTATGTTTCTTTTAGGGCACTAATCATATAGATAGATGAAGCCTTGGGAGTCTTCGAGATTAGATATTAGCTTATTTACAGGACATGGGGATTAGATTCCAAAGTCGTTTGATCACAATTGCTAGTTAAACATCCACATGCTTATCTTCTTGGTTGGTTACTCAATTTAGAAACATCCACAACATGTTTCTATTCTGTGCAGATTATCTTAGTAACTCATCCAAAGACGGGAGATTTACGCGAATCCCTTAAGTACATCTACGGTTTATATGTTGAATATGTGGTAAAAAATCCTATATACAACCCAGGATCTCCAATCAAGTAAGCTTCACACAGATTACAGATATCCCTCCATCGAATCATGAATAACATCTGATTGCATCGGTTAAACCTGTTATTTTCAGCAAATCCTTAAACCCTGACTATGTTTCATTGGCCTTTAGGTCGGAGTTGTTCAACACTGCACTTGACCAATATGTAAGGAGCATCTCATAGTGGATTTGGCCATTGGAACTTCTCTTGCTTCACAGAACATTCTTCTGAAAAATCTCTATAGAGAAGAGGGAATTGCAGTAGAGAGATCAATCTCGAATCAGACTGTTTGCTCGGCATATGTGTGTTTGGTTGAAACTTTCTTAACTCACTGTATTGGCTTGTTATCAAAGATGTTTACGGTTTACTCAAAAATCTTGAAATGCCATATGAGCAAGAAAGCGTAATTACGTCATGAACTTAAAGGCAAACAAAAAACCCTTGTACACGTTGTGACATCGTTTTAAGGTTTTTTTTTTGTTTCCATCTGAAAATTTCATTCATAAGTGGACCATAAAGACAGTATCAAACCAAAGTTTAGTAACTAAACATAACCCAAAGCATCAAACACCTAAAGGAAGGATAAAAAGATACTAGAGATAGGGTTCACGGAGTATACTGTCGTGGAGCAATGACGGTCCTCCTCGAGCAAGATAAAACTGAAAGCGACCATCTCTGTGTGACACTCTTCGCAACGTCTCGGGTAATTGTGCTCTGTTTTTCAATTTCAAACGAGCAACTCTCGAAAATCTGGTGCATAACATTAACTATTGAAAATTGATTTAGTCTAAATGAAATTGAAAACTATATTAGTGTATTTCTAGTCAATAATAATATTCAATTCCTTAATGGCAAAACATACGCACTTGGAAGGCTTGAGGCTGTGATGGGTTTGGTCGAACACAACACGTGAGGTTATCTTCTAAGCATTAAACCCTTTTTGTATTTCTTTTGCTTCCTCTAATTATTTTATTTATTTGATTATTTTATGAAGGATTTTTCATTTCAAAATCAAATATTAATTGTCATTTTTTTTGTAAATGTCAATCTTTGTCCCCTTCCATCTCCTTTTTTTTTGTCTTGTCTCACTACTCAAAAGTATCAAGTGGTGGGTGCACTGTCTAATATCTAAATAATCAAGTAAGCCCCGAAAAGAAAAAGGAGAAATGATTCTAATCCATTCTTTTTAATTAAAAAAACTTTAAATAATTTATTCTAATCAATTCTTGTCGATCAATTATTCCTGATGAAATTATATACTTTTGTGACTAACCTACGGATCGGTATAACTATATCCTAAGTTTATTATATATATATATATATATATATATATATATATATATCTTCATTTGATAGAAGTGTTCCGCAATATTCGATTTTATCTAGCTCTTGAAATTTATCCAAAATTGGCCGAACAACTTATAAAAGGACAGCCTAATTTGCAAAACCTTAGAAAAAGGTTTAGCTTGTAGGTGTGTTCTTATTATCGCCAAATGTTCATCTTACCCGTGACTTGCTCATATGCGCCTAAACATTTTTAGCCCATATTTCAAAGTAAAATAATTGATCCATTCTAGCCACACATGGACATGTCAAATAATCCTCCGATGCAATTTTAGCGTCTTTAATGAAAAGTATTCGATCGGAAAAACAAAAAAATGCCTAAAATTTAAGATATTAATTCGGGGATTAGAATCGTCAGCACGCAAGACTTGTTCATTTACGAAGTACATAAAAAACCCAGAAAAAGAATTGTAATGAAAATTTTTACTTTTAAATTTTTGTTATGAAAATGTTTCAATCTATTACAGCAACTATCCATCATTTAACATCTCATAAAAATAAAGGACGATCCAACTCAAAAATATATGGAGCCAAGAAAAACAATCATGTGAACCTCCAAAATTTTGAACTTTATTATTTCACATATTCTAAAACAACTTACATATTTTATTATTTAACAAAAAATAACTTACATATTTTATTATTTTAATTGAACCACAAAATTAATTTAGAAGCTCTCTTTAGACTAAACCAAATGCCTTTGTCCTGGTAGTGGAGTGCCTAATTTAGTTTTCCACCCGGGTTCGAGTGCGTTTGGCCACCCGGAGACGCCTTAAGTGGCAAAAAAACGTAGAACGTCCGCGGACCTTGTGGGATTAGTCTTTGGGTCTAGAAATCATTTGGGATCCCCACGATTATCAAAAAAAAAAAAACTCTTTTTAAACTATTAACCAATCACTAGACGAAAATATATACTTCAACTCGTAAAGAACTTTTAATTTTCTTGTATCTAAAGTTTGTATTTCCCGTGAACATATATGGCGTTTCTATTCTCTTTATTAGAAAAAAAAATATATAGTGCCAAAAAAAAAAATTGTGCAAAGAAATTGATCACAATCCGGATATAGATGGACATATATGCAAGTCATCAACTTTTATATATATGATCGAAAATATATTCAATGTTATAGACGATTGAGAAACCAGTTGCTTCATCATGGCTTTGATTAAACCTCGTCATCTTCTTTCTACTTTTAAACTTTTTGTACTTTTACTTCAAGGTATTATATATTATTATCATTATCAGTTTAAAATAACAAACAAATTCTTCATTCGGTTTCAGAAAGAGCGACGTTTAAACATTGTAATTATCAAGTAACATGCATCATGCTTTACGAAACAATTAGACCGCGTCGTTATGATTCAACAATTTTTTTAAAAAGATGTCATGATTCAACATTCCCCTTTTATTGCTATCAACTCTCATTTTTTTGCCTTAGGTATTTAGATTAATTAATGAAAGATTCAGAAACTCTATACTTATTATTTATGAATTGTAACATTTTTTTATACACATCAAAATCAGAAAAGCTAAAAAGACACCGAAGAAAAGGAAAATCTAAAAATAATATTATGAGTGTTAGATTCTCCCACGCGTGGGTCAGAAATCAACAAACGGATTGTTTTCAGAGCACTCGTGCGGTAACGGTAACGGCGGCGTTCTCAGTTTCTCGAAATATTCCTTTATACCAAACCCACTTGCCGTTACGTTACCATTCGATTCTCCGTCATCTCTCAACGGAATAAACGGAGGTCTTAACACCTCCGTTAACAGGTCCCACTTCACTCCCCTGAAGAAAGCGTGGTCCTTTATTTCCGCTGCGCCACGCCGGTAACCTAACCGCCTCGTCGGATCTTTCTCAAGCAATCGACGGATCAGATCGGTTAGATCGGACGGTTTCCCGGCGAATTCAGGTTCCTTCGTCAACACGTTACGAAAAGTCTCCTTTTTGCTTCTACCCTTGAACGGTGTCTCTCCGTACATCATCTCGTACGTCAAAACGCCGAGAGCCCACCAATCGACGGCGAAATCGTGTCCGTCGCCGCGAATTACCTCCGGCGATATGTATTCGTCGGTTCCGACGAACGAATTCGACCGATCTCCGCCGGAAAAACTCGTTCTCCGTCTGGTAATCGGGTTAACCCGAGCGGATTTCGTCTTCTTCTTATGCCGGGAAAACCTCAGACTTCTTTTACGACTGAGCTTCGAATCCGGTTCCGGGTCGGATGGATAGAATTCGGGTCGGGTGGGTTTATTGAGGCTACACGAGAGGTCAAAATCGGTTAAAGTCACGTGACCCGAACCCTGAAGGAGGATATTCTCTGGTTTCAAGTCTCTGTAAGCGATCCCCATGGAATGAAGGTGGTCAAGCGCACAGAGGATCTCAGCTAAGTAGAATTTAATAACGGAGGAGCTGAACACGCCGTCGTTTTGACGGTGACGGAGGACGTTAAGATCGCCGCCTGAGCAGTAAGGTATGGCCCAAGCGAAGAATTCAGGAGATTCTGAGTGGGTTAAGAGACGTGGGAGAAACGGGTTCGGGTCTGGGTCATCGGAGAGACGCCGGAGGATCTGAATTTCCCAATTGGCACGGCGGAGAGAAGAGGCGGAGGATTTTTCGACGAGTTTCAGAGCGAATGGAGAAGAAGCAGAGGGGTCGGAAACAGAGTCGTGGACTAGGAAAACTGTTCCGGTGGCGCCTTTTCCGAGGAGTTTGTGAGCTCTAATTTTATCGAGGTCGAGATTCATCTCCGGTGAAATTGAGGATGACGATGGTCGTGTCTCCATTGATAGAGAGAAAGAGAGAGAGAGCTGTGAGGTAAAAGGAAGGAGACGAGTGGGTCTGGTACGTTGCGTTTCTGTCTCCGTGTGTCCATTTATATATATATACTATATTTTCGATTGTTTCGTTTTTTTTCTTTTCTTTCTTTTCTCTATTCAATATTAATACTGTAGTTGTTTTTTTTGTTTGTAACTGATTTAATGCAGTAATTGTTGTTCGTTTTTCTTTTTTTTTTTTAAAGTTTTTTTTAAAGTTTTTTTTTTTTTTTACCTAGACTATCCGGTTAATATCCGACTGGAGAGATGAGAACTGGATACCACATGCCAAACCAGTAAGACTTCGCGCCTTCCGACTATTGCCTAGAGTGAGTTGGTCCAACTGACAAAGTCTCCTCACGGGTTTTCAACTGGGCCGAAGCCCAGTGCCAGCTTCCACACACGTTTGAGATCTTGTTTCGAATATCTGCGCCAGAAGAGAATCGAACGATTTTTTTATAGGTTTTTTTTTTTTTCTTATTCTATTCGCTCTTAATCATAACAAAACGCCTTTAATTTTGTTTTGTTTTTTAACAATTTTGAATATATGGAATATTTTGCATCTTTTTTTTTTTTTGGTAATTCAGGGTTATCTTAGGTCTATGGAAGGGCTCAGACTAATCCATGGGGAAAAACAACCCACGGATAAGCCTTTTCTCGGGTATTCAAATGAGCCGTAAGCAATGGGTCCATATCCGTGTGGATGTCCAAAAGAGAATGTTATAGTTACTTGGGTTCGAACTCATGACGAAAGTGGTTATACACTCTATACCCATCTTGTTACCACTAACCCATTCAAACCCGGACTATTTTGCATCTCTTGCAAGTTTATAATTAGTTAAGGATGTTAAAAGAAGAAGAAAATTAATCTTTTAAAATTAAAATATATATAACGAGCCTATGGTAGTTCGGTGGTATCAGTTTTATGACCAATGGCATAATTGGGAAATGTAATAAGATAATATATTTCTAACTATGACGGTGTGATTGGAAAATATATATTATTAGACAAATACCCGTATATATGCGGGTTTGTAATTTAATATTTTATAATCTGTGAAAAAAATGAAAGATGATAAAATGGGAAACAAAATTAGATCACCCGTAAAAATATCTTATACATAAATTTAGAAACAATGTTTACGATAAAAGAAATATATACATTGAAAGAAAAATTTGGTGAATAGATGCAGTAAATAGTTGTAGATACGATTATTGGACTTTTATTTATTTTTGGTGTAATTGATATACTACCAAATTATGGTTTATATAGAGGTGACAAATTAAAATTATTTTTCTTTTATAATTAATTTTCTTAATCTAAATGGAAAACTACGAAATATTTTTTCCTTACTATATTAATCTTGCATTTTAGGATAAATTATAAATTAAAGCTAATTTGATTAATATTTACTTTAATTCATTTGTTTTTAAAATTAAATTGACACATGTCTAGATCTAAATGTACCGTGACAAATGTCATGATCTCGTGAGTGAGAATTATCATACGTGTCACACTCACATTGAGAGATCCAACTTTATATAATACGATATATATATATACTATATATATAATACGATATATATATATAATACGATATATATATATATATATATATATATATATATATATATATTAGTAACTTTACCTTTCGAATTATGAATGTGAAATTGAGAAACTATCAATTTGGTTATCTAGAGGTGGGGAATTATAATTCATTTTCTATTTATGATTGTATTTAATTTTAAGTTTTTGAATTTTTTAAAAATTACTAATTGTTCTTTCTTTTTTTCAAACTTTAGTTTTTTATGATTGCAATCTATTGTTTTTTCTCTTTTAAGATTATGAATAAGAATTTTTAAGTTTTTTTTATTAATCGATTTTAAACATTTCCAACTTTGACTTGACACATGTCGCAATCAGGTGAATTAGCATTTTTGAAACATTTAGTTTTATATGATAAAACATTTTACTAATTCTTAACTGAAATATGTTTTTTTATTTTTTATTTTGCTTTTATTCCTTTTTAAAAAATTTAGAAATGTGTAGATTATTATATAGAGTTTGGTCGTTGTTGTCTATTAATAATTTTCTCTCTTTAATTTTTTTTTGTCATAATGGAAATGATTATAAATTTTTAAGTTTGGTTGTATATTAATAATTTTTCTTATAAGTTTAGAGTATATTTATAATTTTCATTTTTTAATTTTGATCGTGGTTGTAAATTATAAAATTTACCTATTAGAATTATGAATGTGAAATTGATAAGGTATCAATTTGGTTATCTAGAGTCGATGAATGAAATTTTTTCTTTTTAAGTGTGTGATTTTTTTAAGAATTACTAATTGTTTTTTCTTTTTTAAAAACTTTAGCATTTTAGGATTGTAATCTATTGTTTAATTTCCTAATTCTAAATTGAAATATGTTTTTTTAATAAAATTTTGATTTTATTCCTTTTCTTTTTATGATTGTAATCTATTGTTTAATTTATTTATTTTAAACTAAAATATGAATTTTTTTTTAACTTTGACTTTTCTTTATAATTTTTGTTTAATTTTTCTTAATCTAAACATAACTACTTTTTCCATTTACCTTTTAGTATTAGGAATAGATTTTAAATCGTATATTAATAATTTTTCTTTTAAGTTTGGAGTATATTTATAAGTTTCCTTTTTTAAGTTTGATCGTGGTTGTAGATTATAAACTTTTAAGCTTTCTTTTGTCACTTTCTTTTAGTATAAGTTTTCCTTACTTATACTTATACTTTTTTTTTTGTAAGATTGCCTTTTTACTTTACACCTTTTAATATTTAATTTAATTCATTTTTACTAAGATTGTCTTTTTTAGTTTAACTTTTTTTAATATTTAACCTTTTTAATATTTATTTTAATATTTATTTTTACTTTTTTAATTAAATTGACACATGTCAAGATCTAAATTAACAACCGTGGCAAATGTTACGATCTCGTGAATTATAATTTTGTATACGTATCGCGTTCATGTTGAGGGATCATGCTTTATATAATAAGATTTTTCCAAATTAGCATATGGTCACCAGCAAAATGTACATTAATTAACACCTTCGAATTTCGTGTTTCCCATTTTTTTTTTTTTTTTTTGTAATATCGTGTTTCCCATTTTTCCTTTTAAGATTTTGATTTTTGATGATAGAAATTATACAAACAAAATTATTTAGGTGATAAATTGCAAAAAAAAATTCTATATTGATATCATCATTTATGGTTCTATTATGATAAATATTTTTCACAAATTTTATATTTAATTTCCATCTTATGTAATTTTTTAATAATATAAAACTTTTTCCTCTCGACGACGACAAAAGTGAATAATGATCAGTAATTCAGTATACTCTAATTTTTTTTACACTCTAGATATACACATTTAAATGAAATGGAACACTTTGATAAAAAAAACAAAAAAAAATTGATAAAAAAAAAATGAAATGGAACACGTGCGGTATCATAATGCAATAGAGAGCAATGTGTCGACAAGCCAAACTGGACAGTCGCAACTACCACATTTATATGTTTACAAGCTGTATTAATTCTTTGTAAACCTACAAAAAAGCCCTTTAACGAAAAAAAAACCCTACAAAGTGTTACTCTCTTGCAATTATTAACCCTACTTTCATTATTTTGTGTGAATTATTTAAATTATTAATTATTATTTGCTATATATATATATTTTCTCACGAATGTTACGTTGTCTAACTCACTTTCAAGAGTGAGTTGTTTTCTATTGTATTATTGGTAATATAGTGTTATATTTGTTATTATTTATTAATCAAAAAAAAAAAAATAGTGTTATATACATGATTGATGGATGTACTTTTTCTTAATCGAATGTAATTTTCTATAGGTGTTTTATTAGAAAAATTAATTACTAGTTAGATAGACCTAACCTAACTAAGCTAACCAACAATTACAGTGTATATATTTAGTATAGCTTTTATGATCGATGATGGTGTAGGTAGATACAGCACTTACTTTTTTTTTTTTTAATTTTATTTTAACAAAGGCTCATCCGGGTTTTTAACAACCGACTAATTCTCTTGGAAAGTTATACCGACGAAAATCCTATCTCACGTTTTCTCATGGGCCTAATTTAGCCCACCATTAACTGACCAAATGATAAAAATTTGATAAATCTGCGCTTACGGAGAATCAATCCCTGGCCTAAACCAACATAACGACTCATCCACAAAAGCGGAAACTACCCCACCACCACCACTTGGTTCCGATACTTAGTTAACACTAACATGCTAGCATTAAAACTTAAAAGAAAACTATCGTCTCTCAAACGGTCAATGCATAATTTCAAGTTTATATGTGAAAAGTGTACATAACTCGACTGAAATGAGAGGCCGGCACTTGAAAGATTGGCGATCGACCTTTCGAACAAACATAGTCAGTCATACGCAGGTTTTTTTTTGTTAAAAGGATTTTAATGCACTAAATCTAAAATCGAAAGAAGAACAATGTTTGTTACCAGCCATACAAAGAGGTAATTTTGACAGATGGTTAATCTAGCTCACAAACCGAATCAGTGAAACCGGAGCCTTATACCAAGTTATGTATCAACCAATATTTGTGGAAAAAGTTCTCTCTCTCTCTCTCTCTCTCTCTCTCTCTCTCTCTCTCTCTCACACACACACACACACACACACATACATTTACTTATATAGATTATGACTAGTAACTTCAAGTCCATTTGATTATCTTTTAGAAATTAGCGATCCGCCTTGTTAATTTTAATGATTAATAAAACCCGAATTCAAATGTACTTATATAGATGTTGATCTGTCTTTCGAATAACATGTTGAATACTTGAATTAGCAATACTGGTTAAAAACTATAAATCTAATCCAGTTTTACCAATTACATTTAGTTAAAATGTTTACTCTGACTTAAATGAATCCTCCAGGCAGGAATACGCATACAAAATTACATTTAAGTTTTTGATTGTAACAATTCACAAGGGCAACCCATATCTATTCACAAGGGCAACCCATACAAAATTACATTTAAGTTTTTGAATCAGTCAGTTTTATTGGATCCACATATATCTTTTTTTTTTTTTTTTTTTTTTTTTTTTTTTTTTTTGTCAACGATCTTAAGATCTAATTAAAGATCTTAAAATATAGAAAAATAAATTGGTTATAAGATCTAAAGAAAACCAAGAAATTAGAAGATGGAAACTTCCTAGTGTGTAAGATTGCATCCTTCCGTACATCAGATTAATCAACCAGTTTAAAGTCCACGAGACACGCAAGATTCTCTTGTTCTTATCGCACCACTTAATTAACATATCTCTTCTTAATTATTATTATTATTTTCTCAAGTTGAATCGTTCTCTATATATGGTTTCGTAATTGCTTTCGTTTTATATAAGATGTTAGGGATAAGGAGCGTCGGGGCACGTGGGATGTCACCGTACGTACCATACAAATACTAATGATGTGCTTTCCGAATAATTGAGATTTTAGAGAGGTTAATATAAATTGTAAAAGAGTTATAACTTTAGGGCACATTCTTGTGCTTTTGCCACTACTATTTCTCACCCTTTTTTCTTTCGCCTCATATTCAATTATGAAACATAATTACCCACACACAACAAAAAGTTATTTTTTCTCTTAGATTAGATCTGTTGTGTTAAAAAAAAAATGGTTTTCGTCTTCCATTGATAAGCTTTAAAAGGAGTTTACAAATCACCTAATTACAAAAATAAAAAAAAAAATTAAAACAAGAAGTCTTAAGGAACCATAACTTTATAATTGTGAAAAGGTCAAGACTCAAGAGAAATGGTTAGAAATCAAGTTAACAAGATTTATGCTGTGTTAAAATTCATGTTAATATTATATACAGGTCATAGCTTGCTGTTAATTATATGGATTTCGAAGTGATCAGATATGTGAATTTTTTTTATAGAGATTGCTAAAATGCTAATACTCTTAATCAAAGTCTTAAATTATAATCTTTTCTTATATGCATTGATATATAGTATGTTCAACTTTGATTTCTAGAAAAACAAAAGTCATTGCAAACTCATATAAAGCAAGCTATTACTCTCCACGATGAAAATGAGTAACTATAATAATTCAAGAAAATAATTCTTAAAAATTCAGCAGTGTAAGTCCAAATAATTCCAAAAGGAGAGTTTAAAGTTTCTACCTAAGCTACCAAAAGAACTGTGTAAGTCTGTAACTTAAAAAAAGTAGATGACAAGAAAAGCTTTTTGGTCACGGAATGAAAGTTAAAATCAGAAAATTAAAGAGAGATAGAAAAGAGATAATGTCATTATACGAATCACATTCGACATTCCTCTTCTACTTCCACCCACATTATCAAAGTAAGAAAATAATATACTTTACAAATTTTATTGGCAAGAAAAAAAAAAGAAGAATTCGATACCATGATGACGCTTGTCGGCCATGATTTCTTCTACAACGATTTACAAAAAAATATGAGAAAAAATGAAAAATAGCACAATTTAAGGGAGACAACAAAGTCAAGAACACTAAGGTTGTAATGGGAAAGTATGCATAATCAACCCCATAGACTGTGTGTATAATAGTAATATGTTTGAGTGTGTCTGATTAGTCACTACTCACTAATATTTCAACTTAACATATATCCTCTCCGTTTCTTTAAATTATATATTCTCTCCATTTATTTACGTTATATGTCAGTTATCTCCATGAAAAATTCTTCGATTCTTCAGATATTCAAAATGCCAATATGATGAAAGAATTGAGTATTATATCCGAAGACATTTATGGTCTCTCTATTGGCGAATATGGGATCCATAAATATCAAGCTTACATAGACATGACAAATCCATGCAAGTGAAGATATCAAGTTTCATCAATAACATTGAACGACTATAGAATCTTATCTAAGAGATGACAACCAAGAACAACGATTTCATCAGATTGGGATTGCTTATGGACAAAGAAAGAAACAAATTTAATAATATGTTGACGAGTAAGGCTTTGGTTTCAAAAGCATAGTGGAAATTCACTTTTTTATTGTTCTTTTTAAATATAAGTTTTAGATATGTTGATGTGTACTTATTTTTGCTTATTATTGATGTATTCTTATATATTTCAACTCTTGTATCCCATTGGAAATCAATGAATGAATCAGATGTTAAAAAAAAAAATTAATTAATTTATATTTTTGTTTTATAATAAATGTCATTTTGATATTTTCACACATTAAAAATGAGGTGAGACTTACAAAATATATAAAACATATGAGCCAATCTATTCATTCCACAAATTTAAAAAGCTCTTCTACATGTGGTTTGGAGTGAGAGCGATTTTATTTTTTATATTATTTATGTTCTTCCATATTTTGAGTGAGGGCTCACATAAATTTTATGTTTTCCTCTTATGCATATTTATTTTTGTTTAGCAATACTTTTTGTTTTTTTAATAAAACAAGTTAGAACATAAACACAATTCGACCGGTGTCCGTAGGCTCTCTCCGGCGCCACGCCTCGTTTTTTGTCTGCTTTCTTTTGTTTGTTTAATTTCCTTGTCTTTGCTCCTCGATCCGTCAAAGATGTGTTCGATTCAATCCTCCTACCTTCTAATCTGTCAATCGGCTAGAGAGGAGGTTTTAGTGATGGAACAATTTGTTATTATAAAATATTAAATTATAAATCTGTATATATGCAGGTTCTAATTTTATTAGATATAGAGAGAGAATATGAAACTGCATATTTCACATTAGTTTGTAACTGAAACTGTTCACAGTATATATATACAAGTTATTAAGCTAAAGGAGACTTAATCAAAATACATACAATCTATATTGATCTAATACCCTTCCCTCAAGTCGAATTCTTCAAGGAGGAAGAAAAAGACTTGAAAAAGCATATCTCGACATCAATAACTTGAAAGTCTTGGGAGGGAGGGCTTTGGTAAACATATCAGCAAGTTGATTTTCTGTGGTGACATGCATCAGGTTTAAGAAACCAGCCCTCAATCTTTCACGAACCAAGTGACAATCATTCTCAATGTGTTTAGTTCTTTCATGAAAAACTGAGTTTGAAGCTATTTGTATTGCTGCTGTGCTGTGATATCATCATATTTTGCATCATTCTAGCATCCGTTTCATTTAGGTTTCGAGTCATTTACATGTGGTGCATGATATATTTTTAGCATTTTAGGAGTCTAGTGTGTCCACATTTAGTCCTAGAGAGTCCTTGCATGTTTTGGATCGCATTTCAGGTGCTAAAGAGGAGATTCGAGACCCGAGGAGAGGAGACGGAAACCGTACCGACGTCACTGGTCGGTATTGGTGCTCGGTATCGAAAGCAGAGGAGTTGCACCGAGGTCACTGCTCGGTGCAACTGATCGGTATAGATCGACGGGGGAAAACAGCCACAATACCGACGTATAACACCGAGGAGTGACGTCGGTATCGAAGCTTCAGGGAATTGTACCGACGTCACTGCTCGGTGCAACTGATCGGTGCTGCCACAGGAGGAAACCCGGGGGAAAAAGTCCTTAATACCGAGCAACGATACCGAGGAGTGACCTCGATATCCACTGAAGATCACCATACAACATCTCCTCAATACCGACGCCACTGCTCGGTGCTCCTCATCGGTGCACTAACCTAAAAACCTAATTTGGAGGGGCTAAGTCTTTTCTTAAGAAAAAAAAAACCCTCTCTAAGAGTGATTTGTAAGAGATTGATCCTTTTGATTTATGCAATTTGAGTATTGTTTTTCTTGATTGAATCCATCTATCTTCTACTTTCTAATCATCCAATCATCTTGATCATGAGTTTTAACAATTCTTTTCTTGGATTTGTTAAACCCATGATGATTAGTGAGTAGTCTTAGATCTTTAAGCTTGAAAGCTTGTGCCAGAGTATTTTTCAAAATAGAAGCTGCTGCATCGTCGTTGCTGGCTATGAGAATATCATCAACATACACCAAGAGAGCTACAAAAACAGATCCCACCTGTTTAACAAAGAGTGTGTGCTCTGTCTCAGACTGTACATAGCCATCTATTAGTAGAACATCAGAGAATATCTTATTCCATTGGCGAGAGGCTTGCTTAAGGCCATAAAGAGACTTATGTAACCTCCAAACTGCATTAGGAGGTAAAGCCTCTCATGGTGGTGGTGTGTATCCAGGTGGTAGCTGCATATAAATCTCTTATTCAAGATCTCCATGCAGAAAAGCATTAGTCACATCCATCTGTGTGAGAGACCACCCATGTTTTGCAGCAAGATCAAGTAACAACTTGACTGTAACAAGTTTGGCTACAGGTGAAAAAGTGTCAATGTAATCCACACCCTCTTGTTGGGTGTAACCCTTAGCCACTAAGCGAGCTCTATATCTGTCAACTGTTCCATCTGGATTGTGTTTAATCTTGTAAATCCATCTGCAACCAATTGGATGTTTTCCTTCAGGTAAAGACACCACTGAAAAAGTTCCAGTCTTGACACAAGTCTACAATTCTTCATTCATAGGAGCGTGCCATTTTTCACATTTGACAGCTTCAAGAAAAGTCTTTGGTTATGACTCAGATGAAATATTCAGAATGAAATTCTGATAATGATCATTCAACCGTGAGTAGTCAAGAACTGTTGGCAAAGGATGGGCAGTAGATCCAGTTGGTGTTGGTAGGTGTTGAACCATATTGCAATGGTAATCACTCAGATATGATGGAACTCGTATATTCCTCTTAGGTCTATTTGCATCAACATTAATAGGATGCTCAGACTCTACTGGGAAATCACTATTATCAGATAAAATTTCAGGAATGGGAATAAAGGTGTTTGAAAAAGAAGTAGACGTATCTGGAATAGGAAGAGGAGGAATGGATGTGGAAAAGAGATCAAGAGTTGAAGGAGGAAGTTCTGTGGAGTAAAATGGGAATATGTTTTCATGGAAAATGACATTTCTGGATATGGAAATGGATTGTGTTTCTAGATTAAGAACTTTATACCCTTTGTATCCAGAAGGATACCCCAAGAAAACCGATGCTACTGCTCTAGGTGTGAACTTGTGTCTATCTTTAGGGAAATTGGAGACATAGCAAAGGCATCCAAAAGATTTCAGAAGAGAGTAATCTGGTTTCTTTTTCATAAGAAGTTCAAAAGGAGTTTTGTTTTGAAGTAAAGGGGAAGGAGTTCTGTTTATAAGAAAAACAGAAGTTCTTATGCAATCAGTCCATTATTGTATGGTATGTTTGATTGGAATAGAAGAGCTCGTGCCACATTGAGGATGTGTTGATGTTTTCTTTCCACCACTGAGTTTTGTTGTGGGGTACCAACACATGAAAAGTAATGAAAAATGCCTTTTGAATTCAGAAGAGAGGTAAAAGTGAGTTCTGGGGCATTTTCTGAACGAATAGCTTTGATTTTATTCAAGTATTGAGTTTCTACAGTGTTTATGAAAGAAGGAAAGACTTGGAGGACATCACTTTTAGATTTAAGAAGATAAACCCATGTAACCCGAGTACAATCATCCACTAGAGTAAGAAAATATCTAAAACCCTCAGTAGAAACTACAGAAAAAGGACCCCAAACATCCATATGAACAAGATCAAAAGGATTTTTAGAAAGATTATTGTGTGAAGTAAAAGGCAGACGTTTTTGTTTTGCTAGATGGCATGTGTTGCAGTGTGACCATTCTTTGAGTTTTGTTTTTGGAATGAGAAGATCTTCAGAAAGAGTTTGAAGTTTAGAAAATGAAGGATGTCCCAGCCTTGAATGCCAAAGAGAGCTTGGAACAGAAGTAGTGAGATTGCAAATGAGAGAGTCTGATGATTGGGATTCCAGGAAGTAGAGTTTGTTCTTTAGATTACTCCTCCCAATCATCAAGCCCTGCGTAAATTCCTGAATTATGCAAGAATCCTGAAGAAGGGAACTGCACTGATGAGGTTTAGATGAAATAGGGGAATGAAAAGGACATCTCGAAGAAGAAGTTTATCTGATAATCTGACAGTACCAGATTTATTAATAGCAATCTGAGTATTGTCAGGTAATTTCACAGTAGTTTCAGAGATACTATTAATGCTATCAAATAAACCTAAGTTGCAGCATACGTGAGTTATAGCACCAGAATCTATTATCCAAGCATCAAAGGTAAGGTATGATTCCATCAAAGTAGTACAGATGATGTTACCTGCTGATGTGGATCCATAGTTGACACCAGGAATCTCGTTTATGCTTGGCATAGCACATTCAACTTTAGTAGTGAGTTGTTGTGCTAGTTGATGAATTTGTTCTGCTGATAGCTGAGCCAAAGCTTTGGAGACCTGATGAAAATGATCTTGGACCACAGGAGAGGTAGTAACCATAACATTCCCAACCACATTATCACGAGACTCTTTCTGATGTTGAGTCTTGTTGTTGAATTGTTGAGAAGATGGTTGTTGATGCTGGTAATATACATTTTGATGATTTTGGGTTTGTTTTGGAGCAAAGCTTGGTGCATTTGGTGGATTAGATGACTTGTATCCAGGGGGATAGCCATGGAGTTTGTAGCATTTGTTAACTGTGTGCCCTTGTAGTCCACAATATGTGCATACTGGTCTCTGTTTGCCTTTGTATCCACCAGAAAATGCTCCAATCATCTGATTTTGTCCTGAGTGATTTTCAAAACTTCCAGTGTTCTGAAAAATCGAATTTGGAGACTGGTCATTCATAGAACTCATCTGAAAAACCACTGCATCAGACTGAGGAGTTTGCTTGATCTACTTCTGATGCTTAAGCTGAATCACCATATTCAGTGTTTTCTCCAAATCCGGTAGAGGATCTATCATGATAATCTGTTCCCTCACATTCTCATATGAATCGTTCAATCCAAATAGAAACTTAATCACAAAGTTCCTTTCAAACAGATCCATCCATTTCGAATTCACATCACAAGCACAACCATCACAACGGTAATTCGGAAAATCTTGAGCACTCTTGAAAGATTCCCAAATCGTAACCAATTTAGTGTAGAAGGAGTTTACGTCTAAAGAACCTTGACGCAAGCCATGAAGCTGTTGTTCAATTTGGTAGAGACGATGCACATTGTTCTGCTTGAATCTTTTTAACAATCTATCCCAGATTCCATGAGCCGTCTTGACATAGAGTATACTTTGGCCGATCGTTTTCGAAACCGAGTTCATGAGCCAAGATCGAACCACATCATTGACTCGAGACCAAGCCGCTGCATCTCTGTGACCATCAGCTGGCTTCGGAAGAGATCCGTCGACGAAACAAAGCTTGTTACGACCGTTCAATGCCATTATCATTGATTCATACCAAGAACCAAAATGGCCTGCACCTGTGAGACGATCTGACACCAAGAGTAGGCCAGAATGATCACTACCACTGAGGTAATACGGATTATCGTAAGAATCACGAGATATCGCAGTCGGATTCGCCATTGTTGCAACGAACGACAAACCGCGAAGAGACAAAAAATCAAGATGAAATTGAGCAAAATGGAGCTCAAAAACAAGAGAAAAGAAGAGATTCTTCGCAAATTGATATCGAATCAAAGGAAATCAAGCTCTAATAATGGAGATTGAAGCTCGAAAGATATGGCGAAGAAAGAAAAAAAAATTTGTTGCGGAAGGAGAGAGAAAGCTCTGATACCATATTAGATATAGAGAGAGAGAATATGAAACTGTATATTTCACATTAGTTTGTAATTGAAACTGTTCACAGTATATATATACAAGTGATTAAGCTAAAGGAGATTTAACCAAAATACATACAATCTATATTGATCTAATAAATCTATTAATATATAAAACTAGAAGAATGAAATTTTGTTATTGTGTGTTTGGTAATTCTGGAACATTTTCGTTCATTTAAAATGATTGTTTATCAGATTTATAGATAATATGAATCAATTTTAAATTTTCTTAAATTAAATACGAATTACTAAACGTAATTCATGGATAAATATTATAATCTACAAAACATTATAATATATATATATATATATATATATATATATATATATATAATCTTGGGCTTATAATACTCTAAAGCCCAATATGATAAAAATTTAGGGCCTATTCTATATTTATTATTCTTTCAATCGTGGTTAAATATAAAAATGAACAATTTACCCCAATTTAAAAGCAAAAGCTATTGGGTTCAATTTATATGTAATACACAAGGATATAGATTTATTATATATGTATATGGAATACACAAGGATACGATAGATGACATATTTGTTCAATTTTTAGATTTTTTCAGTTTTACAAATAACAGTTTGGTATTGATTCGGTTATTAGTTTTTTATCCAAATATGTGCTGTAATAATAAATGTTATCGTTTTCGTGGATCCACGTGTTCATCAATGTATTTCTTCGAAATCTACGATTAATTAATGAAATTTAAAAGGTTAGAAGCAACAGCAAAATTTGATGGTGCACAAATTTTGAACATGAAATTTTGATTAATCGTCATATTTTACTAAACATATAAATTAATAAATTTTGATCAATCGTTACCATGTTCTAAAAATAAAAATATTTAACCTAAGCGGCGGCACCGAGAGAGAAGATCGTGCGTTCGATGAAGACGGGGAGAAGCATACCTATCACCATGTTTTGGGACGACAACAAAGTCCCATTACCATCAATAGTATACAATGAACAACAACGATATTGAGGCTAGCTTATCTTCTCTTGACTCTTATTTAGATTTACGTTTTCGTTTTCGAGGTGTTAATATATGTGGTGAAAACCATTTTGGTATTGTTCATCATAAGTCAACTTTATTTCGTCATTTCTACTGCAAAGAAAGGATAGTCCTGTGCTCGGATTGTAGTTATCTCCCTCATAACCGGGTTTCCAAACATGATGCACCAATTTGCAAGTTTGCAAGACTGGTTCTAGATCACATGCTCAAGTCTAAACCATAATATATCCTAATAACATTGAAAAAGTAAACTAAAAGAAGAAATAAAAAACACCAAATAAAATTAACAAAAAAGGAAAAATAATTGTGTTTTATATAATGAAACTAATAACATTGAAAAAGTAAAGAAAGAGAAAAATAAAAACTATCAAATAAAAAATATTAAAAAAATGATTCATATAATATATAAAACTAGAAGAAAAATTAATCATTTGTTATTGTGTGTTTGGTAATTCTGGAATCCTCTCATTCATTTAAAATGATTTTTTATCAGATTTATGGATAATATGAATAATTTTGAATTTTCTTAAATTAAATACGAATTACTAAACGTAATTCATGGATAAGTACTATAATTTACAAAACAGTCATATATATAATCTTGGGCTTATAATACTCTAAAGCCCAATACAATAAAAAATTAGGGCATATTATATATTTATTCTTCTTTCAATGGTGGTTAAATATAAAAATGAACAATTTACCCAAATTTAAAAGCAAAAGCTATTGGGTTCAATTTTTGCTTTAATCTTTTCAACTAACTTAAAAATTTACTTTGTGTGTCTATTAGTATCAATTTTTATTATAGTCATCATTTTCTTTCTCTCTCTCTCACCAATCTCTTTTCCTTTTGAGAAGGAAAAGGAGAAGGAGAAGGAGAAGGAGAAGGAGATATGGACTGACATGACTACTTAACCCGTTTTGTAATAAACTAAAATATTATTCGAACTAATCCGCAAAAACCTATAATTTTGAAAACATGACTCTAATTAATATGCACGGCTTAGTGACAATGGGTTTTGTCAATCCACAAACTCTCAAAAATCAATTTTCTCGTGTCTAACTATTTATAAAATTAGTAAAATATTTTTCAAATTTTTGTTTTGATATATATTCAAATAAAATATAATTAACATAGTGAAAAATATTGCAAGATCTCGAATATATTTTCTTTGAATATGTATGGATTGATTATTATTTAATATTATCATAATAATTAAAAAACTAAATAGTATTTTAATTCTTTAATGAGAAATAAATATTTTCATATTCTCATTACTAATTTTTAAAGATAATTATATCATTTCTTTTCTTATTTGTAATGACATAATATGTAATAACTTACAAAACAAAATTTATTTTAAAAAATGTTTCTTAAATAGTATTATTATAAAGATTATAGAGATTCCTATATCTTTCATGTTTTAAGATGACATATTAATAGTAATATGTTTTAGTGTGTTTGATTAGTCACTACTCACCAATATTTCAACCTAACATATATCCTCTCCGTTTCTTTAAATTATATATTCTCTCCATTTATTTACGTTATATGCCAGTTATCTCCATGAAGAGTTCTCCAATTCTTCAAGATGTCAGATATTCAAAATTCCAATCTGATGAAAGGATTGAGTATTATATCCGAAGATATTTATGGTCTCTCTATTGGCGAATATGGGATCCATAAATATCAAGCTTACATAGACATGACAAATCAATGCAAGTGAAGATATCGAGTTTCATCAATAACATTGAACGACTATGGAATCGAGTTTCATCCTATAGATGACAACCATGAACAAAGATGAGATTGGGATTACTTATGGACAAGGAAAGAAACAAATTTAATACACTACAAGAAAACTGTCTATTTCCAACGAAATTTTACGACCGTTTTAAATCGATGTAACTTTACGTCGACTTTACGACGATTTTACGACGAAATATGTGTTCGATGTAAAATCGTCGTAAATATGTGTCGTCGTAATTTCGATGTAAATTTACGACTAGTTTACGACGACATTACGACGACAACTTAATTCGTCGTAATATCGTCGTAAAATTACATCGATATTACGACGAATATTTCTTCTGTATATTACGTTGATATTACGACGATTTGACGTCATATGTTCCCGGTTAGGTAGACCACGTTTTTTAATAGGTCCACCTACTAAATTTACATCGAATTTACATCGTAAAATTCGTCGTAAATCCGTTGGAAAATCGTTGGTAATTCTGAAAAAATTTCTATAAATACAGCGTAACTTCAAACTAAAGAATAAAAAAAAAAACAAACAGAAAAAAAAAATATATATATATAAATGTCTATATACGAACTACGAAAATGGATGTATACGCAAAAGGATTCAGAGGGAGATTTGACGGAAGAATTCAAAGAAGGGCTTGAAATATTCATGTATCAGGCGGGAAATATGCAAACAACCCTGGAAAGTGGTAAGATGTTCTGTCCTTGTCGTAAATGCAAGAATACGAGATATATGTTTATTGAGACGGTGTGGAAGCATTTACTAAATAGAGGGTTTATGCCGCAATATTATGTTTGGTATCAACATGGAGAGGGTTTTGAAAGAACTCAAGCAACGAATAGTAGTAGTAATTATCAAGGTCAAGTAGAATCAAATTATCAAGGTAGTTATGATCATGGTCAACATCAATTTGATCAGGGTGCAGATCATGATAGGATGCATGCCATGGTTAATGATGCATTTCATGAAACAAATGTTGATAATAGTACTGTTGAGGAACCCAACGTAGATGCGAAGCGATTTTATGATATGCTAGACGCTGCAAACCAGCCACTCTACGATGGATGTAGAGAAGGTCAGTCTAAATTGTCGTTAGCTGCTAGGATGATGACAATTAAAACTGATCATAACTTAGCTGAGGTTTGCATGGATGATTGGGCTGATCTTATTAAAGAGTATTTGCCAGAGGATAATTTGGCTGCCGAAACATACTATGAGATACAGAAGTTGGTGTTTAGTCTTGGGTTGCCTTCTGAGATGATAGATGTATGTGTTGACAATTGTATGCTTTTTTGGAAAGATGATGATAAGCTGCAGGAATGTCGATTTTGCCAAAAACCAAGATTTAGGCCCCAAACAACTGGGCGTAAAAAGATACTATACCAACGGATATGGTATCTTCCTATAACTGATAGGTTGAAACGATTGTATCAATATAAAAGGACAGCTGCATCGATGAGGTGGCATGCAGAACATTCACAGAGAGAAGGAGAAGTGACTCACCCGTCAGATGCAAAAGCTTGGAAACACTTTAACACGGTACACCCTGATTTTGCTAACTCTAAGCGAAATGTGTATCTTGGTTTTTGCACTGATGGATTTAGTCCATTCGGTATGTCTGGTAGGCAATATTCTTTGTGGCCAGTTATCGTAACTCCTTATAACCTTCCCCCAGATATGTGCATGCAAAGGGAATTTCTTTTCCTGAATATTTTAGTCCCTGGTCCCAATCATCCGAAGCGGTCCCTTGATGTATTTTTGCAGCCTCTCATTCATGAGTTGAAACAGTTGTGGTATACAGGAGTGCGGACATATGATTGTTCGAGGAAAATTTTTTTTACGATGCGTGCGGTGCTTATGTGGACAATAAGCGACTTCCCTGCATACGGAATGCTATCAGGTTGGACGACGCATGGGAGGTTATCTTGTCCTTATTGCCTCGATCGGACAGATGCGTTTCAACTGAAACATGGTAAAAAAACATGCTGGTTTGATTGTCACCGCCGGTTTTTACCAATCAATCATCCATATAGGAGAAACAGGCGGTTGTTTAGGAAGAACAAAATCGTGCGTGTCCCCCCACCAGTGTATCTATCTGGGGAAGATCTAGAAGCGCAAATAGATCATTTTGGGGGACTAGAAACTGTGAATCGTGGGGGAAATTGGCACACTCCAGCTAATATGCCTGATGGATACGGGGTTAATCACAATTGGCACAAGAAAAACATTTTTTGGGATCTTCCGTACTGGAAAAATCATCTACTGAGACACAATCTTGATGTCATGCACATTGAGAAAAACTTTTTTGATAACATCATGCATACAGTGTTAAACGTGAAAGGAAGAACCAAAGACAGCGGAAAGTCAAGGTTGGACTTGCCAGATATTTGCAACAGAAATGAGTTGCATATAATGAGCAATGGAAAATCACCAGTTCCTATATTTCGGTTGGGTGCAGAACAAAAGGCATTGTTGTTCAATTGGGTTTCATCTGACGTGAAGTTTCCTGATGGGTATGTATCCAATCTTGCTAAATCTGTTGAGAAAGAAGAAAAGTTTTCAGGGATGAAGAGTCATGACTGCCACATGTTTATGCAACGTTTACTTCCTTTCGCATTTGCCGAACTCCTTCCAGAAAATGTTCATAAAGCAATTGGAGGTAAGATATTTCATCACATATAAAATTATTGAGATTAATTATATATATATATATATATATATATATATATATATGTTACAATGTATATAATTTTGTCTTTGCAGGCATCGAAGCATTTTTCCGGGATCTTAGTACACGGACGTTGTCAGAAGATGTAATTGCACAACTGGCTGTTAATATTCCAATCTTGTTGTGCAATTTGGAGAAGATATTCCCCCCTGCGTTTTTTGATGTTATGGAACATCTTCCCATTCATCTCCCCCACGAAGCAGAACTAGGAGGCCCTGTTCAGTTTAGGTGGATGTATCCATTCGAGCGCTTCATGAAACATTTAAAGAGAAATGCAAAAAATCTAGCAAGGGTTGAAGGATCAATTGTTGCGGGAAGTTTGACAGAAGAAACTTCACACTTCACTTCATATTATTTCGCTCCAAAAGTCCGTGCACGCAAACGGGCTCCCCGACGATACGATGATGGCGGTGTGGGACGAATTTATGCAGTAGAGGGTGTCCCAGATATATTCTCACCAATTGGTCGTCTTAGTGGAAAATTGAAGGAAGTTTGGTGGGATAACGAGCATGACAGGCACAGCGCACATACGTACATCCTCCTAAACTGTGATGAAGTGAGTCCTTTCGAAAGGTATAATAACAAAACTATTTAATTAATCAGTCATTAATAATTAATAATTAATATAATTATAATTAAATGTGTTAATTTTATGTCTATATATGTATTTTGCAGCTTATTTGATACCCAGGTACGAGAATGCATTGAAGGGATTTCAGATGATGACATAAACGACCGTAAAGATCGTCACTTTGTTGAGTGGTTGAAGACGCAAGTAAGTTAATATAGTTATAAATATTTCATTTAATTATATCGGCTTTCAATCTAACTTTTACACTTATCATAGGTTGATCATGGCGATCCCGCATATCTATTTTGGTTTCATGAGTTACTCCTAGGCCCCATCGGGAAGATAACGACCGCACCCATGTATTTTACCCGTGGTTATGTGTTTCATACATACAAGTATGGCGTTCGTCGAGCAACTACCAACTACGGAGTATGTGTTAGGGGTGAAATAGATTTTTATGGGGTTTTGCAGGAAATAATTGAAGTGGAGTACCCCGGACTGGTTAGGTTGAAATGCTTTCTCTTCAAATGTGATTGGTTCGATCCAACAGTCGGTCGAGGGGTGCGAATTAACAAATTTGGTGTGGTTGATGTCAACAAAGCACGACGTTACAACAAGTTTGAGCCATTCATCCTAGCATCACAAGCAGAACAAGTAACGTTCGTTCCATTTCCGCGAGTTCGAAGAACATCTGGGATCTCATGGTTATCGGTTATTAAAATAGCTCCAAGGGGTAAAATTGTTGGTGTTGATGATCTTCCAATGCAACAAGATTCTTGCCTTGATATTACAGAACCAGAGATTACGGAGAACGTTCTTTTAATTGATCCACGAAACAGGCAACTTGAATATCTACCTAACGACACAGAAGAAGAAGGCGATTCCGACGAGTTTGAAGAAACTGACGATGATGATGGACCTGAAGATGATGAACCCAATCAAGATGATGAACCCAACGAAGATGATGATTCTGATTGAAAGCTTATATATATATATAGGTAATTTTCGGTTTGTTAGATGTTTAAGTTTTTGTTGTAAAATTATATATTAAACGAAATTACGACGTATTCGGCGATTAAATTCATGATTTTCCCCAAGAATTGCCTGATGCCAAAACAATTCATCCAGACCGCACCGAAACACAGACACCACTTCACTATTTCGGCGATTTCTCGGGTACCCGAGACGATAAAGGAAGGATCAATAGAAACAAATCACAAGAAGGTTACCTTTGCTCGACGAAGGAATCGCGTTATTGCGGGGCCGTAGCTCCATCGCACCCAAAATCGCAAAATCAAGGAAAGATGAAATATTAGGGTTTATCAATCGTCGCTCTATCTCCAGAGGTATTAGTTACGAGGGCGTGACTGGTGCGCAACTGTCAAATTCAGATTTTCTGGGGTAGAATTGTTTATAATCTTCGTTTATGCAAATTTTGAAAATGAATGGAGGTATATCCAATAGCTATAAAGATTTAGGGTTTAGGGTATAGATTTATTTTATAACAACGAAATTACGACGTATTCGTCGTAAATTCGTTGTAAACTTACAACGATTTTACGACGAATACGTCGTAATTTCGTCGTAATACCCAAAATATTTTAATTTACCCGCGTGGGGGAAATTTCGATAGGTTGAATTTTTGGTTACAGTTTTACGACGATTTTACGATGAATTCGTCGTAAAATCGTTGTAAATGACCAACGATTTTACGACGAATCCGTCGTAATATTGTATTCACGCTTCTGATGATCTGGCCAACAAAGAATTTTGGAGATCAAGTTTTCTATATTCATAAAGACCAACCACCATAAGTGAAAGATACATAGAATTGGACATCCTTATATTACGAAGGATTTATATAGATGTCCAATTCTATGAATCATTCACCTATGGTAGTTGAAAACTGTCTTTACTTGAAAACAAGATCCTAGAGGATTATTTGTTGGCCAGATCATCAAGAAGTGGGAACACAATGATCAGCGTAAAAACTCAAGGAAAAGGGGATAAGTATATTTTTTTTTTTTGAGTTTGCATTGAAGGTGTGGAAGGTATTTATAGAAATTTTATAGGAATTACCAACGGATTTGCAACAAAAATTTACAACGAATTTACATCGAATAGCATTACAACGATTTTACATCGGATATGCGACGAAATTACGTCGACAAAATGCGATGTAAATAATTAGGTGACCTATAAAAAACCGTGTTTTACCAAACTTTACCGATGTCACTTATTTTACGACTTATTTACGACGATTTAGAAATTACCAACGGATTTACATCGATTATCATTACAACGATTTTACATCTATTAGCATTACAACTATTTTTAAATATTAGAAGTATTAGATGCACAAATATACTTCGTTCTTACGTCCAGGATATGTGTATTGTGATTTAGGGTTTAGGGTATAGATTTTAGGTATTACAACGATTTTACGACGGATTCGTCGTAACATCGTCGTAAACTTACAACGCTTTTACGACGATTCCGTCGTAAACTCGTTGTAATACCTAAAATATAGGGTTTAGGGTTTGATGTACTTGTTTAGTTTTTTTTTAAGTTTTTTTTTATCTTATATCTTGTTTTACGTAAGTTCTAATCATAGTATAAACAATTTTATGTTTTTACAAAATTATTTACATTATTTAAGTCATACATATATATGTTACGAATATACTTATAAGAACGAATGTTATACATTATTATGTAAGATAAGGAAATCGACGATAATATAGATTCAATCGTCGTTATTGAATCTATTGTTAAATATTAGAAGTATAAGATGCACAAATATACTTCGTTCTTACGTCCATGATATGTGTATTGTGATTTAGGGTTTAGGGTATAGATTTTAGGTATTACAACGATTTTACGACGGATTCGTCGTAACATCGTCGTAAACTTACAACTCTTTTACGACGATTCCGTCGTACACTCGTTGTAATACCTCAATATTTAATTTACCGCGTGGAGGGAAATTTGCGATAGGTTGAATTTTTGGTTACAGTTTTACGACGATTTTACGACCAATTCGTCGTAAAAGCGTCGTAAAGTGCCAACGATTTTACGACGACATTAAAATCTATATATACGCGAACGATTTTTTCCCCTGCCTCACAACTCTCAAATCTCTCTCTCTCTAGAAAATCTCTCAACTCTCTCTCTCTAAAATCTCTGCCCTCTCTCTAAAACAAAATGTAACATTTTTTTTTTTTAATATAAATTATATTATCGTTTTAAGAATTTTGAATTGTTAGTTAGGATTGTAATATTTATTAGTTAGGATTGGAATTATTAGTTAGGAATGGAATTATATGATACTAAAATTGAGTTATTATTAAATATTTTTTAGATATGGCGCCACGTAAGTCACACTATCGACAGTTTATCGAGACAGGACCTAGTGAAAATCAGCAACTCCCGTCATCTTCTGCGACACAGTCCGCTGTTCTGGATTCTTTTTCCGGACCAGCGCCGCCTCCAGATGCAGTTGCTCGACCGCCGTTGTTGTATGCAGGATTGACGGTCGAAGATATTTTGCAGTCGCCGGGGCATGATTCTTTAGACCGGTTAGATCCGCGACGGATCCCGAATACTTTTTGGTACGTACCTAAATTTTTTTTTTTTAATTACATTATGAATTTGTTTTTTTTACTAATATTTTTTGTTTTATTTCTCAGGTTTAAGGAAGATAACAAAGTTGGACGGAGTGTGGCTGACACCATTAAAGCCTATTTCATGGAGCCTCACCGCAATTGGTCTTCGGTTCCGGAAGACGTTGTCGAGACATGGTTTAAATGTTTCGCGGTAAATTTTTTTTTTTTTAATTCAATATTATTTTGGAGAATTCTTTATCTTTAATATATCGTTTCTAATTATTTATTTTTTTTATAGCAAAAATGGCATTGGGACGTTACGATCAACGAGACGGTGAAAGCGGAATTCAGAAAGAAGGGAAAATTGCGGCTCAACAATACCATTTCCGATTGGAAGAGGAAGTGGGAGGTTAAAGGCGATCATGGAAAGCCGCTATACATGTCTTCCGATGTTTGGAACGGCTTGACGGCATACTGGAGAGATCCACATGCGCAGCAAGTGGCCGCTAAGTGTTCGGCTTCTCGAAACACTATGGGTCCAGACGGTCTTCCAGCGCTTATGCCTCATACGTCGGGTCAAACATCTTTTTCGGGAAGACGCCCTCAAATGGTAATAATATTTTCCCTTATAATTTTATTTATGTAATTTTAATTTGTTATTAATTTATATTATCCATCAACGTTTTGATTTCTTTTTTAATGTCTTTTTTGTTAGGCAAATGGAGGCGAACTTCCTCCAATGACCCGAGTTTTTGCGGAAACTCACAAGAAAAAAGACGGATCTTTTGTAGATCCTCGAGCTGAGGCAATCTACAATGACGCGCATGCAAGGATCGGCGAGCGTCAAACTCAGCTTTCTCAGCAGCTATCACCTGGCGGTAGTTCGGTCCAATCCACTGCGACTTTGACGGTTGCCCAGATGGACGACATATACGCAGAGGTACTTTTACGGTTTTTTTTTACAAATGTTAATGTTTTTTATATAATTTATTAAATTTTTCGTTTCTTTTTTAAAAGGTTGCCCCGAAGAAAAAGGACAGAGTTTTAGGGATGGGATCGATCGTAGATAGTGCCGCCGCGTCGTCCCGTCGTCAGCTTTTCGACGATCCGGTTATTTTGCGGACGGAGTTAAACAACGCCAACTCCGAGATCAACAATTTGCGGGCGAAGCAGGTGATATACGATGAGAAGATCCAAGGATACGATCAAACGATCCTAGGATACAATAAAACAATCCAAGGATACAACACTCTATTCGATATTATTGCCCTGAGTAACCCGGATTTGGCGGCTGCACTAAGGCAGCAGGGAGGATCGACATCGGGCCAGCCAACTGATCCGCTCGCGCAAGAACGAGCGAATATGGAGCAGAATGGATCAGACGACGAACTTTTTGATAATTTACGTTTTTCGGCTAGGAATTAGTTTGTAATAAAATTTTTATTTTGTATTTTAAATTTTATTTTAAATTTTGAATTTATTTATAAAATTTAATTTTTAAATATAATTTTTTTAATTTTTTTTTTAATTTTATTTAATTTATATAAAATAATTTAAATTACGACGAATTTACATCGAATATTTTACATCGATTTTACATCGTTCCATAATTTACATCGATTTTACATCAATAGTTTTACATCGATTTTACATCGTTCATAAGTTACGACGAATTTACATCGAATATTTTACATCGATTTACCAACGTATTTACATCTCCATATTACGACGAATTTACGACGAATTCTTAAAAACAGAAATTTTATAATTCGTTGTAAATTCGATGTAATAATGTTTAATCATATTACGACGCATTTACGACGATTTGTCGAAAAAAAAATTGTATAATTCGATGTAAAATCGATGTAAATTTTTATCGTTATATCGATGTAAAATCGATGTAACATATTCGTCGTAAAATCGATGTAACATATTCGTCGTACACTCGATGTAAATATACAACGATTTTACGACGAATATATTACATCGATTTTACGACGATTTTTTGTCCTCCTTAATATTACGACCAATTTACGACGATTTGCGATTAACGACGATCAAATTACGACGAATTGTTAATCGTCGCTAATCCGTCGTAAATCAAGTTTTTCGACCGATTTACGACGATTCTGTTTGTTTTAAAAAGGCAGTTTTCTTGTAGTGATAATATGTTGGCGAGTAAGGCTTTGGTTTCGAAATCATAGTAGAAATTCACTTCTTTATTGTTCTTTTTAAGTATGAGTTTTAGATATGTTGATGCGTACTTATTTTTGCTTATTATCGATGTACTCTTATATATTTTAACTCTTGTATCTGATTTGAAATCAATGAATGAATTAGATGTTAAAAAAAAAAAATTAATATATATTTTATGTTTTACAATAAATGTCATTTTGGTATTTTCACACATTAAAAATGAGATGAGACTTACAAAAAATATAAAACATATGAGCCAATCTATTCATTCCACAAGTTTAAAAAGCTCTTCTACATGTGGTTTGGAGTGAGAGCGATTTGATTTTTTTATATTATTTATGTTCTTCCATATTTTGAGTGAGGGCTCACATAAATTTTATGTTTTCGTCTTATGCATATTTATATTTGTTTAGCAATAATTTTTGTTTTTTTTAATAAAACAAGTTAGAACATAAACACAATTCGACCGGTGTCCGTAGGCTCTCTCCGGCGCCATGCCTCGGTTTTTGTCTGTATTCTTTTGTTTTTTTACTTTTCTTGTCTTTGCTCCTCGATCCGTTAAAGATGTGTTACCTTCTCATCTGTTAATCGGCTAGAGATGAGGTTTTGGCGAAATATATGTGGCATCCCTGCGATGAGATCCAGCTGTTGGGTAATATCGATTCTCTTTTGTTTGGGTTTTATTTTCCTTTCTTGGGCTATGACTTCCCTTCTCAGTTAGAGTACCTGTTTATGTCAGAGGATAGAGCTTTTGGCTAGGGTTCTTTCTCTCTTAGTTCTTCGTTTGTTGCGGTTTAAGATTAATTAGGTTGTTTATCGTGGTGTGGTGATTGAAAGGTTATTGCAATTCTCGTTTCTCCGACGGTTCTTTGAGCGTGGTTCAAAAAAACTAGGTCATCCAAAAAAAACTTGACAAATATAATGCATAGAAAGGATACTCATCATTTTTGGAGAATGTCAGGTTTTGTATTCATGTTATCACAAAAAGTTTTTGTTGCCCGTCTTCATAATGTTATGCGTGAATTTCTTATGGTGGTCAAGTGAAAGGCTCGTAACAAAATTGTATGATATCACCAATGTGTCATCGAAAAACCATCATCGATTCTATGTGTTGTAGGTTCGGATTTGATCATTGCTATTTCTTTGTGTTTTAATTATGTTTTTTTTTCGGTATTGTATTTCACCTTGTATTCCATTGTGTGATTCATTTTGATAATAAAAAACAGAAAGACAATGGTAAGACAACACTTCATTTAATACGAAGGGGATAATATATTAATTTCTTTAAGTAGTTGTAATTAAAGGTAGGGCCAGAGTGAGAAACATATGCAAACAAAAAAAAACCATCAGAGAATTTTTACGAAAAATAACTTAAAACTCTGAAACTTTGGGCTTCCCATTTGGGCTCAAATAAAACAAATTAAGAATAAGCCCGTACGAAAATTCATTCGAGCCCACTTCGTGGTGGACTTGATGGGCCTGAAAAAAAGCTGGATTGACTCCAATGTGTGGACAATTTGGACTCAAAATCTACGAGTCTACTCACGTGAGTCACGTCATGAGTCATGTAAATCGTCTTATTCAGAAGATCAAAAAAATGTGTGATCAGTAGTAAACGATCCAGTAAAAAAAATTTCTATAAACTGACATTACGTGTCATCGTGTATGGAACACGTAACAAGCGAAGAATACACAAAAAATTGCAGAATGATATACATATGTTTTTAAATATCAAAATAAATCGCAGTTTCACAATAATAATAATTAACATGATGAAAAAGTCTTCAGATTTTTGAAATAATGACTGTTGTTTTCATTTTGATTCAAGAAAAAAGTGGAAGCTCAAACTGAGTTAAGTCCTAAATCTTGGACACACTCTAATGAGTGAGAGTATTTCATCAAGTGTTGGGCTACTGGTGAAAATTATATATTTTTTTTTGATAAAATGTTAATATATATACCAAAAGAATAATTTATGTTACAAAAGTTTAGGGAAGCTATAATGTTTCAAAAGGTCCAAAAAAAGAATAAAAAGCCTAATCGAAACACGGTAAAGATCATCTAAATCACCAAGTACAATTACTCAAAAAAAAAACCAGAGTGACAAGAGATTTGTGAAATGCTTGTGGTGAAAGCGAGCAAGGACAATGTCCTTGATGCACCTATCAAGTTGGTTGAATTTCATTTGCGGAGTGAGCGGATTACTGTTATGGAGACGGGAGTTACGCTATTTCCACATATACAAGATGACTGTTTGAGCTGAGAGATTGCGAAGAATGGTTGTTGGTTTTGGGGAAGGCGCTCTGAAAGCCAATACATGAAATCAGACCAGTCCACAAAAGTGTGTGGGGAGTGACCGAGTCGACGAAGGAGCTTAGCCCAGATTTGCAGATTGAAGCTACTGAGAAGGAACATGTGCTCTCTTATCTCAGGATATTGATTGCAAACATAAGTACATAACATATAATAATAGGAGAGTCTAGTCCCCAAGAGACAAGATCGAGCTCGAACCGGCAGCTTATCTTGATGAGTTACCCATAAAGTGAATGCGTGCTTCGGAATGAAACCTTTATGTTAGAGGGGGGATTAGCACCCCTTGGTTTAACTCGGTTCGAACCGAGATCGGTTCAATCAAGACCGGTCTACGATGGTTCGGATCAAAGACAAGTCGGCCCGAAAACGTTGGGCCGAGCTCGGAATCTCGCTGAAAGCCCATCTCGGCTACCGATCTAGGCCCATCACAAGCCCGGTCCGTTACAACAGATGAAACCGGAATATTTCCCTTTTCCCACCGATCTCGGAAAAGGAAATATTCTCTTTGGTCAACTCCTCGAGATATCAGGAACTTATCCTTATCTCGGAGAGAAAACCGGAAGATTTCCTTTTCCTAATCGAACTCGGAAAAGGAGAAATCTTCCTTTCGACCGCCTCAAAGACACTATAAATAAAGGAGGAGCCTCATTCTTCAGAGACATCCACAACTTCCGCAGAGACAGAGAATACAAGAGAGAGCTCGTTACCGATCTCAAGTCTTTTGTCTTTGCCTTCTTACTTAAACTCTGTTGTAATCGCCGACTCTTGATCAATAAACGAGATTCCGACTAAAGTACCGTTTTACCCCCTTTTTGTGTGATTTACGGATCAACAATTGGCGCCGACTGTGGGGAGCTATAGAACAGTACTTTCGGATATCGTTTGATTGAAGTTCGGCAATGGTTCTTCCAGTCGATACCACCACAGCCCTCGTCGACGGCTCAGAAACCGACGATCAAAACCCACGGATCGACGAGCTCAATCCTATCGATACCGAACTACAGACAACCGGAGGAGGACCCCCTCCGACCATACCTGTTGGAGAAGACAATCAGGTCAATCCATCTCGGACTCTTCCACAGCCTCCGGCTGCTACGATATTTACGGATCCGACCGTCTTCACAGAAGCTATGACAGCGCAGTTCGCCGAAATTAACAAAAAGAACGAAGAGCGGATCGCATCTCTCATAGCATCCCATTTTGAGCGCCGAAATCAGATCGGTATCCTCGATCCAAACCCGGTCACCCCCGCCAACGAAAACACGTTACGCCGAAATCTCTTGTCCGACTTAACCGACGCTCAACCCCCAGGCACGATCGACCCGCCGACAAGAAGATCCTCCGCGACCGGTTCGGAAATCAACATCACGGACCAAGCCGCCGTGAATTTGGAATTCGCCAAGGTCCAGGCCCAACTACAAGATATGCGGACCAAAGTCCATCAGGCTACGAGTTCGGCGCCGGAGATCGACCGGGTAATTCAAGAGTCACAGAGGACGCCGTTTACCGACAAAGTCGTCAACACTCCAGTCCGACGATTGGAAAGAGTCAAGATCACATCATACGACGGGTTTACCGATCCTAAACACTTCTTGACCTCGTTTGTCATCACAATGAACCGATTTCGTTTCGGCTCGGAAACCGAGAAGGACGCAGCCATGTGCCAACTATTCGTGGAGAACTTATCCGGAGCCGCGCTCGATTGGTTTTCAACGTTCGAGCCAAGTTCGGTAAACAGCTATAACGAGCTCACTACCAAATTCCTCAAACGCTTCACCATGTTTATCAAGCAGAAAACAAAGAACGCCGAACTCTGGGCCCTCGAGCAGAAGCAGGACGAGCCCCTACGCAACTTCATGGAACGTTTCAAAGCGGTTGTATCCCATTGCACGATCGACGACGAAGCCGCAATCGAGGCTCTTTACAAAGCCACCTGGTACGAATCGGACTTTCACAGGGAGATCAAACGCAATAACCCAAAGACATTGGAGGACATCCTGCACAGGGCACATATCTTCATCATGGAGGAGGAGGAAAGATCCGAGAAAGATAGGCGATACGCAATCACGAAACAGCCCGCCACTAAGGACAAACTGTACGTTCCCCCGAAACAACCCGTCAATACGATCCAAACTCAGCAATCCTGGTCAAACACTTGGGTTCGGTCGGATGAGCCAAAAGAGCCCGACACCACTGAATCCGCACCGTACTGCAATTTCCATAACCGGTATGGAAACCATTCGACCGAAGAGTGCCGACATCTACAGGAGTTCCTGATGATGAAGTACAAAAAGGGGGAAGTTCCAGTCGAAGGAGCCTTCCAACCCTTGAACAGACCGCGCCGTAACGATAACGGTAGGAGACGTAACTCCAAACCGAACAAGCCTGCCGAGCAAAAGAAAGACAAAACCGACGACGAACAACCAAAACGAGATCGGGAGGACAACGTGGAAACTCAACAACCTCCGCAGGTTCGAAAACGTGTCAACATGATCATGGGTGCATTGGAAACATGCAACTACTCCGTCCGAGCTCTGAAGACATACAGTAAGGAAGCAGTGGCCGCAAAACAGTCACATCAGACTACACCCTGCGGAACGCCGATCACCTTCTCTGAGGCCGACACGGAAGGACTTCATATGCCGCATAACGACCCGTTAGTCGTCGAGACACTCATCGGTGATGTCGTAGTCGGGCGAATTTTGATCGACACTGGGAGCTCGGTTAACGTGATTTTCAAGCATACGCTGAAAAATATGGATTTTCCTGACAACCAAATCAGGCCGAACATCGAACCACTCACCGGATTCTCAAGCGAGCAAACCATGACAGCAGGAACGGTCAAAATTCCTATGTATACCGGGGGAATATGTCGAATGGTCAAGTTCTTGGTGCTAAACAAACCCGCGATCTACAACGTAATACTCGGCACGCCGTGGATATTCTCGATGAAAGCAGTCGTGTCAACGTATCATCAATGCGTCAAGTTCCCGACACCTTCCGGAGTTTTCACCCTTAGAGGCGACCAGGTGATGTCCCGAACATGTTTCATAAACGAATGCAAACTAAGGACCACTCCCCGCACCTGCGTGATCAATAAGAAGAAAATCCCACACGATCCCGATCTGCCGCGACGCGAAACGATCGTCCAAGTCAATATCGATGATTTCAATCCGGAAAAATGCGTAGGAATCGGAGCCGAGCTCGACAAAGACATCAAAGAGGATTTAATCCGACTCCTCAAAAGAAACGTTTCGACCTTCGCCTGGTCAATCACAGATATGCCCGGAATCAACCCAAAGATAATAAGCCATGAACTCAACATCGACCCCACCTTCAAACCGATCAAACAGAAACGACGCAAGCTCGGTCCCGAGAAAGCCCGAGCTGTAAACGATGAAGTCGAAAGATTACTTAGCGCAGGATCGATTACAGAAGTTCGGTATCCCGAATGGTTGGCAAACCCGGTCGTTGTGAAGAAGAAGAGCGGAAAGTGGAGGATATGCGTCGATTTTACCGACCTAAACAAAGCCTGCCCAAAGAATAGTTTCCCACTCCCACATATCGACAGACTCGTCGAAGCCATCGCCGGGAACGAACTCCTCTCATTCATGGACGCCTTTTCAGGCTACAATCAGATACTCATGCACCCGGACGATCGCGAGAAGACCTCATTCATTACCGATCGCGGTATCTATTGCTACAAAGTGATGCCGTTCGGCCTAAAAAACGCCGGTGCTACCTACCAACGCCTCGTTAATCGGATGTTCGCTAGCCAGCTCGGCAAAACAATGGAGGTTTACATCGACGACATGCTCGTCAAGTCACTGGTTGCAAAGGATCATGCCGGACATCTTAACACCTGTTTCGACATCCTAAACGAGTACGGCATGAAGCTTAACCCGACCAAATGCACATTCGGTGTAACCTCCGGAGAATTCCTCGGGTATATCGTGACTCAAAGGGGAATCGAAGCCAATCCTAAACAGATCTCAGCAATCCTTGACTTACCATCTCCAACAACGAGAAGGGAGGTGCAAAGACTCACAGGACGCATCGCCGCACTCAACCGGTTTATCTCCCGGTCCACCGATAAGTGTCTCCCTTTCTACCAATTGCTGCGCGGAAACAAAAATCTTGAGTGGGATGATAAGTGCGAGGAAGCATTCAAGCAGCTCAAAGAATACTTATCAACACCACCAGTTTTGGCAAAACCCGAAGACGGCGAGACCCTCTATCTCTACATCGCGATCTCAACCTCGGCGATCAGCGGAGTCCTCGTTCGGGAAGACCGGGGCGAACAAAAACCGATCTTCTATATCAGCAAATCACTAGATGGAGCTGAAGGGCGATATCCGACTCTCGAAAAGCTGGCCCTCGCCGTTGTTGTTTCAGCTCGGAAATTGCGTCCTTATTTCCAATCACACTCAGTCACCGTGCTAACCGATCAACCACTCCGGACAATCCTACATAGCCCAAGCCAGTCCGGTCGGTTGGCTAAATGGGCTATCGAACTAAGCGAGTACGACATCGATTACAAAAGCCGGACAAGCATCAAATCACAAGTCCTCGCCGATTTCCTCATTGAACTATCTCCGGAATACGTCAACACTGATGTCATAACCGCCGAACAATGGATCCTTCACGTCGATGGGTCGTCGTCTCACCGAGGCTCTGGAATATGCATTCGCCTCAAATCTCCAACGGGAGAAATCTTGGAGCAATCTTTCCGCCTGACGTTCAACGCGTCTAACAACGAGGCAGAATACGAAGCGCTAATTGCCAGACTACGTTTGGCCAAAGCCATCGGCGTTACACGCATTCACGCCTACTGCGACTCACAGCTCGTCGCAAGTCAGTTCAGCGGGGAGTATGACGCCAAGAATGATCGAATGGACGCATACCTCAAGCTCGTCAAACAACTCGTTGCCGAATTCGATTCGTTCGAACTTACCAAGATTCCGCGGGGCGAAAACGCTCCAGCCGACGCACTCGCTGCCTTGGCTTCGAGCTCCGACCCTCACCTCAAACGAACGATCCCGGTGGAAAGTATATCAGAACCTAGTATCGGAAGCACAGAACAATGCATCGTCACGACTCGTAGACGGGATTACGAGGAAAATCCTGCGACTGAACCTGTCTTACATCGACAGAGACGGACTCCAACCATCGAGCCCGATCAAGACACCGAGCCCGAACACTCTAGTACCGCCGAAGGCAACAACGACACGCTGCAAGTCGACGAATCGGCCCGATCAGACGATGAAACGGAGGAACAGACGGACGGACTTCATGAGCCAACAGACCTCGAACAGTCCGACGAGCAGACTCCCGCCAATTGGACACTGGAGATAAAAATGTACATCATCGATGGCAAAATTCCGGCCGATAGATGGGCCGCTCGACGACTCAAAATGCGAGCCGCTCGCTACATACTTATCAAGGACGGACTGTTTCGTTGGAGTGCAGCAGGAATCCTCCTCAAAGGCGATGAAATTCAGGAGGTCATGAAAAAAATACACGAAGGCGATGGCGGCAATCACTCCGGCGGCCGATCTCTTGCCCTGAAAGTCAAGAGAGCAAGCTATTATTGGCCAAGTATGCAAGCAGACTGCGAGAGGTTCGTCGCGAAGTGCGACAAATGCCAAAGGCATGGCCCAATGATACATCTTCCTATCGAGCTGCTAACCACTTCGACAGCTCCGTATCCATTCATGCGATGGGGGATGGACATCATCGGTCCTTTCAGACGATCCACTACGCAGAAAAAGTTCATCCTCGTCATGACGGATTACTTTACCAAATGGGTAGAAGCCGAGGCATATCCCGTCATCCTCGCCTCTGACGTTCAGAAATTCGTCTGGAAATTCATTATCTGCCGACACGGAATTCCGTACGAGATTATCACTGATAACGGTCCCCAATTCATATCAACACTATTCAACGACTTCTGCGCTAAGTGGAAAATTCGACTAAGTTTTTCCACACCAAGATACCCGCCGAGCAACGGTCAGGCCGAAGCAACAAACAAAACAATCATAGCCGGCCTCAAGAAACGATTGGATACTCATAAAGGGACATGGTCAGATAAACTCGACGGAGTCTTATGGTCATACCGAACGACCCCAAGATCGTCAACGGGGCAATCCCCCTTCTACATGGCCTATGGCATGGAAGCCCTATGCCCCGCCGAACTCACCATCCCGACTATCCGTCGGACGATGCTCGTACAAAATCCTGATCTTAACGACGAAATCATGCTCGACCACCTCGACAATCTCGAGGAACAACGCGATCAAGCCTTACTTCGGATTCAGAATTACCAGAACTTGGCAGCACGCTACTACAACAAAAAGGTCCGCGGACGCCATTTCACCGATGGCGACCTTGTTCTGAGAAAGGTCTTCGAGGGCACCGAAGAGAAGAATGCCGGCAAGCTCGGCACGAACTGGGAAGGACCTTATCAGGTCATGCGGGTAGTCAAACCAGGCGTTCAACATCTCATGAAGCTAGACGGAACCCCCATTCCCCGTTCATGGAATTCGATGAACCTCAAACGGTACTACATCTAGTCTAGATCTCGAGCCCAAAAAAAAAAAAAAAAAAAAAAAAAAAAAAGATCACCGAGCTATTATACTTAGGCTCAATTTCACTATGTAATATGAACTACGAACGGCTTGATCCTTCTCTCGAAGGTACGTAGGCAGCCTTCACAGGCGCATCTATAACATCAATAAAACTTTATTACGCAAAGGCATTGCAACCGAACTCCAAGTTCGTATTTTCTAAGCCAAACTTTTTGTTTGCCGAACTCCAACAGTTCGTATTTTCTAAGTCAAACTTTCTGTTTGCCGAACTCCAACAGTTCGTATTTTCTAAGTCAAACTTTCTGTTTGCCGAACTCCAACAGTTCGTATTTTCTAAGTCAAACTTTCTGTTTGCCGAACTCCAACAGTTCGTATTTTCTAAGTCAAACTTTTTGTTTGCCGAACTCCAACAGTTCGTATCTTCTAAGTCAAACTTTTAGTTTGCCGAACTCCAACAGTTCGTATCTTCCAAATCAAACTTTTCGTTTGCCGAACTCCAACAGTTCGTATTTTCTAAGTCAAACTTTTTGTTTGCCGAACTCCAACAGTTCGTATTTTCTAAGCCAAACTTTTTGTTTGCCGAACTCCAACAGTTCGTATTTTCTAAGTCAAACTTTACGTTTGCCGAACTTCAACGGTTCGCATTTTCAACCACAAACGGTTCCCATATCGACGTCCTGGCCAGACGATCGAAATAAGCCGAGCTTAGCTCGCACGCATCCTCATGGTGCAATGGATAATACACTTTCCACATTCAAAGCCGAGATCAGTCTCGCACCAGCTTCTCAGATTATCCGAGCCAAATAAGCCAAGTCCGTCTCGCACACTCGGATTCAATGTGAGAAACCTAGAGCATATTAAGATGGGCTGTTCACGTACTCTTAAACTAAACTCTAGGGTCAAGCCGAACGTCCTTCCTCGCAAATCTAAGCCGACTTCTCAACAGTCGCAAAACTAGTAAGCCGATTTCTCAACAGTCGCAAAAACAAGTAAGCCGATTTCTCAACAATCGCAAAAGCAGTAAGCCGATCTACGATAGGGATTGCCGACCTCGAACAGGTTCAGTCCAATTTATCCTCTTCACCCGGCTAAGACCGTACAGTTTACGGCACCACTGTGTACGATAAATTCGAGAGGTTCGTATAATGTACGACTTCAAATATATCAGAGCTCGGTATAAAAATAACTTGAGAAATAACTAAGTATAACACTCAAAATAAAAAGAAGATCGATAAAAATCAGATTCATTCAAAAGCCACTCGGGCGAACAACAGAGTGGATACCGGACTTTACAAACCTTCCGGTCCAAGAGTTCAAGTCATAAACCCATCCGGGCAAAAAGAAAACTAAAAACAAATTACATGAAGTAGGAAAAAGGCCTAAACACCTTGCCTCTGCATCGCTTCAGCTTGGTCCGCCGACATCGAAGCTCGGTTAGTACCGAACTCATCAAGCCCTGGCGGGACTTCATTACCCATCGAGGGCGAAATTCCCGGGTGAACCGGATCGGTAAAGGGCGAGACGACTAGATCCGCATCTTCCAACTCGCGGAGGTCGATCGCCTCGTACTCTGCCGACTTCTCAGCCTTAAGTTTCTCAAGCTTTTCAATACGAGACGGCGGGACGACGATACCGTGCTTCGTCTTCAGACTCTGGCAGAAGCTGAGGATCCCATGGATCTGATTAACGGCCAGGAATGGTTTCCTTGCCTGATCAACCGCCGCCAGATGGTCCTTAACTTTTTGAAGACGAACCTGGCATTTTTCAGTTGCCGCTTTCCTCTTCAAGATTTGATAAGTGCGGCCAGCCCGCAACCTTGAAGTCTCTGTGAATAGCTTCGTCGCAAGGGCATCCTTTTCCAACTCCAGCTCGGCATTGGATCTCTTCAGCACGGCTAGTTCGCGGGTCAGCTCGGCTACTGCACGATCGCCGGCTTCCACTCTATCCTCAGAGACTCGGAGCTCTTTGCGGAGTTCCACGGCTTGGACGCTCGCTTCGAAAGCCTTACGGCGCGAAGCTCCGAGATCACGATCGTATGACCCGACGATCTCATTCGTCTGGGCAATCATCTGTCAAAAACAGCGAACATCAGAAAGAAGAATTGAAAGAAAGAAGAGACGAACTTGAAAAAGGCATTTACCTCGGCAGTAGTCTGGGCCAATTTCTTGAACTCATCAGACTTATACAGACGATCGACAGAAGGGAGGAATTCCGGGCCGAAGCTAACCTGCCGATACGTCTCGGCAAAACCCAATGACTCGACCTCCGGTGCTGAAGCCCGATGCCTCTTCGAGACAGGAGAATCGTCCGACAGGACCACCGTCTCCTCTTCGGCTCGTTGGGGTTCAGAACCCCCATCATCACCTCCAACATTTTGGGGGCCGGTATTCCCTTCGTTGCTTTCAGCAGGCGTAGTGCCGACCCCAGCTGTGTGATCAGCCCTTTGCCGGGCTTCTTTTTTAGTCTTCCTTCTCCTCTTCTTTTCGGCGGGAGGAGAGGTGCGCCCTTCAGTAGGAACTTGCTCCCCAGCAGGAACATCGTTCCCAACGATGCCTTCATCAACAATTACCGGTTCGGCTTCAGGCGGAGGAGGAATTTCAGAATTCATCTCCCGCTCGTCACCGTCAAGTTCGGCAGATAGATCGGGGATGTCATCGAACTTCATCTTCCGACGACGAGACGGTTTAGCTGAAAAAAGGGAAAACGATAAGTAAATAAAAAAAAAAGGGAAAGGGGAGATCGGTATCAACAGACTACGAAGAAAAGTCGACCGACCAACCTCTAAGAACTCTTTTCGCCTTCAAATCGAGCTTCTCCTGGAAAGCTTCAGGCCACCGAACTTTCCCAGCCGCACTCAATTGCTTCGCATGAGCAAAAGTGAATCCTGGTGTGGTGATAAGGAAGCTTGGAGGATGACGAGCTGAAAACGGAAAAGACAAATATAATTCAGGCAAAATTAGGTACTAAAACGAAATCAAGAACAAGTATCTACCAATGGGAGTCCTCCATTGAGTTCGGTAATTCCCTCCCGGACACTCAACGGAAGATTTGTCGATCTTCACGAAGAAGTATCGGGCGCTCCAATGGTTGACCTTGCTCGGTTTGTTCCCAGTAACAAGGTCGGCTTCCGGTTTCGCATTCGCCGATAGAAACCACGGCTTTGCCTTCGACAGGTTCACCCGGAACAACCTCTCGAAAACCTTCGCCGTAATAGGGATACCGCACTCCTCCCCGAGAGAAAGAAGACCCATAAGGTTTATCACCGTGGCCGGCATCAACTGAGAGATCGCGACGTGCCGCCTCTTACAGTACTTATAGACGAGCTCTGGGATGGGAAACCGAAGCCCGCAACTTCTGAAATGCTCCTCGTAGACACAAATGTAACCGTCAGGAGCATCCCACGGGCGATCCGTAGCCTTCGGGGTCTTAAAAAGCAAGTCATTTGGAGCACCGCACCGCTCCAAGGTGATCTGGATCGTCTCCGCGGTGGACCGAGATGGGCCGATATTGGCCGGCCTCTCAACCATCCGCCTAGCAGCCGATACGGGATCATCGTCTCCTTCGTCAGGACGACCTGCTGGAGAAGCAGCACGATTGTCCAGGTCGGCCGCATCCTCATCCTCGGCAAGCCGAGCGGCGAATTCGGCATCTGCCCGAACTTGCTCATTCGACTCAGCAGTTTCTTCAGACAGGTCTTCATCGACGAGATGCGGGACCTCGACCGAAACTCTAGGATTGCTCGGTCCAGCCGCGGAACGCTGAGAGTTGCGCCTGAACATCTCCCGTTCGACGTCACTTAACCCATCCGAATTCGAATCATAGCTGTTGACGAACAACCCAAGGTCGGGAAACTTAGATGGAGAAGCTCGGTCTTTAACAGAAGGAGAAGAAGTCCTTGAAACCATATCGATCGAAAGAAAGAACTGATGAAGAACAACTTGAATACTAACGAAGAACAGCTTGAAGATCGCCCAGAAAGTTCGAAGATCTTCAAACAGATCGGAAGAATCACGGCGGAGAAATGATCGGAGAACGGAAAGAAAAATAAATTCTAGAGAGAAGGGAGAGCTCTAGAGAGAGAGAGAAATACCTTTTTGAAGAAAATGAACAGAAGTGAGAAATGAAGGAGGATCGAGCGGTATTTATAAAGAAAAACGCAATGATGACGATTCTTCAAATTCTGTAGCCGAAGAGTACGAATCGACACGCGGCTCTTCGAATTCCGTAGCCGAAGAAGACGAAACGACGCCCCCTTCCTGAGAAAAATCTGCCGAACTCGAAAGCTCCAAAATCTATTCGACCACGGGAATTCCGATCTTTACTTTCGAAAGAAGTTCGCCGAACTCAAAATTCGCCGAACCCGAAAATCCGCCGCACTCGAAATAGAATCTGATCAGATCGTACCGATCTCAGTTTTAACCGAGCTAAAGAATACTCCCCAAAAATTCACCGAACTCATCAACTCCCTCGCCGAACTGAGGGGGGGACCAATTGTTAGAGGGGGGGTTAGCACCCCCTGGTTTAACTCGGTTCGAACCGAGATCGGTTCAATCAAGACCGGTCTACGATGGTTCGGATCAAAGACAAGTCGGCCCGAAAACGTTGGGCCGAGCTCGGAATCTCGCTGAAAGCCCATCTCGGCTACCGATCTAGGCCCATCACAAGCCCGGTCCGTTACAACAGATGAAACCGGAATATTTCCCTTTTCCCACCCATCTCGGAAAAGGAAATATTCTCTTTGGTCAACTCCTCGAGATATCAGGAACTTATCCTTATCTCGGAGAGAAAACCGGAAGATTTCCTTTTCCTAATCGAACTCGGAAAAGGAGAAATCTTCCTTTCGACCGCCTCAAAGACACTATAAATAAAGGAGGAGCCTCATTCTTCAGAGACATCCACAACTTCCGCAGAGACAGAGAATACAAGAGAGAGCTCGTTACCGATCTCAAGTCTTTTGTCTTTGCCTTCTTACTTAAACTCTGTTGTAATCGCCGACTCTTGATCAATAAACGAGATTCCGACTAAAGTACCGTTTTACCCCCTTTTTATGTGATTTACGGATCAACACTTTATACCATATCACTTTAATCCATGGACAGCGTTGTTCCCTTGGTCTGAGTTGCTCCTACGTTAGGCTATAAGAGAAGCCACTTACTGTTGGAGGAATGAAAGTTATATTCCTTACAGTCTTAATTCGATTTTCGGTTTGGAGGAGTTTTAACGAAAAAACGTTCTTTTCTTTTTACATATGTACTAACAGTATAACTGAAATATAACGAATATTCTACAATACAAAAACATTCTAAATATTATTAGTTGAAATACATATACATACATATGTGAAATGAAATGAAAATGGCGAACTAATTGTTCTTTTCTTTTTGATCATTTAACAAAAAAAGACATAAAGTCAACCGATTTTTCTTTAATTCACAATCTAGTTTTAATTTTTTTTTTAATGTAATCACCCTCTGATATGCTCAAATTAATACCTTAAATAATATTAAAGCAGTTGCTGCAGTAAATCAGGGATCGAACACAAGAACTCAAGATTTCACACAATAGATTATATAGATCCAAAATACGCTAAATCAAAAGATGTAATTAAAAACAAGTATGCAATTAAAGGTGTTTGTAAATTCAGTTGGAGGCAGATAGGTTCAGGATATTTCTCAGGAAATCAATGAATGCAGCTAAATTAACTAACAGGATTCAGATTACGCATGGTTCTTGAACTCAAATCACTAAAATATAGCTAACCAACTCTCGTTGCGAAAACTATCTAAATCTAAATCCTAGGAATTCCAAATCTCTTTGCGAATCCTAAAGTCTAAATCAGCTTTAATATCAGGTTTGATATGTTCACAAATCAATTAAACCAAATCTCTTTGCGAATAATCAATTTGCTCACCCTAAGTTCTATCATGTAATTAATCGCACTCTCGTGCCTAATCAATTATCCTAAGATCTAAGTTCCAGATTCGTCAACCTAGAATTAACTTTGAGAACAACCTATGGTGAAGAACTAATTCAGATGGTAAATCCTAAACAGATAATCAACCTAGCATTCAGAGAAATCCTTTATGAGAAAACTCTAAACCTAACAGGTGATCTACTCAGACATGGAGATTGAAACAATAAACATGACTGAATAAATACTCAAATAAATAATAAGAAAGAGTAACAAAAGAGTTCGAAACCTTCTCTCAGACGAACAAAGTATCAGACTTGTCTCCCTCCAAAGCGCACTCTCAAATCCAGAATAAAATAAGTGTAGCCAACAAAGTGGCTGAAAATTCTATTAAATAACCTAAAACACGAATTGGTGTCTTCTTGTAAATATTAAAGACTTCTGGGCACTTCTGCAATTCTTCAAGTCTTGGAAAACTCGCGGGTCGTGTCTTGCTGCGATGGGTATCGATCGATACTAGCCAGTATCGATCGATACCAAGGCTTCATATCGGGTTCTCAGCAACATGAACTTCTGATTTGCTCCAAATGCTCCATAAAGCTCCAATATCTCCAATAATGCTCCCAACATGCTATAATCTGTAAAAGACTCTAAAAGACTCCAAAATATTATAAAGACTCTATAAAAAGGACTTATATCATGGCTTAAATAGGGTAAAAACCATGATATATCAACTCCCCCAGACTTAGCCTTTGCTTGCCCTCAAGCAAATAGAAGACTAAACCAGAGAAAGAGGTTTGAAAACGTAGAGATTCACTTGTTCATTAACCATCCAAATGACCCTCTTTCCAAGTACCCAAGTTTCACCTAACCAGTTTTCGATCTAACCACCATGCACTTCTCCGTAGACATTCGCAGCTTTTCCAGACTCCACACATTACCCCACAGCATTGTTCAAATAAATCCCTCATCGCCAGATTCATCGCTGCAGCCAATGTTCAAGAACCTTCTAGATTCTTTACCATACGATATCATGACAAGGAACCACCCTTTTCACACTTTTTGGTATTATTTCTCTCCCCCAGACTTATTTCTTATTATGTTCTCTTTTTTATATTTTCAGCTTTGCATATACACATCAAGGTCTGAAACGCGAGTATTGATGGTGTTTGCCACCGAATCTCCGGTTCTTCCCTATCTATGTATCAAAGGATGTAGGCGAATAATGGCATCATAGGAAAATCCTAGCCTCGCTTCCAATCCTCTGTGTGATCATCCCCTCTTGAGTAGAATAATGGGATCGCTGGAAATTTTCCTAGCCCTCTACTCAGAAGAAAATCATTTCAATCTTTTATGCTCTTATTTATCAACTTATAACAGGGGAGAGAGATATCATAACTCTAAACACATGGGTTCCTTTGTCAGATATGAATGATGAATCAAGCTCTATGAACACTAACCACATCGATGAAGTGAAAAAATTGGCTCAGGCTTCAGAAGAACTCTGCTGGAGACATGGATGTTTTCTAGTCAACTGGTCAGTCCTTTTAATTCCTCTGAGCATCATCCAATGTCCTGCTGGCATAGTAGATGACGTGCAGCTTCTTATCTTTCCTCTGGCCCATAACTGACCCAACAGCAAAATCACTAGCATCGCACATGATCTTAAAAGGCAGAGTCCAATCAGGAGGTTGCACAATAGGAGCACTCACCAATGCCTTTTTGATCTCCTCAAAGGTTGCAAGACAATCAGGCGTGAAATCAAATTTTATCTCCTTGCACAGTAAAGCAGTGAGTGGGCGTGCTATCTTGGAGAAATCCTTAATAAACCTCTTGTAAAACCCAGCATGACCAAGGAAACTCCGAATATCCTTCACAGAGGTCGGTGGTTGGAGACTTGTCATGACCTGAATCTAGGCTTTGTCAACTTCGATCCCAGCTTCAGAGACCTTGTGCCCAAGTACGATGCCATCTTGAACCATAAAGTGACACTTTTCCCAATTAAGAACCAAGTGTTTCTCTTCACACCTCTGGAGCACCTTACACAAGTTAGCCAAACAGTCATTGAATGATGATCAAATTTTTGAAAAATCATCCATGAACACCTCCATGAAATCCTCAATCATGTCTGTGAAGATAGATATCATGCATCTCTGAAAAGTGGCTGGAGCGTTACACAATCCAAACGGCATTCTTCTGTATGCGAATGTGCCATAGGAACATGTGAAAGTGGTCTTCCCTTGGTCATCTGGATGGATAGGGATCTGGAAAAAACCTGAATATCCATCAAGGAAACAATAGTAGGGATGACTAGCCAATCTCTCCAACATCTGGTCAATGAATGGCAATGGGAAGTGATCTTTCCGTGTAGCTGCATTCAACTTTCTGTAGTCAATGCACATTCGATGTCCAGTGATAGTCCTCGTAGGAATCATCTCATCCTTCTCATTCTTCACCACGGTTATCCCTCATTTCTTAGGAACAACGTGCACTGGACTGACCCAAGAGCTATCTGAGATGGCATAGATAACTCCTGAATCCAAGAGTTTCATGACCTCTTTCTTAACCACTTCCTTCAGGTTCGGATTTAGCCTCATTTGATGCTCGATTGAAACCTTTGACTCGTCCTCAAGATGAATCCTATGCATGCACATGTCTGGGGATATACCTGAAATATCATCAAGAGAATAGCCAAGAGCTTTGCGATACTTGCGCAGCCTGCTCAGCAATAAGGTAACCCCTGCGTTGTTCAAGGAAGCATTAATGATTACTGGGAACGTAGAATTAGGACCAAGAAAACCATACCTCAGATTCGCAGGAAGTGGTTTGAGTTCCACCTTAGGAGCTTTCTCCTCGCTCCAATCTCCAAGCCCAGCAGCTTGCTTAATACTTTCGGCCAAACCTCTTTCTGGTCGCAGGGTATTGATATTCTCATATTTTACCTCTTTTTAGCATGCATTCTTGTTATTGTTTTGTGTCTCATGCATGTGTCTTGCATAGTTTTTATAGCATTTTGGTATTTATTAGAGTATTAGGTGTTTGCATTAGGTCCTAGTGAGTCTTTGCATGCATTTGGAGTGTTTTTAGGTGATTTGGAGACAATTGATGATATTTGGAGAAATGGGCCGAAGTAGAATGCAAAGACCATCCGAGACACCGGAAAGATGTGACTGAAAGGAGGCCCTCTATTCTGAATCAGCTTGCACAACCTTCACCAAAGTTGTATAGGAGTGAGTTAGCTGTCCAGGAGAGTTTGAATAAGGTCATTTTGATATTTGGTTAAGGAGTTATCGTGGATTTACTGAAGACATCTCTGCCTGGCCGATGTAGAACGAATCCGAGAATGCATCGGTGCGTGGCATCGATCCGATGCCCACCGATGGGAAACTCACAATCGACGACAAGAATGGCATCGGTCACCAGACACCGATGCCACAGACCTATGGAAATTCTGCGAAATCTGAGAGTGCATCGATCCGTGGCATCGGGTTGTGGCCGACCGATGGGACCTGTTGAAGACCTGGCTGGACGAAGGGTCTTCACTCCGAATTAGCCTCCGTGGTCTTCAGAAAAGTTGTAGAAGAGTGAATCAGCTTTACATAGGAGTTTAAATCGGGTTATGTGGACGTATGGATAGGGAGATAAGACGGATTTACCAAAGGTAAGTCCGTCTGGCCGAGAGAAGATGAAACCGTCCAAATAACCGGCAAAACGAAGACTTTTACGTGCCCAGTTTAATCTGAGTTATTCATGAAAATCATAGAAAATCGAGATGACTATCGTTGAGTGGTGGTTTCATGTCATTCCGATATGCCGTTCAAGAGATATGGTAAATATACCAAAGGACGTGTCTGTCTGGCATCCAAACGAGTTATGCTCCAAATACGACGTCTGAAAGATCAACCCAGACGAAGGGTTTCCACTCCGATTCAGATTCTACGTTCTTCATTGAAGTTGTAGATAATTGAATTGGCTGTCTTCTGAAGTTGGATTCGAGTCATTTGGTTGCGAGGTTCAGGAGTTATGGCTGATTCACGGACAACGTATCCAGGTTTCGGCCGGGTCAATACCCGGTTTGTCCCGGGTTGACCCGGTCCGACCCCATTTCCTTTAAAAACCCAAAAACCCTAATTTTCTAAAAGAATCCTCTTTTTGGTCTAAAAACCCTTTAATCCTTAGAGAAAGTTCTTGGATTTTTGTAAGAGAGTTATCTTTGATTTGAATGCAATTTATTGTTCTTTCATCTTAATCTTTCTTTCTTGCATTCTCCTAATCATGAATCTTAGCAAACTTAACATGGGTTTTGTTGGGATTAACATGACTAGTGAGTAGTCTCTTAGGGTCTTTGGGTGAGATAGATTAGAGTTATTTGGGGTTGATCCATGATGTTAGGGGTTTAGATTGTTTGATTTCCTTCTTTAATAAGTGTTCCTAAAGCTAGATTAGCCTTGATCAAGTTGATTTAGATCATAAGGAATTTCTCGCCCGGAAGATGTTCGATGAAATTCCCCAATGAACTTTTTAAGGGATTTACACTCTTGGCCTATGGAAATAGTTGTCCAAGGTGTTTATTGGTTGTTAGACCTTGTGTTTAATGCTTGATGATTGCTTAATTACAAATGGAAGTTTGTTCTTAATTGGGTAATTAGCAAGTGATTAATGCCATGGAAGTGGATTAGTCTTGATTAGTGGTCTAAACCTAAGGATTAGTATTGGTTGAGTATATTGGCATCATGGATTAGTTCTAGATCACCCGAAATCAATTACCTCATCCTAAGATTCGCCTTTTTATATTGATTTACAACTTGTTTAATTGCTTTTGCTTTCTTCAATTTGGTTACTTAATCAAACACCCTTAATTAGCTTAACTCATTTAGTGTCTTGCATTCTTGGTGCTTGAAATCATCTCCCAATAGGTTCGATAACCTCTTATGCTCAATAGGCATTTAGAGTAATTGATATCTAGACTTGCAAAAGTCATCTATCAAATTGGCGCCGTTGCCATATTGGGATTTGATTTTGACATTAAGATTTAGGTTCTTTGTGAGATTAAGCATTTTTCTTTTCTTTTGGATACTAATCTCTCTCTCAACACAAGGTCTAGAGGCGAAGAAAATCTTGTTGAGCCTAGGGACAACACTCACCTATTGGATCGTGGTATTAGAGCAAGAAGAGAGAGGGAACGACTTGCACACCTTGCTAGGCTTGGTATGGAGCACGTGCAAGAACACCAAGCTCAAGAGCATGGTCAAGAACGTGGCAATGGAAACCACCAAGACCAAAACCCCCACGCCCACCATCCACAACCTCACGGCCCAAACCCAAACCCACCCGTCTATCAAGCTCAAAACATTGTTGGCGAGGGTGATGCGGCAAATGTTCTTTTCAATCGCCAAGGGATTCATGCACCACCGGTTGAATGCAATGACTTTGAGGTCAAAGCAAGCTTCATCAACATGGTGCAAAGTAACAAGTTTCATGGCCTTGCGGTAGAAGACCCTCTTGATCATTTGGATCACTTTGACCGTATTTGTAGCTTGACAAAGATGAATGGAGTGTCAGAGGATAGCTTCAAGCTAAGGTTGTTTCCTTTTTCTCTTGGAGACAAGGCAAAGCAATGGGAAAAGAACCTCCCCAAGGTTCCATCACCTCTTGGAATCAATGCAAAACCGACTTCCTTACCAAGTTCTTCTCCCACTCAAGAACAGCCAAGCTAAGGAACGAGATATCAAGCTTCACTCAAAGAGCGAATGAGAGCTTCAATGAAGCATGGGAGCGGTTTAGGAGCTATACATCGCAATGCCCTCATCATGGATTTTCAGATGCTTCACTCCTAAGCACTCTATACCGTGGAGCATTGCCCAAGATCCGCATGTTGCTTGACACCGCCTCTAATGGAAGCTTCTTGGGCAAAGAAGTGAATGAAGCGATGGAGTTGGTAGAGAACCTTGCATTGAGTGATGGCACTTATGGTGATGACTATGACCGGTCTACAAGGACCACAAGTGATCATGAGAAGAAAAGGAGAGCCAAAGAGATGAAAGCTCTCAATGACAAGATGGACAAGCTCCTTAATGCTTCTCAAAAGATGGTTCACTTTGTTAGTGATTCGGAAGGCACTCATCGAGCACAAGAACAAATGGTGGATTTGAGCAACCAAGAAGAAGTGCACTACATTGGGAACAATGGAGGTTATCAAAGGAGTTACAATAACAACTTTGCTCAACAAAGGACCTTCCCCACTAAAAACCAAGGTCAAACCTTTGTCCCTCAACATCAACCTCAAGGACAACAAGGAGGCTACTCCAACAATGCTTCTTTCATTCCTCAAGCTCAAGGTCACAAATACCATGACTCAAGACTTTGATGTCAAAAATGTTCTTCAACAACTTCTCCAAGGCCAAGCAAGTGGAGCATTGGATATAAGCAAGAAGATGGAGGAAATAAATACCAAGGTAGCTTGCTCATACAATGATCTCCACAAGAATCTTGAGGCATTGAGTTCCAAAGTGCAAGAAATGGAGACCAATGGAAACAATGGAGACAAAGTACAACAAAGCTCTTCAAATGGGAAAGCAAAGGAGTATTGCAATGCCATCTTCTCAAAGGAGCCACGTCCCATTGAAGATCATGAAGCCGCCACTAATGAGATTGAGCTTCTACCCTATGGATCTCAAGCTCCCTTGAAGCTCAATGAGGACATTGAGGAACAAGGTGGGGGAGTGGCCCTTGAGAAGAATGAGAACGTGACCTTGGTTGAATACAAAGACTCACCAAACTCAACTAGGATCGAGCCTAAGTCTCTCCCCAAGCTTGGTAATCTCGTTATATTCTCTATTGCTTGCTCTCTTGGTGCTTTAGACATTGAGGATGCTTTGTGTGACTCCGGGTCAAGTGTGAATGTGATGTCCAATGAGATGCTCAAAAGTCTAGGGATAAGGACCCTCACCTATCATCCATCACCTATCACCTTTGGAGATGCTTCTTCGAGAAAGCCATTGGGTCTTCTTGAAAACTACCCACTCAAGGTAGGGAATTGCATAGTCCCAACCGACTTTGTGGTCATGGAGATGAGAAAGACCAACAAACTCCCTCTTCTCCTTGGAACACCGTTCCTCCTCACTACCGGTGCTAGCATGAACTTCAAAGAGCAAATGGTAGTTCTCTTGAATGTAGATGATAAAGTCTACTACCCAATGAAGATCTCCTCCAACAAGCTTTGTGGCACAATCACTATGGAAGATGATGGGTTTTGCATTGAAGAAGCTCATAGATTTGAGCATGTGGGTAGTTGTGAGATGGTTCATGAAGCTTCGCCCCCAAAGATCTATGAAAAGGAAGAGAAACCCCGTGAGAAGACGGTTTTGGGTTATGGTAATGGTAATGAAGCTTATGGAGTTGATGTAGCTTGCTTGGATTCTCCCCTTCCTACCACACATGAGGACGTGAGTGAGATTAAAAGGAAGCAAGAGAAAGGTGAAGGCACTAAGGCCAAAATGAAGAAACAAGACAAGCATCACTCTCTTGTCTTTGCTAAGAATGGTCCAAGCAAGCTCGAAGGGTTTAGGTCCGAGCCTTCCATGATGACTCTCACTCCATGGAAGCACAAAGATGGAGTGATTGAGTACAAGATCAAATGCAAAGGCCGATCCAAGCCCTTTGCCTCGGCCAAGGCAATCCTCACTCCCGAGCTCAAAGCAAAACGAGAAGCCGGTCTTGAAGAGGTAATGAGCAAGGTGCTCAAGCTCGAGCTTAAAGATCCGCCTTGGAGTGCTCACACTCCTCCCTCACCCACCTAAAAGGGTAACCAACGTCAAACTTAGCGACGTAAAACAAAGTGCACTTGGGAGACATTCCCATGTTTATCCTTGTATATATTCTTTTGCTTTCTAGTTTAATTTTGTGTGTCTTGGGCATTGATGGGTTTTTTTGAGTGGTTGCAAGGTTCTCGATTGTTAGCAAGGTCACGGAACGGTGTCAAGGGTGTTTGATGTCGGGAAAAGCCCTACATGCTCTCCATTCACATTGTAGCACTCCTCCATGTAAGTATCTCTTTCTCTTTTAAAGTCTTAGCATATTATATTTTGTTTTGGGTCTCTTCTTTGAATTTATTTCACACCGGGACGGTGTGATTTAAGTTTGGGGGAGAGACCTGTATTTGACCTCGTGTTTTATGCTCTTATCTTCCCTTTTGCACTTGAGTCTCATGCATATCATGCATTTTCAATAAATTTGAAAATTTTAGAACATTTAGGATTGCATATTCACTTGTAGGTGGTGTCTAGTTTGCATTTTAGCTTGCATTTGCATAAGCATGGAGTAATGACAACCTTGAAAGTAGCTTAATTAGCAATTGATTCAACACCCAAGTTATTAGTTGTTTGATGCATTGAAGTTGAATCTGAAATCAAGGATGAACCATTTGTTAGAGCACATGCATCATTGCCTTTCCTTGGTTGAAGCAAGCTTGAATTGAATCTAGCCTCATCTAAGTGATAACCATAACTTGACATGTAATTATTGTGCTTGTGCAAACTTAAATGGAATCGTGGATCACTTATACATATTTGGACATTCTTCTTCCTTTTCACCACCCTTGCTTGTCCAAATAGCCAAATCCCATCTTTGGATTGGTTTCCCCACCATGCCAATTACCTCGTTTCTAGCCCCTAATCTTTTGTGTGGGTCTTGTGAGGTCTTTTTGGAGTGAACTTGACAAAACGTGTTAGGTTTAGGGCGACAAGGAAGCACTCTTGTGTAGACTTAGTTCCAACATCAAGGAGCTAATCTAGAACTAGGTTAGATAGGTGGCGGTTCTTAAAGTTTGAGAATGGGGAAAGGTTAGAAATATTTAGGGGAATGGCTTGATCTTTGATGATTATGGTGGAATGAAAGAAGGAAGGAAGGACGATGAAGAGGGGAGTACAAAATGAATGGTATGGTTGGTGCAAGTGTGATTAACAACAAGCTCTAAATAACTAAGAAAAGCCTCAAGAGACAAAGAAGAAAAGACGGCCAAAAAGGCCAAGCTACAAAGAAAAGAAGAGGCATGGACCAAAAAGAAGAAAAAGAAAAGAGCTAAGTGAAAACGAAAAGGAGCATCAACCATAACCAAGATGAAGAAGCAAACCCCTAATGAGGAAGAAGGCGAAAAAGGAAAGCAAAGAAGAGCGTAAGGGTCTAAGAAGGCAAAATGCCTTGGGATAAAAAGGGCAGCTTAGGATCGGGCAAAAACGGGTTAGATTGGGCTAAGGTTAGTGACACTCTAAGCATTCGGGGTAGACGAGAGTTTTTCCTTGTATGCATAGGTTGCCTTTTACCTTTAGCGTTTTGTTAAAGTTTGCTCGTTCATTGAGAGATCTTTGTGTTTATTTATCCTTGCATATTGATGAGATCACCTTCATCTCATAACCGGTCCTTTAGCCAAGCGGTTTCATCTAATTTTGCATAAGCACAATTCACAGATAAAACCAATAATCAATGTTAAGAGGCTAGAGAATATGATGGTTTGTCTAGGTTGAGGTTTGGCTTTGTTGCATGTTGTGAAGGAAATGGCTAACTCCTTTTGAGTAGACAACTTGGGTGCATCCTAGAACTAGTAACTTGGACGTTGAGTGCGATTGTTTCTTATGCTTCTTATAGGTTCGATCCCCACTTGCATTGCATTGCATCTCTCATTCTTGATCTTGTTTGCATGAGGAAAAGCAAATGTTTAAGTTTGGGGGAATTGATATTCCCATATTTTACCTCTTTTTAGCATGCATTCTTGTTATTGTTTTGTGTCTCATGCATGTGTCTTGCATATTTTTTATACCATTTTGGTATTTATTAGAGTATTAGGTGTTTGCATTTGGTCCTAGTGAGTCTTTGCATGCATTTGGAGTGTTTTTAGGTGATTTGGAGACAATTGATGATATTTGGAGAAATGGGCCGAAATAGAATGTAAAGACCATCCGAGACACAAGAAAGATGTGACTGAAAGGAGGCCCTATGTTCTGAATCAGCTTGCACAACCTTCACCAAAGTTGTAGAGGAGTGAGTTAGCTGTCCGGGAGAGTTTGAATCAGGTCATTTGGACATTTTTTTGAGGAGTTATCGCGGATTTACTGAAGAAATCTCTGCCTGGCCGATGTAGAACGAATCCGAGAATGCATCGGTGCGTGGCATCGATCCGATGCCGACCGATGGGAAACTCACAATCGGCGACAAGAATGGCATCGGTCGCCAGACACCGATGCCACAGACCGATGGAAGTTCTGCGAAATCTGAGAGTGCATCGATCCGCGGCATCGGGTTGTGGCCGAAAGATGGGACTTGTTGAAGACCTGGCTGGACGAAGGGTCTACACTCCGAATTAGCCTCAGTAGTCTTCATAAAAGTTGTAGAGGAGTGAATCAGCTTTACACGGGAGTTTGCATCGGGTTATGTGGACGTATAGATAGGGAGATAAGACAGATTTACCGAAGGTATGTCCGTCTGGCCGAGAGAAGATGAAACCGTCCAAATAACCAGAAAAACGAAGACCTTCCCGTACCCAGTTTAATCTGAGGTCTTCATGAAAGTCATAGACAATCGAGCTGAATATCGTTGAGTGGTAGTTTCATGTCATTCCGATATGCCGTTCAAGAGATATGGTAAATATACCAAAGGACGTGTCTGTCTTGCATCTAAACGAGTTATGCTCCAAATACGACGTCTGAAAGATCAACCCAGACGAAGGGTTTCCACTCCGATTCAGATTCTACGTTCTTCATTAAAGTTGTAGATAATTGAGTTGGCTGTCTTCTGAAGTTGGATTCGAGTCATTTGGTTGCGAGGTTCAGGAGTTATGGCTGATTCACTAACGACGTATCCAGGTTTCGGCCGGGTCAATACCCGGTTTGTTCCGGGTTGACCCGGTCCGACCCCATTTCCTTTAAAAACCCAAAAACCCTAATTTTCTAAAAGAATCCTCTTTTTGGTCTAAAAACACTTTACTCCTTAGATAGAGTTCTTGGATTTTTGTAAGAGAGTTACCTTTGATTTGAATGCAATTTATTGTTCTTTCATCTTAATTTTTCTTTCTTGCATTCTCCTAATCATGAATCTTAGCAAACTTAACATGGGTTTTGTTGGGATTAACATGACTAGTGAGTAGTCTATTAGGGTCTTTGGGTGAGATAGATTAGAGTGATTTGGGGTTGATCCATGATGTTAGGGGTTTAGATTGTTTGATTTCCTTCCTTAATAAGTGTTCCTAAAGCTAGATTAGCCTTGATCAAGTTGATTTAGATCATAGGGAATTTCTCGCCCGGAAGGTGTTCGATGAAATTCCCCAATGAATTTTTTAAGGGATTTACACTCTTGGCCTATGGAAATAGTTGTCCAAGGTGTTTATTGGTTGTTAGACCTTGTGTTTAATGCTTGATGATTGCTTAATTACAAATGGAAGTTTGTTCTTAATTGGGTAATTAGCAAGTGATTAATGCCGTGGAAGTGGATTAGTCTTGATTAGTGGTCTAAACCTAAAAATTAGCATTGGTTGAGTATATTGGCATCATGGATTAGTTCTAGATCACCCGAAATCAATTACCTCACCCTAAGATTCGCCTTTTTATATTGATTTACAACTTGTTTAATTGCTTTTGCTTTCTTCAATTTGGTTACTTAATCAAACACCCTTAATTAGCTTAACTCATTTAGTGTCTTGCATTCTTGGTGCTTGAAATCATCTCCCAATAGGTTCGATAACCTCTTATGCTCAATAGGCATTTAGAGTAATTGATCTCTAGACTTGCAAAAGTCATCTATCAGGTATCGATCGATACTAGGTGAGTATCGATCGATACTGGCAGTGCTGTATCGAGCATCTTTGCGTATTCAGCAGCAGCATCACTCGAATGGACTTATGACTCAGCTGAACAGACCAATGCCCTCTCCAATGGGTCTTCAGGATGCATCTACAAGAAGTATTCCTCAGCAATGTCACATAAGGTATCAACGAAGAAAGTTTGTCCATCGATGGTTGGTCTCTTCATCATCTTCTCCATGTTAAAAGCCATGATCAACTCACCAATGTTAAGAGCTATCTTCCCATTCATGCAATCAATCAGAGCACCAACTGTTGATAGGAATGGCCTTCCCAAGATGAGAGGATCTCTGGGTTCCGAATCATACTCCAAGATAATGAAATCAGTTGGGATTAAGCAATTCCGAATCTTAATCGTAACATCCTCGAGCAAACCTTCTGGAAGTCTAACTGAACGATCAGCGAGTATCGGCGAGATCCTCGTAGAAGTGAAGTCTGTCATTCCCATTCTCTTAGCAACCGAGTATGTCATGAGGTTGACACTTGAGCCAATGTCACAAAGAGAACGCTCAAACCTGTCAGTAAAGATTTTGCAATCCAAGACAAAGCTCCCTGGATCTGGTAGTTTCGTTGGGATCCTGTTGGTTAGGATTGCACTGCACTCATGAGTGATCATCAGACAACCGTCTTCAAAGTTCACATTGCTGGACACCATCTTCTTGACATATCTCCTGAAAGCTGGAGAAGTTTTGATAGCATCGATGAAGGGAAGTTCAACAACCAGCTTGTCCAAAATTTCCTTGCATCTAGTGTCTTCTACCTCCTTCTTAGTCTTCCCAAGAGCTCTGGGATAAGGTATCCACGGTATGTAGACTCTCTCTGCAACCACTTTAGGCTTCTCATTCGTAACCTTAAGTGATGTATCGATTTCGGGTTCAGTATCGATCGATACAGGGGGGGGGGGTATCGATCGATACACGGAATTTTGAGTTTTCCCGTGTAAGAATTTTGACCGGTGTCGATCGATGCTTGGTAGTGTCGATCGATGCCTTGGCGATTTTAGAGTCCTCATCGTCAGACATCTCAAAATTTTCAGCAGGTTGGTCTACTCTTGCTCCTGAAGTGACCTCTTTACCACTTCTCAAGGTAATGGCATTGATGTGTGCCTTTGGGTTCTCTCCTTTTCCTGGAAGAAAACCTTCTTGTCTTCTCGAACCTTCTGAAGTCTGAGCTACCTGAGTTTCCAGCTTCTTCTGATGAATACCAAGGGCATCGATCCTTCCACTCAGATCTTTGTACATGGCGTCCATCTTACCATTGAAGGTCACTGTGATCTGCTGCTGTCCTTGAACGAGCGTTTCAAGAATGGCCTCAATCTATTTCGCTGATGTTTTAGCAGTCACAGGCTCGTAAGAAGGACTTCCGTAGTTCATGGTGTAACCGCTGTTTTGGGCAGGTTTCTGGTTGAATCCTCCTTGCTGGAAGTTGTTGTTGAAGCTCCGATTTTTGTTGAATTGGTTCCTCTGTCCCTGAAAACCAGAACCACCAATGTAGTTGACATCTTCTGCTTCACCCTCGTTACACACCTCAACATCTTCAGCAAAGTGAACGGCCTTTGTTGTTTTTCCCAGCAGAAGACTGTGCATAGAATCCAGCTGAGCCTTAACTTCAGCGAACTGCAATCCATCATGATTACCAGCCAACTTCTTGGGCTCGAAATCTGCACTCTTGGTGCTACTGCTAGATGCAAAGTTCTCAATCAACACATAAGTGTCCTCAGGATACCTGGTGTTGAAATTACCATTGCTTGAAGCGTCCAAAGCCATCTGATACCTCCAATCTATCCCTCTGAAGAAGATACCCAGCATCTGCACATCAGAGTATCCGTGATGTGGACAATCTCTCTGATACGATCTGAATCTCGTCCAAGCAGCCTTGAACGCCTCAGTAGGTCCTTGAGAAAATTGGGAGATTTTATTCCTTAGATCCTCAGATCGTGCATCATCGTAGAAGTTAATCAGGAAGGCCCTCTTAGTGTCTTCCCAAGTAGTCAGTGATCCGGGAGGCAGCTGCCTCAGCCAGTAAGTCGCATCTCCACCTAGAGAGTAGGGGAAGAGCTGGCAGAAGAGATAGTCGTAGGACACTCCATTGCTCTTGATGCTAGTGACCAAGTCCTCGAACTTCTCCACATGATCCATCGGATGTTCATGAGGAAAACCATGAAAGAGATGCTGTCCCACAAGAGTGTAGTATACAAGTTTCAGCTCAAAGTCATTCCTCTCAAACGCAGGAGGACGAATCGCTGACCGATTGGCGAAAAACTGGTCAGGCCTGTTGTACTCACCAATCGTCCTTCCACGATTAACCACATCATTCCTCGCGTTCCCAGCGACATTCGCAGCGACTACAAGAGCAGGTGGTATGACGATCCCCTCTCCATCCAGACGTTGTTCTTGCTCATTCCACAACCGACCCTCTTGGTATCTGTAAGCACCAGCTGCATCTTGAACCAACCCCACTTGATTGTTGTTCATCTTAGATGATTTCTTTGCTTTCCTGTTTGTGCGTTCCACAAGTGCTAGCTGTTCCAGTGATAGATCAACTAGCGGAGTGCTCTTTTTGCTTATGGTTTCAACATTAGGCATGCACCTGAAATCAAAAGTAAAGAACGTAAGTAACTGAAATTGACGACGGGTATTGACCGATACTGAAGGGTATCGATCGATACTCGAGCGATTTAGACGAATTTCTTAGCTAAAATCTAATGGCGAATTGAGTCCCCGACAACGGCGCCAAATTTGATATGCTCAAATTAATACCCTGAATAGTACTAAAGCAGTTGCTGCAGTAAACCAGGGGTCGAACACAAGAACTCAAGATTTCACATAATAGATTATATAGATCCAAAATACGCTAAATCAAAAGATGTAATTAAAAACAAGTATGCAATTAAAGGAGTTTGTAAATTCAGTTGGAGGCAGATAGGTTCAGGGTATTTCTCAGGAAATCAATGAATGCAGCTAAATTAACTAACAGGATTCAGATTACGCATGGTTCTTGAACTCAAATCACTAAAATATAGCTAACCAACTCCCGTTGCGAAAACTATCTAAATCTATATCCTAGTAATTCCAAATCTCTTTGCGAATCCTAAAGTCTAAATCAGCTTTAATATCAGGTTTGATATGTTCACAAATCAATTAAACCAAATCTCTTTGCGAATAATCAATTTGCTCACCCTAAGTTCTATCAGGTAATTAATCGCACTCTCGTGCCTAATCAATTATCCTAAGATCTAAGTTCCAGATTCGTCAACCTAGAATTAGCTTTGAGAACAACATATGGTGAAGAACTAATTCAGATGGTAAATCCTAAACAGATAATCAACCTAGCATTCAGAGAAATCCTTTATGAGAAAATCCTAAACCTAACAGGTGATCTACTCAGACATGGAGATTGAAACAATAAACATGACTGAATAAATACTCAAATAAATAATAAGAAAGAGTAACAAAAGGGTTCAAAATCATCTCTCAGACGAACAAAGTATCAGACTTGTCTCCCTCCAAAGCTCTCTCTCAAATCCAGAATAAAATAAGCGTAGCCAACAAAGTGGCTGAAAATTATATTAAATAACCTAAAACACGAATTGGGGTCTTCTTGTAAATATTAAAGACTTCTGGGCACTTTTGCAATTCTTCAAGTCTTAGAAAACTCGCGGGTCGTGTCTTGCTGCGATGGGTATCGATCGATACTAGCCAGTATCGATCGATACCAATGCTTCATATCGGGTTCTCAGCAAACATGAACTTCTGTTTTGCTCCAAATGCTCCATAAAGCTCCAATATCTCCAATAATGCTCCCAACATGCTATAACCTTTAAAAGACTCTAAAAGACTCCAAAAGACTCCAAAATACTATAAATACTCTATAAAAAGGACTTATATCATGGTTTAAATAGGGTAAAACCATGATATATCACTCCCCTTTCTCAAATGTATGTATTGAGAGATTAATTGTGTTTTAAGTTATGTAACACGTTTTCACAATTTCACACAATCGGTAAACATTCCACTAAAGTTTTCTACAATCTAACATAACTGATAAGTTTTTATCTGAAATCGATTACAAAACACAACCCCACCAATATTTAAATTAAGCAAATAAGAACCTTAAATCAAACACAAACAACTTAGCAACATTGGTCATTTTTTTTGGGGATCATTCAAATATAGTAGACGCAACAGATAGACACATCTAATACTAATAGTCTATGACAATTGACAACAATGATGCGACATCATGTTGTTTTTTTTTTTTTTTTGATATCTTTCGACTCCCGGGAGTAATCCTAAGCCCAAAGGTCCAGACTAATCTCCTGGGTGGGAGTGATACAGCCCACTTATAATGCCCCACTTGGCCAAGTGCTTGTCCTGGTAATTTCGCTGCCGCGGGGAATCGATCCTTGGCCTAGACCAACAGAGCCGACACTCACCGCAAGAAAGAACCACCCGACCAATAACAACTTGATTGCGACATCATGTTCATACAAAGACAAACCCTATAAACCCTATTGTTTTCAATATTCAAAGTTCCAAAACAATTGCAGGAACAAAAACAAAAATAAATAATTACTAAAGTTGAGACTTCGTATTATTAAATGGTAAGAATATTATAGAAAAAGAAAGAAAGAAAGAGAGGGTCATCTCGAGGCGACACGAGCACTTTTCCGGCGATTCCTCCCACCATGCACACTACACACCATTGAAACTCTCCAAAGTTTTTCTTTGGATTCCCGTGAATCTCTCTCTCTCTCTCTCTCTCTCTCTCTCTCTTTTGCCCCCCAAGAAATTTCCACCGGTTTTCGTGTTATTCGTATGTAAATTAAGAAATTAGTTACAACCGAAAGAATGATATGAAGTGATAAAATTGTCAAAATTTGATATACTATCATGGCATCCCACTTTTTATAACTATCTAATTAATTAGTGATTTGATAAAAATTAAATCCTATTACTAGAATAGGCTTAAAACATAACCATGTTTATAGAACATCACACCGAACTTTATAAGTGATTATGTTTGAACTAGAAAAAAAAATTATGTTCAAATATCATAAATAATTGTATTTCGTAGTTTATTTAAATATTTAGTAATATGTTCAGATCATATATGTAGTTTTTATTTTATTTTGAATATGTAAAAATATTTAGTAATAATTGTATTCAGTACTTTTTCTTAGATAAGATTTTGAGATGAAGATCTTATATTCATGGTTTTTGCACGTTTCTAAGTCATGTTTTCATAAGTTTGATCTCACTTTATATCATTTATGAGTTGTGTATATATATATATATATATGCATTTTGGCTTCACTTTTGCATTGTTTTGCATTCTAGAGTTTTATGTTGCATTTTCATTAATATCATGCATTTGTATATTATTTTATGTTTTTTTAGGTGTTTCGATCTTTGAGAATGCTTGGAGCTTGAAAAATGATGAAGAAGATGTTTTTAGATGAAAAGTGTAGAAAGAAAATGCAGAGGCCATACAAAGTGATTGAAAAATCGTGCCAGATGAATGCTTTTTATTTGGATTTAGCTTCGGAGATCTTGATTAAAGTCATAGATAATCGAGTTAGATTTTGTTTGGCGCTTGTTTCAAGTCATTCCAAGCAGTGGTTCAAGAGATGCATCAAGTTTATCAAGCACATATCCGTCTGTCGCACAGACGAACCTCGATTGACTTGCAGCGTCCAGCTGCAGCGGTTTACTGAGGCTGCTGCAGCCTCCCCCTAAGCCAAAAATAACCGGTTCAAATCCGGGTTTACCCGATTTGACCTTATTCACTATTTAAAGCTTTGAGATCTAATTTTTTAGCAAGTTTTCTTCTCCTTAGAATTGGATTTAGATCGAAACTCTTCTCTTGATGTATTTGGATTGATCTTCACCCTATCATGCTACTCTAGTGAAAGATTCTTCAACGTCTATTTTTTATTTTTATATTTATGTATTTTCCTTTGTCCTTTTTCTTTATGTTTAATAATTAGTTTTTAATTGGATCATGGATTAGGATAGAGTATGATGATTTAATGGTTAGATGATGATGATTTAGGTTGGTTATTGATAGATCCTTCATTTAAGTTGTTCTTAATGGTAGGTTGATTTGATTTCTCAAAATCTATAACTTAGGCATTTCATGCCCGTAATATGTTTGTGAAAATGATTGAACTAAACCTTTTATGAACTTTACATACCTAACCAACATGAGTTGATGATTATGGTGTTTAATTAGTGAACTATTGGAATTGTTTCTTAATACTCATTGATTATCTAATTGTAAACAGTAGATTATGTAAATTGATTATATAAATTTATGTTGATTATGTAATTAGTGTAGGACCAAAATTATCGCACAATAGACATGAGAGATTTAATCACGATTTATATAAATAAACAGTAAGGAACAAACGATTCATAAAACGATAAAGCAATAAAATAAATCTAAGGAGGCGAGATGAATCTCTTTCCTTAACTCTAAGAATCTCCCGTAGTGCGACGAGTTTTAATAGATCCATGAGTCCCATGATACAACCAAAGTAATCTGTATCATCTACACTTGATATCAGATCTATCGAATATTATACTACGATACTCTCGAATAAATACTTACTCTAAGCTGTAGAGAATTGAAGGAAATTTTTCTTTTGTAAGTGTGTTTTCTGTGTGTCATTGGATGCCTTTCTCTCAAGAGAGGCGATCCTATATATAGGAGAAGATCATAGAGGAAATGATTTCCAACTAGCGATGTGAGACTTTTTACATGTCCCTCACTTTTTATTTTTTTAGGTTTTTCCTTTTTTTAGGTTTTTCCTTTTCTTAAGGCTTTTCTTTTTTTGTAGGCTTTTCCTTTTTTAAGGCTTTTCCTTTTTTTAAGGTTTTTCCTTTTTACATTCACAAGGCTTTTTTACTTAGCCCAAATGTCTCATTTCAATTCACACATACACATATTTATAAAGCCCTCAAGCTCCTATAAATTTTGTTCCAACAATCCCCCACATGAATAGAAATGACTCTAAACATATGAAAATTGAACAGACTAGACTTTACTAGACATACTTGACTAGATTCATCTAGACGTAGACAAACTTTCGAGAGTATACGAAAATGTAACTGTATCTGAGAGGTAGCATTTTCCAGCTTTGAACCAAACATTTTTAATATCTGTCGAGTTTACTCGGCCAGGAGGTTAACATGATGTCTTGAAACGCCCAGATTTTTATGTAAACTTAGACAACAGGTATCGCACAGAGACATCTTCTCGTAGAACTTTGTTCTCTATTGTGTTCATTTTGGCCTTGAACATTCCTGGTATTCGTGAGTGAATTTAGAGAATATAACATTCTCTTTCATTCTCCTAGAAACGGCCCCATTTCACACTTCACTAGGTGATCTTTTATTAGCTTGTTTTTCAGAAGTGTCATGTCACACTCCACTATCTACATAGCTATGCAATCATTAAAAGCCAACGCTTATCCTTACTATCCACAGGTAGCACTGTTATATCATCCTAGGAACTGGGCAGAGACATAGTCTCACAGTGCTCAATTCGAATCAGTTTAATTTTGTTTCCCTTTTAACCTAGATCTTGGGATCTCCAGTCACATAGGTGGGGTATCTGTCAAACATCATCTTTTTCTATAGGATTTAAACCCATTCCTTTTGATGATTTTACAATTTGATCTCGCGGCAAACCTTTGGTAAACGGATCCTCTAGGTTATCATCCGACTTGATGTAATCTATCGTTATTACACCAGTTGAGATCAATTGTCTAATGGTCTTATGTCGTCTTCTTATATGACGAGACTTACCATTATATAGATTACTCAGTGCCCGAGAGGTAGCCGATTGACTATCACAGTGTACACGTAATGCTGGCACTGGTTTCTCCCACATCGGGATATCTTCCAAAAAGTTTCGAAGCCATTCTGCTTCCTCAGCAGCTTTGTCTAAAGCTACAAACTCTGACTCCATGGTTGATCTGGCCAGGAGTGTTTGTTTGGAAGATTTCCAGGATATTGCTGCACCAGCAAGAGTAAAGACATATCCATTCGTGGATTTGGAGTTTCTTGAATATGAAATCCAATTGGCATCACTGTACCCTTCCAGCACTGCTGGTTCTTTACCGAAGTGCAGCCCATAACTTTTAATGTATCTTAGATAATTTAATACCCTAGTTATGGCTCTCCAATGGGTATGACCTGGATTGCTCGTGTAACGACTTAGTACGTTTACCGAGTGTGCTAAATCGGGTCGAGTACAATTCGTTAAGTACATTAGACTCCCGATGACTCTTGCATACTCCACTTGTAACACTGCTTCACCTGAATTCTTTGTCAAGTGAAGATGAGGATCAAGTGGAGTTTTTTCAGTCCCATTGGAGTAGGTCTTAAACCTCTCTAGGATTTTTGTAGCGTAATGATCTTGAGACATAATTATTCCTTTTGAATTTCGAATAATCTTAATCCCTAGAATTACATCAGCTAATCCCATGTCTTTCATATCAAACTTTCCACTTAGCATGTTCTTTGTTTGAATGATTATATCTTTGTTGCTTCCCATGATTAGCATGTCATCTACGTACAAACACAACAACACATAACCTTGTGAAGTACTTTTGATGTAGATGCACTTATCACATTCATTGATGTGAAAGCCATTTGACATCATTACACTGTCAAATTTTATATGCCATTGTTTCGGAGTTTGCTTGAGTCCATATAGCGATTTGACAAGTCTACAGACTTTCTTCTCTTGTCCGGGAGCAACATAACCCTCAGGTTAATTCATATAGATCTCTTTCTCTAAATCTCCGTTTAGAAAAGCCGTCTTAACATCCATCTGATGTATTTCAAGGTTTTTTAAAGCTGCGATTCCAATCAACATGCGAATCGAAGTAATTCTCGTCACTGGAGAATAAGTGTCAAAGAAGTCCAATCCTTCCTTTTGACGAAATCCTTGTACCACAAGCCTGGCCTTATATTTTTCTATAGAGCCATCGATTTTTAGCTTAGTGGTGAAGACCCATTTACAGCCCAGAGGTTTACAAACTTGAGGTAGGTCTACCAACTCATAAGTATGATTTTGCATAATTGAGTTGATTTCACTGTTAGATGCCTCCCTCCAGAAAGATGCATCAGGTGTAGACATCGCTTCCATGAAAGTTCTTGGACCACTTTCCGCTAGGAATGCCATTATGAACTCAGAGCCAAATGTCTTCTCCTTACGAGCTCTCTTGCTTCGTCTCGGTTCATCTTCTTCTACTTCTGTAGAACTGCCTGAAGTGCTTGCCTCATTTCTAGCATCTCGTTCGTGACGAGTTCGTTTAGGATTTCCTCTATCCTTACATGGAAACACATTTTCGAAGAAGTATGCATTCCTTGACTCCATTATTGTGTTTACATGAATGTCTGGTATATCTGATTTATGTACCAGAAATCGATAGGCACTACTATTGTGCGCGTATCCGATGAAAATGCAATCTACCGTTTTAGGTCCGATGGTGACCTTTTTCGGAAGTGGTACTGCATCTTTTGCCAGGCACCCCCACACTTTTAGGTATATATACGAAGGTACATTACCATTCCAAAGTTCATAAGGAGTTTTTCCTGTGACTTTGTGTGGAATTTTGTTCAGGATATAATTAGAAGTAAACAGAGCTTCCCCCCCCCCCCACATGTTCTGGGCTAACCCAGATTCCTGCAACATTGCATTCATCATTTCCTTAAGAGTTCTGTTTTTTCTTTCAGCAACTCCATTGGATTCCGGTGAGTAGGGAGCAGTTGTTTGATGAATAATGCCATGTGCTCTACAGAATGCATCAAATGGTTCACTATATTCACCACCCCTATCACTTCTGACCTTTTTTATGGTCTTGCCGAGTTGGTTTTCAACTTCCAGCTTGTATTCTTTAAATTTGTCCAAGGCTTCATCTTTACTTCGCAGTAGAAATATGTAACAATATCTCGTGCAATCATCTATAAAAGTCACGAAATATTTCTTGCCTCCTCTGGTTTGAATACATTTCAAATCACATAAATCTGTGTGAATTAAACCTAGAGGTTCTGTTGTTCTTTGAACGCTGGGTGATGGCGTTTTAGTGAGTTTGGCTTGGACACAAATCTCATATTTGTCTTTGCTTAATTTGTATTTAGTAATCATGTTCATGTTCATTAATCTACTCATAGACTTGAAAATAACATGTCCTAATCGTTCATGCCAAATATTAAAAGACTCAGCGAGATAAGCATTTGGTTTCTTATCATTAATCTTAGGGTTCTTCGAGGTGGAAGCCTCGGTTACATTATCCTTTCGGATTACTGCCTCAACAGAAATCTTAAACAGATTATCACAAACAAAACCCTTACCCAAATACATCCCATTCTTTGTTAGGATTAGCTTATCACCTTCCAGCTTCACAGAGAATCCATGCTTACTTATGAGCGATCCAGAGATCAGATTCTTGCGCATATCTGGTACATAGACTACGTTCGTGAGAATCAGTTCCTGTCCAGAGGTGAGCTTCAGAACAACCTTCCCATGACCATCAATTGTCGACGAGGAAGAATTACCCATCAAGAGTTTTTCACCATTCTTGGTCTTTGTGTATGTGGAGAACATCTCTCGATCCATACAGATGTGTCTGGTTGCACCATCATCGAACCACCAAGTCTTTGGATGGTTTTCAGCAACATTGGCCTCAGTGACCACAGCACACATGTCAGCTTCTGTCAAGTTGGCTTGAGCCTTCTTGCTACGACAATTGACGGATTTGTGTCCTTGCTTCCCACAGAAGTTACACAATCCTAAGAACCTTTTAGAAGTATGACCATTCTGACCACTCTTGTTCTTGAACTTTTGAAAGTTCTTTGGTGGCATCTTCCCTTTGCCTTTGTTTAGGCGACCTTTGTTCTGCCACTTGCCTTGATTGGGGTTTTGGTGTTCAACCATGTTCGCATTGTGTTCGCGAATTTTCACACCTACATTGATCTGTTGTTCCCGATTCGTAGACTCTACGCGGAGCTTAACAATCAGATCTTCAAGGCTCATCTTCTTTTTCTTCAGCCTGAGGTAGTTCTTGAAGTCCGTCCAACCAGGAGGTAGCTTTTCAATGATGCAGCAACCTTGATAGGTTTCACACAGCCGCATTCCCTCAGCAAAGATATCGTGTAGGAGCCTCTGCACCTCATCGACTTGTTCCATTAGTGGTCTTGAATACACCATCTTGTACTGCTCGAACTTAGCCACAGTGAATTTCTGAGTACCAGAATCTTCAATGCGGTACTTCTTGTCTAAGGAATCCCACAGATCCTTAGATGTCTCAGCATTTTCGTACACCCCAAACAGAGAGTCCGAAAGGCTATTCTGAATATAGCCCTTGCACAAGAAGTCAGCATGTTCCCAGGCGTGGACACTCGCAAGCGCACGTGGATCAGTGTTATCTTATGGGAGAACAGGTTTCACCTCACTGGTGTATTTCTGTAGATTCAATGTTGTCAGATAGAAGAACATCTTCCTTTTCTACATCTTGAATGCTGTCCCATCAAACTTGGTTGGAGGAGCGACATGGTTCCCAGATGGAACTTTGATCGTCTCGATCTGACTCGCAGTCGATTCAACCTTCTCACTGGTTTTCTCCACCAATCCAGAGTTGTTTTCCACATCAATTGTCATTCTGTTAAGACAAAAGAAACAACTTTCAATTAGTATCGATATATAAACTTTAAGAATCGCAATTCTAATATCGAACTAAATCGCATTGGTGTCGATCGATACTTCTTGGTATCGATCGATACACACACAATGTCTATCGATACACCCATATGGTGTCGATCGATGCACTCAGTGTCGATCGATACACCCTTAGTGATGATCGATGCACGTGAGTTTTGCATAAGATCTATCGATACACCTCGGTGTCGATCGATGATCAGCTTGTATCGATCGATACACCTCGGTGTCGATCGATGCTTAGCTTGTGTCGATCGATACACATATAGTGTCGATCGATGCACCCTATGTGTCGATCGATGCAAGTGAATTTTTACATAGGATCTATCGATAAACCACAGTGTCGATCGATACATGTTAATATTACACAGTATCGATCAACATAGACCCAACTAGGTCGATGCACAGTATCGATCGATACACCTCAGTGTCGATCGATACAACTCGATGCAAAGTATCAATAGATGCACCATAGTGTCATCTGATACAACTGTTTGCATGGTATCGATCGAAGCACCTCAATGTCGACCAATACAATTTTGTCTAGTATCGATCGATACCATAAGGTGTCGATCGATACTTACAAGGCTTCGATCGCAATCGAACCTATCAAGAACATGATTTGTGTTCGTTGATTCTACCGTTCATTAATCGCAATTAAAGACGGTATTTAGAAGATGTTTTAAGCAGTACTGCTTCTACTACACGTTTCAAGTTGCTAAACAGCTTTTTGATAACGTTTGAGTATCACTAGCAGATTAACATCTTCTTAAAAATAGAATAGATGGAGATTGTCTCTACTACACGTTTCAAGTTGCTAAGAAGCTTTTTGATAACGTTTGAGTATCATCAACAGTAGAAGAATCGTTTTAGAAAACCGTTTGAAAACGTTTATTTACTCGTGATTAAAGATCCAATTGAAGTAATAACAAAAATTGGATCTTCTTTGAGTTAAGATTGTAGGACCAAAATTATCGCACAATAGACATGAGAGATTTAATCACGATTTATATAAATAAACAGTAAGGAACAGACGATTCATAAAACGATAAAGCAATAAAATAAATCTAAGGAGGCGAGATGAATCTCTTTCCTTAACTCTAAGAATCTCCCGTAGTGCGACGGGTTTTAATAGATCCATGAGTCCCAGGATACAACCAAAGTAATCTGTATCATCTACACTTGATATCAGATCTATCGAACATTATACTACGATACTCTCGAATAAAGACTTACTCTAAGCTGTAGAGAATTGAATGAAATTTTTCTTTTGTAAGTGTGTTTTCTGTGTGTCATTGGATGCCTTTCTCTCAAGAGAGGCGATCCTATATATAGGAGATCATAGAGGAAGTTATTTCCAACTAGCGATGTGGGACTTTTTATATGTCCCTCACTTTTTATTTTTTTAGGTTTTTCTTTTTTTTTAGGTTTTTCCTTTTCTTAAGGCTTTTCCTTTTTTGTAAGCTTTTCCTTTTTAAGGTTTTTCCTTTTTTTAAGATTTTTCCTTTTTACATTCACAAGACTTTTTTACTTAGCCCAAATGTCTCATTTCAATTCACACATACACATATTTATAAAGCCCTCAAGCTCTTATAAATTTTGTTCCAACAATTAGTGTAGTAGTGATTACTGTCATTGAAATGGATTAGTCATATTTGTGAATTTTATGTTCTAGGATGAAGTTTAATTCAATCTTTGGCATTATTTTTTTTATTGTTAGCTCATTCTTATGATAATTAAATTGATGATCTAATGTTTTTATCTTGTTTTAATTCTTGCACTTTTATTTGTTTAGTTTGTAAATTTAAAAAAAAAAACCAAAAACAATTGCGCTATAGTTTGTATCTGCAATCTTTAGTTCTCTTGGGATCGACTCTCAAATACTATTGAGATGATCAATGCACTAAATCCTAGAAATTACCGAAGGTTATAAAATTTGAAACTTCGCGATCTTAGTTGGATCTTACCGCCGGTAAAATTAAGGTGTGTCAATCCCAAACTAAATCCTAGAAATTGTGAAGATATTCTTACCGTTTAAAACATTCATAGTATAATCAATCAACGTTAAACAAAGCCGTGGAAAAATTCAAATCTTAGTAATGTTCGAAATGGTATTAAGAAATAATCATCCTTTATCTCGTTTCCAATTTGTGTAGTATTTCTAGTGTTCTATATTTCAACTGCTGTGTTGCTCTATTTATATATATAAAAATTTATATATATAATAAAGACATCACATGCTGAAATTTTATCATTAATTTTCTTCGTAGCTGAAATTTTATCATTAATTTTATTCATGGGCTACCCCATGTAGATAATGATAATCTAGTACTGGTATAGTTTTACAGGACTTACAAAAAGGATTTGTTCGATCGACGATGATTTCAATACATGGCATTGTAACACCTACTTACTAAAACTGCATAACAACACTTGCGTATCGTTAATCTCGACTTTGTGATGGTGGCTAAAATTAAGTGGTTTCTTAGCACAAGGTTTCAAGCATGAAATTCATCAAGAGGACATAACTCGCCAAATAAGAAAAAACACGAACATAAATGTTGGAATTCTATAGTGTTTCATTATTCAGTAACCCAAGTTGATTAATTTACCTCTTTATTCTAAATATGCTAGCTTCCCAAGACTGCTTATAATTTAGGATAAAATGATGCAAGTAACTATTTCCTAGATTCTAAATGATTTTCTCCACTTTATATAGTTTTAAGATTATATCGAATTTATTTTTTTGAGTTGGGTTTATGTTTTTTTTGGGTGTGTTTCTTTTTAAATAAAAATGTCTTTTTTAATTAGAATATCTAATATACAGATACTTATAAAATGACATATATAATTGACAGATAAAATAAAAAGAAAACAAAAAGGGTGTACACTCACAATATATGTTCATATGTACGTGACTTTGACAGTGATTCAATGTAAATCATTCTATCATCCACATAAACTCAAATATATAGATGGAAAAAAAAAACTCAAATATATATTAGGTTTTGCACATCCTTTGATGCATGTATATAAGATGCATGCATGCATACATTATAGTGTATGTAAGAATATATATATATGTGTGTGTAGAAATGGTTCAAAGTATATATCTATCAGGTATAAGATCTGAAATATATATTTTTAAGGGAAGAACTATGGTTTACAGAATTATGGTTCAAAGAGCTATTGTTTCAGTTAGGGATGGGCATATGGTTATTCGGTTCGGTTCGGTTCGGTTTGGTTATTTTAATTTTTGGTTACGTTCGGTTATGTCTTTTACTATTCATTCGGTTAGTAACAGTTTTCGGTTCGGTTTCGGTTCGGTTACCATTCGGTTTGGTTCGGTATGGTTATCAAAATTAATAACCGCTTGGTAACCGAAATCTTTCGGTTTTTTTTGGTTAACCGAATGGTTTCGGTTATTTTCGGTTATTTTTCAAATATTTTCGGTAAGTTTCGGTTATTTCGGTTAAGTTTCGGTTAAATTTCAAAATATTTCAGTTATTTCGGTTATATTTCGAAATGTTTTGGTTAAATTTCGGTTAGTTTCGGTTATTTCGGTTCGGTTATATTTCGATTATTTCGGTTAATTAGGAGAAATAAACATAATTTTTTTTTTTTTTTTGATATCCATGGATATCTATTGGTTATCGGTTAATAACCATTCGGTTATCATAACCAATAGATATCAAAAAAATAACCATTCAGTTATTATGAAATAACCATAACCTAACCGAACCATTAATTTCGGTTCGGTTTCATTCGATTCGGTTATTATGCGCATGACTAGTTTCAGCACTATCAGATCCAATTTAAGTTCAATACTACGATATTCTGATTTTGCTCCATCTGTTAGATTGTGTGAAAAAACAAAAAAAAAAGTTTATTGGGATTGTATATATATATATTTATATATTTTGTTTCCTTTTTCATGCATTTTAATTTTTAAAAAGCCTTTATCGAAAGAATTTTCAATTTCTCTATGCATTTTCTTTGTTCAATTCTCTTAATTTTGTAGACCGCGCGCATGCAAAGCCGACTGATTGGAAATAGGAATCGACAATATTTGATGAAATAAATCGACACGTGACAGTGGAGATATCATAAGAATAAGGCAGCAAAATCTGAAACGTCGCGAATAATAAAAGAAGTCATAACCGGTGACTGAAGTCAGCAAATTGCACCATCTCTTCACTCTTCTCGACACACATTTCAACTCCTTAGATTCTTCCAACCTTCCCCATTTCTGTAAGTTTTTCTTTTTCCTCAGACAAAACCTGAAGAATTCCTTTTAGAACTCGCTTTGATATTTTGTAATAATTTTATAAATTTTTAGGTTACTCTTTTCCTAATCACTCAATATTACATATATCTATCATAGACCTTTTTCCTTTTTGTTTTTCACTTTCTTCTCTTCTTTTGTCTGATTCCTATTATCGCCTTTTACTTTATTTTTGTGTGTGTTTGAATAAGAAAAATTAACTTCAAAAAGATCTGAACTTGGTTTGGTAATTACTTTACAAATTAGTTTAAATTTACAACTTAGCCTTTCAAGATAATAAAGCGTCAATGCTCTTGGATTTTTTTCAAGATAATAAAGTGTCTTGTGCATGATTCAAAAATATTTTGGATATTTTCAGTTAACTTCAGTTGTAATTTGTCAAAATTTCTTACGATAATTAATGTGTAAATTAATTTTCTGAATCTTCAAATCGCTAAACATGCACTTTGTCTTGCTACCTTTTCTCAGTCAAACTCACCGTTATTTATATTTTAAATTTAGGAAAAAGGCTATTAATTTGGCGGGGAAATGTCGTAAAATGGCAACTGGTGATTCCTTTTTTTTGTCCATTATTTTATATTTTACTAAAATCTTCTAAAGTAATATGAATGAATTAGATTACTGTTTCCTTGCATATACAATCATATGATCATCAGATCACTGTTACATTGTTTCGTTATTTGATTATTATTCTTTAGATTGTAGGAGCATTAATTATCTGAGACGCAGCAGTCTGAACTCTGAGTAAGTTCAGTTTGGAAGAAAGCGAAAAAAGGAAACTTTTTTTTTATAAAGAAATTTTATAATATAGAACTTCTTCACATCGTTACCTAAAAAATGACCATTTTTCATACATATACAAGATACATTTAAATAAATGTAAAAAGAGAGAAAGATTTCTTCATATATGGCAATCTTAGAAAGGAAACAAGAACTTTCTCGATATATATTGTGAACGCCCTAACCTTCTTTTGTGTTTTTTGGCAATGGCAAATTAAATCTACAAATAACAAATTTAGTTAAGTGACATTGTTTGGCATAGATTGTTTTTTTTTTAATTGTTTTTTGTGTTGAGATTTTTTTTTACAAAATATATACTAATGTATGTATAAAGTAAAATATTAAAGCTAAGATTATAAATTTAGTACCAACGAATACTATAATGTCTTCGCATGGGAACTCGTTTTCTTTTCTTTTCTTGTTGAAAGGATATACTCTAATACTAGTGTTTAGTGTTAATTATTGACTGATTCTCTCTTACGGTGAATGTACATTAGAATTAATAAAATTATATAGTTTATTATTAACACATACAATAATAGAAACGGTGTTATGGATGACAGACACTAAACAAAGGGCTGGCTCACAGGCTTCTAGTGTGCATAAGACATTAGTAATTATAGCTTTAAAACTTAATTTTTATTTAAATTACTAAACAATTATCTCTCTTTGACCGGTGCGAAGTCCGATTAATCGGTCAACAGATTTTAACTCGGGAAAACCAAAATAAAATCCCACCCCAATTCTTTTTTCATTTTCTAATTTCATTTTTACAGCAGAAATATATATACTAGTATATAAATAGATTTTTTTTGTGAAAGAATTATATAATACGAAGATATTTTGTTCCTCTTCTCTCCCTTGTATTCAAATTATTTTGAACGAAGAGTGACTTTCACTCTTTCCAAATGTGCTTTGTTACTATTTAATTAATAACGTCGCTTCATTTAATATTGCATTTCCGTACACACATGCAGAAGATGAGTGAACTCGGGGATCTACAAATATATAGTTTAAGAGAATCGATCCAATTGTTGTTATGTGTATATATGTATTATCTTTGATTCATATCAATGTGATTGCATGTATGTCTACACGTAGACTTATACGAATACGTAGCCATGCGCTTACACATGTATATGGATATGTAAGTACATGTGTATTGTAAGTAAAGATGAGAGAGAGAGAATGGTCAATGGTAAGAGAGTGAGAGATGATTTGCAGAGTGTGGGAATGCTGGGCTTTGGGGAGTCATTAATCGCATTAAACGAGGGACGTGAGTTCCAATAATCCAAGTGGGGTAATTTAGAGAGAGAGAGAGAGAGATTTTAATTTTGTTTGGTTTTTAATAGTATAAGTGATAAATTTGCTTTTTAGGGTTTGGATTTTTTCCAGTTGGAAGCGTAGATTTGTCTTATTTACGACACTCGTGTCCCTATTTATTGCAATATCATATCCAGATACAGTCAAACATATGGAGTGCAATATTCTTTACTATATCGCCAACATTAACTTAAAGTCACTTCAATGTATTATTTTGATATAATATTATGTGGTTGTGCATAATATACTTAATAAAACTCCAGTTTATATTTCTATCTAATACCTATTTATATATATACTTTCAACATGTTTATGGTTGATAATTAATTACGGTAATCCTTAAAGAGATTTAAAAAACGTCATTTAAAGCGAGCCATGTAATAGGTTTAACTTTAAAACCTGTTTAGCTTCCTAAAAACTATTTTAAAGACTTTTACTCATATCTTCGTCTCCTTTGTTTAAACTTTAAATCCCTCAAGTTATCCAGGAGAGAGAGATAGAGTGTTTAGAGAGAAAAACTATAAGGTAGAGATTGTGTTGCAGCCAATACTTAGAGAGCAAAACAAGATCTCTTCCTCTCCTCCATCCTTGATAAGTAATCTCTCTTCATCATAACATTTCTCTTCACTAAAGTTGCAATTCTTAAATCTCTCTCTTTATCTTGTAATACGTCTCTAATCAATTTCTGTTTCTTCTCAATTCATATAATTGCAGATCATATATATCAAACTGATTTTAAGATTTGATTCCTAAAAGAAGAAAAGAAAATGAATTCTAACAACTGGCTTGCCTTTCCTCTATCACCAACTCACTCTTGTCTGCCTCCTCACATCCACTCTTCACAAAGCTCTCATTTCAATCTTGGGTTGGTCAACGACGACAATATCGACATCCCGTTTCAAAACCAAGGTATATGCATGCACACACACACACACATATATATATATATATATATATATATATATATATGTGAAATTCTTTTATTAAACATATATTTGTTATGACGGTCCAAATTTATATACCCTTTGAGAAAAAAATTATAGTAATTTTTCTTAAATCGAAACCATATTCGAATGCGCTAGCTAGTTGCACATTTCATTATGTATAGGATTTTTCAGATTCTTGTTTTTGTTTTCACAAAAAATATTGTATGTTTTCTTAGAATGGAATATGATCAATACACACGGTGGAGGCGGCGAAGGAGGAGAGGTTCCAAAAGTGGCTGATTTTTTAGGAGTTAGCAAATCGGAGAATCATCATCAACCCGACCACAACCTCTTACCTTACAACGACATTCATCAAACCAACGACTCAGATTACTACTTCCAAACCAACAGCTTGTTACCTACAGTCGTCACATGTGCCTCCAACACTCCTAATAACTATGAGCTTCAAGAGAGTGCCCACAATTTGCAATCTCTCACCCTCTCCATGGGAAGCACCGGAGCCCCCGCCGCAGCAGCCGCCACCGTGAAAGCCTCGCCGGGTGGTACTAGCGCCGATAATAGTAGTAGCACTACTAACACAAGTGGAGGAGCCATCGTTGAAGCTACACCGAGACGGACCTTGGAAACTTTTGGACAACGAACCTCAATCTATCGTGGCGTTACAAGGTCTTAATGAGATCGACTATTTCAAACAAATTCTTTTTTTTTTCTTAGTCTAGTAACTAAATGTGTATTTTTATTTTTTTGGGGGTGTTATAGACATAGATGGACCGGTAGATATGAAGCTCATCTTTGGGATAATAGTTGTAGAAGAGAAGGACAATCACGGAAAGGAAGACAAGGTAAGCGTAGTCATTTATTTGATTAATTAGTTTCCTCTTTTTGGTCTTGTCTCGATCGAAATCTTAATATTAGACTAATTATGTTCCTCATCATTATTATATTCTTGATGCTTGAATCTTGGACTTCTTCGAAATCTCCACAGTCTACTTAGGTGAGTATATACATCATTCTTGTTTTTCTTGGTCTCGATTATACTTTGATTTAAAAACATAAGAATGTTTTGTTTAATCGGGTTATATATAATTAATTTCAGGTGGGTATGACAAAGAAGAGAAAGCAGCAAGATCATATGATTTAGCTGCACTGAAATATTGGGGCCCCTCTACTACTACCAATTTTCCTGTACGTTATTTCAAATTCTCATGGACATATATGCGTATGCATGTTTCTAATCGTAATAATGGTTGATAATATCGTTATTATTTTTTTTTTTTGTCGCATATTTTAGATTACTAACTACGAGAAGGAAGTGGAGGAGATGAAAAACATGACGAGACAAGAGTTTGTGGCTGCTATAAGAAGGTTCTTTTCCATTTGTTCTTCAAGAGGTATCTGGAACGTACTGATCTTCGAATAGAAATGGTCAGTTTTATAAACAAAAGAACCTCGTAATCGATTGCAGGAAAAGTAGCGGATTCTCGCGTGGTGCATCGATGTATCGCGGAGTAACAAGGCATCATCAACATGGAAGATGGCAAGCAAGGATTGGCCGAGTTGCCGGAAACAAAGATCTCTACTTGGGAACTTTCAGTAAGTATATACTAACTCTTCATTAAAAAAAAGAGTATATACTAACTCTCAAATTAATACTATCTTTATACTGATTATTTACAAGACCGTCTCAAATTATTTGGAGACTACATAGATTTAACGATAAGATTTAATATTCCAAAACAAAAATAAATATAAAGATTTCAATTCATATACATATTTAATTTTTGTTTGTTACAGAAATGGGAATAAACCATTTACACGCCTGAATAAGATGGTATCATGCTTATATATATTCATATGTTTTGCTAGGCACGGAGGAAGAAGCAGCAGAAGCATACGACATAGCTGCAATAAAGTTTCGAGGTCTAAACGCGGTTACAAACTTTGAGATAAACCGCTACGACGTGAAAGCCATACTAGAGAGCAACACACTTCCTATAGGAGGTGGTGCAGCTAAACGGCTCAAAGAAGCACAAGCACTAGAATCATCAAGAAAACGCGAGGAAATGATAGCCCTCGGCTCAAATTTTCATCAGTATGGTGCAGCTAATGGCTCCAGCTCTGTTGCCTCGAGCTCTAGGCTTCAGCTTCAACCTTACCCACTAAGCATTCAACAACCTTTTGAGCATCCTCATCATCAGCCTTTACTTAGTCTACAAAACAACAACGATATCTCTCAGTATAATACCAACGCTCATGATTCCTATAGTTACATTCAGACGCAGCTTCATCTTCACCAACAACAGACCAACAATTACTTGCAGTCTAGTCACAGCTCGCAGCTCTACAATGCTTATCTTCAGAGCAACCCTGGTTTGCTTCATGGATTTCTCTCTGATAATAACAACAACACTTCAGGGTTTCTTGGAAACAATGTGATTGGTATTGGGTCAAGCTCGACCGTTGGAACATCGGCTGAGGAAGAGTTTCCGGTGGTTAAAGTCGATTACGATATGCCTCCTTCAGGTGGAGCCACAGGGTATGGAGGATGGAATACTGGAGAGTCTGTTCAGGGGTCGAATCCAGGAAATGTTTTCACAATGTGGAATGAATAAAAGCTTTATTTTCCTGTGTTTCTTGCGAGGTAAGGTACGTTCGCAAGCAATAGGATCGGCTGGAGTCTTCTTGATTAGCAGAGGATTTAGGTTTTTTTTTTTTTACTTTTGACGGCGAAGATGATGAATTTGAGACGGCGGTTAACAGAGTCCTCGAGGGTTAGAGTTTTATGGGTACTAAAATAAGATTAGAAAGTGCCCAAATTTTGTTTAAAAGCTAACCCTTCTGACTAATTTCTCAAACTTGTAATTCGTTTATAATTAAAGATTTGGATTTCCTCGATTTATTCTTATATACCGTATTTTTTTTTGTGTGTGTAAAATTATATACCGTATTTCTGAGTTTTATACCTATTTTATAGTGTAACTTACTGTATGTGAATAACTTTGCCTCTCAACTTTCCACATATGACATACCGAAATTATGTTTGCTTGAGATTTTAGACTTGTTAAAAAATAATGTGAAAGATGAAACCCTTATTAATAGAATGCGTTTTTAGACTTCTAGTGTGTATTAGTCCTTGTATAGTTTTGTGAACGTATAAGAAGTATTAACACCTATATTTGATTCACCAGTTTTTGTCATACGGTCTTATACCTCATATCAAAAGTCTTTTACCAAATGCTCGTATAATTTTTGTATAGAAGCCACACACGGTCCACGTTCAGACTTCACAAACTCTTCCCATCAAATATCGTTGACCTCTATAGAAGAACAAAAAGAGTGTTTATTACAGACAGGTCTTACACTTTTTCAAAAGTGTTCAATATGAATAGCACGAAGGCCATAAAAAATAAAAAACACTGAAAGCATTTAACGGTTGTGACAACCCTTTAGAATTGTAAACTTGTGAGTTTCCAAAATAAATTACAAACCAATAATGAACCAAACACTATATGGGCAATGGAGTAAAAAAATTGGTATACATCGATCTTAACTGAAGAAATCGACTGCAATAGTTAAAGTAGATTGTAGCTACCTTGAGAGTTGTGCTTTTGTATTAGCCCTGACATGACTTAGCACATGAGCCTCCGTTGCTTCAAAATCCATATCATCGCCATCTTAATCCAATTTCATCAAAAACAATACCGTCACGAAACACAGATATAGAAGACTATCAACACTGAGACCTCATGATTGAGAAGCGTTATAATGATATTAACAAGCATTCAGGACGGAGATCGACAAGAAACATAAAAGCGAGTAAACAGTAAATCAACATTAAAGTCCGACGAAAGAACATCGAGACATGAGACTAGTGAGAGAGAATCTAACGTAACCAGCGATGGAGAGTTCGTCGGATTAGGGTTTGCAATCGAGTGTGAGAGATCTCGCGAATAAAGGTTTCGGGGTAACCTCAATTGTTTGGTGATTATTTGCAATTGATTTTTGTTTTCCTTTAAATTATTATCTTTCTTTTTTTTTAAACATGTGTCCGCTGAGAATATCTTCTTAAATTTCAAATCGAATTTGCAAATTCTTAATAATCCACTGCTAGTGTTTTTTTGTTTGTTTTTTCTTAACTTTAAAAAGTAATGACAAAACCATTGAAAATATCAATTAAACATGTAGAATAGAGTTACAATATCATTAAGCAAAAAACTTAATTATTAAATTGGAGAGTACGTAGCATGCATCGGTGATGCTACACAAAAAACAAAAAACATAGTTGACTAAAAAAGCAGTAACATGATAATATATAGTTAAGCAGGAGGAGAATCGGAAGCCTCCCCCTTATTACAACACCAATTGACACATTTGGTGCCATACATGTATTTAAGTACACTTTGTTACAACACTTTGTTAGATCTACTGTAATATTTAAGTACATATGTATTTCATTATTTCCTTTATTTGATAAACTAAATTCATCATATATAGGTCAAGTCAAATTAAAATCGGTTTATAACCCTCATTGGAAACTAAGGTTTTCACTATATAGCTACCAATAGATATGCGACTGATATTGCAAGGATAAAGAAAGCTCAGCCAGCCTTAGGCTTGTAGCCCAAGGGAACGATTTTAACAAAATCATTTGCCCTCGAGAGCATTCCTCTCCACATACAGTCTCATTTACATACAGCCAAAGGCTCCGTTTACTTGACTTACCCCCAACAGGCAAGACTAGTTTTAAAGAACCTAGAAACTCAAAGATTCACAATCTAGGTGATAACCCGGGCTACTGTGTTTCATAATTTTTAATTTCCGAGTAGCGTAGGTTTGTGTTTCATAAATTTTAATTCCCGAATGTAAGTTGATGATTCAACTTGAAGACTCTAGGATTCAGTTTGATGGAACTTAAAGAAACTGAAGCTGAGAACAGGTGAAGAATTGAAGACTTAAACTAAGTGTGGCAAATACATTAGTGGAAACACAGTGTTTCAAGTAGAGGCTCTCAATTCTGAGGTTATTAGTCACGTGGGATGTTACACGTGTGAGATATAAAAGATAGCCTATCCTCTACGATCTTAAAAGAGAGAGTTCTTCGCATCTCGGAGCTTCAATGGCTGTTGGAGTTGGGTCTCACGGCCCCCCATTTTTCTTAAACGCCTACAATCAAATCAAGATCGGCCCATCTGAGTAATCGGCCCATTAAGCAGCCGGCCCGCCAAACGAACAGAGCCCACCCAGGTCGGCCGTACGAGGAGGATTAGGTGGACTGCCACCAAGACCGGTCAGGGCACTCTACCCAACCAGACGATCTGTCCTGGCCCACCATCAATCCGTCATGCCCGACCAACGAGTTCGTCATGACCGACCGTACAAATTAGGGTTTCAAAGGCCCCTAGACCGCCGTTCTAAATTGAGTATAAATAGGAGAGTACCCTCATTTGTAAAAGGGAGAAAGCTCTGAGAAATAAAACCAACTCTGTAATCTTCAAAGAAAGATAACCGACATTACCATTCATTCGAAGGAAACATCCTTGTAATCATCTTGATTTAGACCGACCTCGCTTGACAGTAATATACGCCGACCTAAGACTTTAATCTAAACGAAATTCTCCGAACCCCGTTTCATAGTAGATATAAGTTATATCGGTGCCAATAACCGATACAACAATTGGCGCCCACCGTGGGGCTCAAAGATTTCTCAACACAAAAAGCAGTTCGGCGGATAAACAATTCAACGATGTCAGAATAACCATCCACGACTACGATAGGCGCGCCGACCGCAACACCTCGATTCATCGAACCCGAACCAGCTCCAAACCGACAAAGTAGCACCAATATACCGACTACAGCCGCGATCCTCGAAACTATCCGGGTAACCCCACTAGTCGGCGACGTACCCACTGTAGGACCAATAGACATTCCGGCCCTCTTCGGAACACTCCTCGCAAGAATAGACAAACTCACCCGTGGAACGAGCGAACGATTTGACCAAATTACCGCAATGCAAGCAGCATGCCAAGATCAAGTCAACGACCTCAACTCCCAAGAAGCCCAAACTCCCGGACACCACCGCACCCGCCGTAACCTATTCGGCGACCAGCCCTCCCCGCCGAAAAACCTACTTCGAAACCCGACATATGCGGAAAACTGAACACGTATACCGAGCTTCGAAACATCAACTCCCCCTCCTCGAACCCTGAACCCTGAACGAAACCAAGATATGGAAGAGATGAACGCCAAATTGCAAGCCATGACATCTCTGGTACATCGGGCAACCAATTCGGTTCCCGAGATCGATCGCGTGCTACAGGAGACGCAAAACACACCGTTTACTGCTCAGATAGCCGACTTCCCACTACGCAACCCAGGAAAGATTAATTTTCTGATCTATTCAGGAAACACTGATCCCAGCCAGCATCTGACGGCATTTCAAATTGCGATGGGCCGAGCTCGGTATTTCGCCGAGGAACAGGACGCCGGTTTTTGCCAGCTCTTCGTGGAAACTCTTGCAGAAGACGCCCTAGTATGGTTTTCCAAACTCGATGCAAATTCCATAGACAGCTACCGTACGATGAGCACCGCCTTCCTCAAACGCTATCATATGTTTCTCCAGCACCCGACCTCATGTGCCGACCTCTATACAATCACTCAGGAGGAAAATGAATCCCTCTGAGCGTTCATGAACCGATTCAATTCGGTGGCATCTCGAGCCTCGGTGCCCGACGATGCGGCAATACCAGCCCTGTGGGGAGCCCTCCGACATAACATAAAATTCCGAGATAGCCTCAAGTTCGATAAACCACCGACCCTGGAGGATGCACTACACCGAGCAATACTATACATCGAAGACGAAGAGGAGAAAGAAGAGATGGCCAGGAAATGCCCATCTAATCTGGATCGACCGACAAAGGATAAACCCAGGGAGGAATACTGTGAACCACGACAACACCTCAACCAGGGTTATCGCGCCAACAATAACGGCAACGACAGGGGTAGAAAGGCAAACGTGAGCTACGTCGGCGAAGCGCAACCCCACCAGTCAAATAAGTGGATACGCAACGAAGAAAGTCACCGCCCATTCTGTGAATACCACAAGCGATACGGACACCCCACTTCTCAATGTCGCTAACTACAAGGATATCTCCTCGAGAAATTTCTAAGAGGAGAGATCGATAATCAAAGTCAGACCTCGATACAAATCGACGAACAACGATCAAACGACATTCACCGATCAGACAATAACCGGCCCACGCCAAATCTAAACGAAGATCTTCCCCCACCACCGACCACACGAAAGACGGATGATGAGCAGCCGAAACGAGACCACGACTTCTATGACAAGCAGGGAACGCCTCCAACAATCCGAAGACGGGTCAACATGATCATGGGAGGCCTCATAACGTGCAATGACTCGATTCGATCGATCAAAAAGTACGGCAGAAAAGTGATGATTGCTCAAAGATGGCAGGATCAGATCACCGATAAGCCTATCGGCGAAACAGTAAGCTTCACCAAGGACGACGCTATGGGCATAGATCAACCACACAACGATCCTCTCGTTATTGAACTTAGAATCGGCGACTGCGAGATCTCACGAATATTAATAGACACTGGCAGCTCGGTGGACCTAAATTTCAAAGAAACCTTAGATAAAATAGAGCTCACCGACCATCATCTCAAGCCCTTCGTCAAACCACTCACGGGATTCAGTGGAGATACGACCATGACGATCGGGACGATCAAATTACCGGTGTATGTTGGGAAAACGACGAAGCTCGTTAAATTTGTCGTCATTGATAAACCGACAATCTACAACGCAATACTAGGTACACCGTGGATACATGCGATGAAGGCCGTCCCATCCACCTACCATCAATGCATCAAGTTCCCCATTCCTCACGGAGTCAAAACGATCTGAGGGAATCAGGAAATGTCTCGAACGTGCTTCATCACCGAACACAAGTTGAGAAATTCGGCCTCCAAACGACCTGAAACGTGTTTAATGATCGAACCTAGGATCCAAACCGAACTTCCGCCCCAAGATAAGCCGAAGCGCGAAACCATCCTCCAAGTCAATATAGATGAGAGCGACCCAGAGCGATGCGTTGGCATCGGAGCCGAGCTCAAAGATGACATTAAATTCGAAATAATCCGTCTCCTACGCCAAAACGCATCAACTTTTGCATGGTCGGTAAGCGATATGGTCGGAATAGATCCAGCAATTACTCGCTACGAGCTGAACGCCGATCCGACTTTCAAACCGATTAGACAGAAGCGACGAAAGCTAGGCCCAGAAAAAACCAAGGCCGTCCATGACGAGGTCGAATGACTATCGGCAGCAGGATCCATCACCGAAGTACAATACCCCGAATGGCTGGCCAACCCGGTTGTCTTCAAAAAGAAGAGTGGGAAGTGGAGAATTTGCGTCGACTTCACCAATCTCAACAAAGCCTGTCCAAAAGACAGCTTCCCTCTACCACACATCGATCGTTTAATAGAGGCGACCGGCGACAATGAATTACTATCTTTAATGGAGGCTTTCTCCGGCTATAATCAGATAATGATGCATCCGGATGACCGAGAAAAAATGGCATTCATAACCGACCGCGGCACCTACTGTTACAAAGACATGCCCTTCGGCTTAAAAAACGCGGGAGCAACCTACCAACGACTGATCAATCGTATGTTCGCCGAACAACTCGGGAAGACGATGGAGGTCTACATAGACGATATGCTCGTCAAATCACTTACCGCTGGCGATCACATCGGCCATCTCCAAACTTGTTTTGACACCCTGAATCGGTACCGAATGAAGCTAAACCCATCGAAATGCACGTTCGGCGTAACTTCGGGCGAATTCTTAGGATACATCGTCACCCAACGAGGAATTGAGGCCAACCCCAAACAGATAACGGCGATTATCGATCTGCCTTCGTCGCAAAACACGCGAGAGGTACATCGATTAACCGGCCGAATTGCTGCTCTGAATCGATTCATCTCCAAATCCACCGACAGATGTCTGCCGTTTTACCAACTACTACGAGGGAACAAACGGTTCGAGTGGGATGATAAATGCGAAGAAGCCTTCCAACTACTGAAAATCTACCTTACGACGCCACCGATCCTAGCAAAGCCTAAAGAGGGCGAGACCCTGTATCTCTACATATCGATCTCCAGCTTGGTAGTGAGCAGTGTGCTGGTAAAGGAAGATCGCGGAGAACAGAAGCCGATCTTCTACATCAGCAAGACGCTGGATGACACGGAAACACGATACCCGACCTTAGAAAAACTCGCGCTCGCAGTCATCATCTCGGCTAGGAAGCTACGACCCTACTTTCAATCCCATTCTATCGTCGTTCAAACCGACCAGCCATTTAGAACTATCCTACATCGCCCAAGCCAATCGGGAAGAATGGCAAAATGGGCAGTCGAGCTAAGCGAATACGACATAGAATACCGAAATCGGACCAACGCCAAATCACAAGTCCTAGCCGACTTTATCATCGAGCTCCCCCCCCCGAACTGGCTAGCGACGATCTCGAAATAAAAGAGGGGAAATGGCTGCTCTACGTCGACGGTTCATCATCACGCGGTGGCAATTTCGTAAATAAGTGGACGTTTTTGCTGAGCTGGAATTTAATTAGTAATTGCATTTCTGTAATAACGTTTTTGGGACAACATATCTAAAAGGAAAATATCGAGTTTAATTTTATTATAAACATATTTCTCTTTCCTAAATTATTCTAATAATTAAATCTAAAATTCAGGTCATTCCAATAAATCACCTAATTTTGTAAGCATACTAAACCTTTTTTGAAAAGAGTAAAAATGAAATTTGAAATGAGTAGTAAAGAGAAAGAATCAAAAGAAGGAGCCAGTCAGATACGTACACGTCATAGCGGACTCTAGCACAAACGGTGTGAATGAAAATATAAAACATCGTTAAAACAAAAATCGTCGAGAGAAACCAGAAAAGCCTAAAAAGCCGACCTTTTTTCTCTCCTCTACCTCTCAGCTTCTGCTGGATCTCTCCAGCAGACGATCTTGTTCGGAGAGATTCGTAGGGTAAGTGGTTTTCTCATTCATTTCTAATGTCATTTCATACGTTTTTATTGGTTTTGGGTCTCGATTTCGCTTCCAATTTCGATTTCCCCTTTGTGTTGGGGAGGTTTTTCTGTCGACTTATGTGGTGGGTTTTTGTCTCTTTTTGTTGATTAGGGACCCGATCGATCAAGGCTTCTTGGGCAAACAGGTAAATAGCTTTTTGGTATTTGATTTCTAGTTTTTATCTAGGGTTCAATTATAAGCTGGCGATTTAAAAAAACGGTTTGAGTTTCTCGACTGTTTAATGATTTGATTGCTGGGTATTTTCTGCATGTGGGTTTTGTTTGTTTTTGAAATTTGAATTGAATTGATGTGAAAAGTTTTAAACTTTTGTTCTGATATAAAAAGGTTAATTTTGAACATTTCATTTCTGTGAAGAAAGGTAGTGTTGGATGGAAGTGAGATTAGCTATGTGGGTTTTGTATGCTTTTGAAATCTGATCTGAAATGTTATGAAAATTCTTAGCTTTATGCCGATATAAAAGGCTAATTTCTAACATTTCATTTCTGTTAAGAAAGGTAGTGAGTGTTGGATGGAAATGAGATCAGCTAAATGGGTTTTGTATGTTTTAGAAATTTGAAATGATTTGCGATGAAAGTTCTTAGCTTTTATGCTGACATGAAAGGCTAATTTCTAACATTTCATTTCTGTGAAGAAAGTTTGTGTTGGATAGAAATGAGTTTATAAATGATTCTTTCACACTTCTATTTGTGTAATATCAGGTGTGCTTTTTTGGAATTAGCTGCAAGGTAGCTTAGATATTACAGTCTGTTTGGGTAGCTTTTGGTTGGAAAATCAGGTTTTAGGAGTATCTGTTTGTGTTTTTAGGCTTTAGTGTTGGCAGAAAAGTGGTTCTAGGCTTGTTTCACTCGGTTTTCTCCGTCTTTGACATCTTAAACCATTAGAAGGGTTCCATAAGAAGTTCGGTAATAGGTTATGAGATCATGTATAAGGTATGTCGGTAGAGTCTTTACTGAAAACAATATGTTCGTTTGCTTATGGGTTGTGTTTATTTGTTTCTGAGACGTTAGTAAAACATAGTGAATTCTTAGTTATTGTCAAGAATTCTGGCTTTGTTCTATGTTACTGAAACTGAGGATGACTGTTTTTAAGTACAGAAATGGACCACGACAAGACAGGATGCCAAAGCCCACCTGAAGGTCCCAAGCTATGTATCAACAACTGCGGTTTCTTCGGAAGCGCTGCCACAATGAACATGTGTTCAAAGTGTCACAAGGCTATGTTGTTTCAACAGGAACAGGGGGCTAAGTTTGCATCTGCAGTGTCTGGAACATCATCATCCAGCAACATCATAAAGGAAACCATTACTGCTGCATTGGTCGATGTTGAAACCAAATCCGTTGAGCTGATGGCTGTCTCTGTACAGCCATCCTCTGTCCAAGCCGTTGCAGAGGTGGTTGCACCAGAAGAAGCTGCAAAACCAAAGGAAGGACCAAGCCGATGTACTACTTGCAATAAACGGGTTGGCTTGACTGGATTCAAATGTCGCTGTGGTAACCTCTTCTGCGGGACGCACCGCTATGCAGTCATACATAACTGCTCCTTCAATTACCATGCTGCTGCGCAAGAAGCTATAGCTAAAGCAAACCCGGTTGTGAAGGCAGAGAAGCTTGACAAAATCTGAAACTCGAAACTCTGTTTTGAGGTACACTCTATGTTTCCTTCCTTCTGTCTGTGTCTGGTTCAAGGTGTCTCTCATGTTAAAAAGGGTTTTATATATGGTCGAAAGAACGAAAGCGTGGGTTGATCTTTAGCTTCTTCCATCTCTCTGCAATATTTGTGGTGTGAAAGTTTCTATTATCTGTGTTTGCAAGCAGAGAAATGTGCTCTTAAAAAAGTATGCTTTGATGTGTTTCTCTTATTATTTATGAGCACTATGTTTATGTTTCCCGTATGGTCTGTATCATACTGAGATTGTATCTGTAGCTATATGAAGCTTAAATGCTTATGTTTGTCCTTCAATGGAGGTTCTCTGATTCAATTTCATTTCTCTGGTTGGCGGGCTATGTATGTAAAACTTTGCTCTGCAGAGTCATGAACTTTATAACATATGGGTCGATGAAGACTCAAGAGCTAGCTTCTCTGGGTTCTGATTACGAACCTACGTAACCGGATAAACTCACGTTTTACAACTATTTTAGTTATATAAACTAAAAGTCTAATAAAAATGGCCCAACGCAAAATTGAAGTGAACGGAATAGCATACCAAAAAGAAGAAGAAGAGAGATTAACATGTTGGAGAAAATGAAAATAAAATAGCAAAAACAAATTATGGTAAATTTGGCAGTTATATCTTTATTGCATAGTGGAGAAACGTGAGTTAAGATAATATGTGATATGTCACGAAAATATTCTGTAGTGGTCACATGAGTTGAACTAAGTTAGTGCAACTTATTTGATATTTTCAATAAAGATAACGAAATTAGTATCAAATATTTATGTTTTGGTCCGACTCATTTCGGAAGTGAACATAACTCTTTGATAAGGAATTTGTCGTTCACCTTCACCATGGGCAAAGCACTCGGACTAAGGCCCAAGTAACCAGGTAAATCACGCGCAGTGGTAAAATTGAACTCGGAACAGTAGAAAGCACTCTAAACTGAAACCGCTATTTTCATAATGTTTTTTTCGTTATTTTCTAACTGCTAACAAGTATTTTATTCTAAAAACTAAAAAATGAAACGTAGTAATACATTTGTTAGGTGATTAATAATAATAAGGGTGTTCAATCCGGATATCGGTTCGGTTTCGGTTCGTTTTTTTGGTTTTTCATTTTACAAGAAATAGCTACCGTATTAAATTCATATTTACTTTGGTATCGTTTAATTTGGATACTTTCGGTTTTTCGGTTTATTCGGTTTTATACCGAAAACAAAAACTATGTTCGGTTTAATTTCATATTACGTGAGTTTCGAATATTCTGCATAAAAAATTAGAAATCGTAATTAAGAAATCATCAAAAGGATTAAAATCAAAGAAGAGAAAGCCCATGTCCTAGTAAAACCAAGGAAACTCTACAAATATCTACAAAAGAGGATATCACTTTATTTTAAAACTAGGGTTTCTTTATTGTTAAAATTAAGTTAATTATATACTTTAAATCTCTAAGATTTGTTTAGATTTTTTTTTTTAACCGTCTGAAATTTTTATTACAAATTAGGAGAACAATTACAAATATAAATTTTCAATTGACAATATATTTGTTCCAAAAGAATCCACGTAGACTGTGACCACAATGAACGACTTTACCTCCATTAACCTGCAGAAATCGCGTCTTCATCTAGGAATCGATCAGACCTCCTAGTGTAGAAACATTAATTAACTGTTTAGTCAACAATTAGACTAAGGGGCTTCCATAGATTTGTTTAGACTTTAGACATTAGATTTTCGGGATTACATATATAAATATTAATATTATATAGGGTAATAGCAACATATGACAATTAATAACTACAAAATTAAGTCTACTTTTTGACATATCTCTGTTCACATTAAAAAGACTATCTAAACCATATATTGTACCATTAATTACCTGTGTTTTCTCTCTCCTCAAAGTTGTTCACGGCGAAGAAAGAAGAAGAAGAAGAAGACCTGTGTCGATGACGGTGGTGGCGACGACGCCGGCGGCGGTCATGGTGGTGGTTTTCAATTATTATTATTATTATTTTTTTGATGGTTTTTATGTGGTATTTACGTTGTAGTATATCAATAACAAAATTATCCAATAGGTTATCAACATACCTTTGTGATGATAACAAAGTTAGATACACAATAACACATAGATGTTATTATAATCGGATTATCAAAATAATTTTTATATTTTGCATATTTTACATTGTCTCTGCGAAATGATAACTTGATTAACACGATAATTTATTATATGATAACTGGTTTAACATGACAATTACATAAAAACGAACATTATAACCGGGTTAACATGACAATGTTAACGATACTAACTATATGTTAACGATGCTAACATGATAACTGGGTTAACATGATAATGTTAACGATGTCAAAGATATGTTTTCCAATTATGAATAGTGACCGTCGACTTTTGATGAATAGTAACCGCCGCTGCTGATGAACAATGTCACCGGAATCTTCTATCAGAAGATGATTGTCAAACTTATGGCATTCCAGTAATTATTGAAAAAGCAAAAGATATTTTGGGTTTTTCTCTTCCCCTTACCTAATTTTCAAATCAACACCTAATTAATTGGTCAACACCCTATTATATATGAGTATTTACGACAATAGTGTATAGTGTGTATTATATACTATTATATTATAATTTAGAACTAATCGTTTTTTTTGTTTAATCGGTTTAGTCGGTTAATATCCAAATCATATCCGTATCCTACAGTTTTCAAAAAGTTACATCCATTCGGTTTATATGGTATAACCGAAACCAAACCATATTGTTTTACTTCAGTTCAATTTTGCCAAATTGTATAGCCCTAATTAACAATACCATATAAAATTAATATTTTTGACGTTTACATAAACTTGTACAACCAACAATACCGGATTTTTTTGTTTTAATCAAATTTTGTAATATAATTTGTGTTTAAATATAATTTTTTATATATTTAATTTTTGTCATATGAGATACATAATTATTTTGATGTTTAGATATAATTTATTTTTTTCTAATCCGCCATAGAATGGGAGTTTATTATGTTGACATAATCTTTTCTAATCCACCCTAGAATGAGGGTAAGTTTTAATTTTTGTTTTCTGATGTTTAGCTCTATGTTTTCGATAAAATATATTTGTGGATGTACAAGTTTGAGATGTGTTAACAATTTCATTATTAAATATAAAATATATTATATAGTTTTCTAAAATTTTAATCTACAATGAGGAGATGCGACAATTGTTTTTGTTTTTATGTTTCTATTTTATATGGAAAAATATATTTTTTGGTATGACATGTATGATTCAAAATTAGTGATTAGTTACCCAAATTTTCCGACCCGTTTTGTTATATATATTTTCAGTTCTATATTTTATTTTAAATATATTTTTAATACCTATATTATCCATTCAGACTCTTATCCATTGTTTTGTTATTATTTTGCGAATAAAGTACAATCATAAATATTTTATGTAATCAACATAGATATCATATCATTTAGACCTATAATTCATCATAAATATTTTATATTTAACATTTGACCATTATTTTTTATATGTGAATTATCTTTTTTATTTCAAATAAAATAGCATGGGAAGACAATCTATTTCCCCACGAGAAGTATCTCATCTTTCGAGATATCTCCCAAACTATATCCCCCGAAAAAAGTTCTAAACATATATACCCACATATGTAGGTTTTAATGGTTTTTGATCTAAACCAGATACCAAACCACAAAACTAAACCGAACAAAAAAATCCGATTTTCTAAAACCCGACCAGTATATCCATCCAAAAACCTAATTTCCCCAAATAATATTATAAAAAATATATTCTAACATGTGCGGCCGTGCGAAATAATATTTTTTATAGATTAAATTTTGTAATATATAAATTCTAAAATGAGAAATAAGATCTAAAAAACATGTTATTGATTCAAATGTTGAATTTGTAATTTTTAAGGTTTTAGTGATAAGATAGTATTTTGTTGATTTGGTGTGCAATATGTGTTTTTATGTTTATACCACATTTCCGAATTAAATTATTCTCTTTCTAAACATAATATGGAAAGTATTTGTTTTCCATTAAAGAGAGTATTTAATATATAGTTTCTTAATTATTGCGATATTTAAATATTAAATATTTTTAAATAATAATCAATCGATATATATTCAAATAAAAAAATCTATTCGAGATTTTACTGTATTTTTCACTATAATTTGTATTATTTTATTTGAATATATATATATATATATATATATATATATATATATATATCAAAAGAAATTTTGAATAAAATATTATTTTTATAAAAAGTTATACACAAATAAATTTTTTTTTAAAGAATTCGTGGACTAACCAAAAAACTCATAGTCATTAAACGGTTCATGTTAAAGTTAGTATTTTCAAGATTATAATTTTTTGCGGGTTATCTCGAATTTTAATCTCTTGCAAATTGGCTTAAGTAAATGGGTTAGCCTGCCACGGGACAAGTTAGAATTCTAATTTTCAAATGTCCACAAAAGCGGATCTCACAAGTCAAGATATTAGTTTTTAGTTTTAAAAATAGATGATATACCCAATTTACTAAATAATATTATTTTTTTCTTTGAAAATTAGCTATAATTTGTTATATTTTTATTTGAGTATATATCAAATTTAAATTTGAAAAATATTTTACTATTTTTATGAAAAGTTAGACACAAGATTTTATTTTTTTAATAATTCGCGGATCAAATCATTAAATGGTGCATAACTGCATATTAGAGTTAATGTTTTTAATATTATAGGTTTTTGCGGATTAACCCGAATAATATTTTAGTTTACTGCAAAACGGGTTAGATAAACAAGTTAGTCTGGTTTGACAATTTTATCTATAATCATTAGTGATGTATATTATAAAATTAAGAAAAAATATCAAAACTATTTTTTTTAAATTTCAAAACAATTTTTATTAAGAAAATTTTACCCAGAACTAGTTTTCATATTATTAGGAAAACATCGTAATACACAAAACTCATAGTTCATTAAACTATATATGCTTCACCGTTTGTTTCGCCGTTCCGAATCCGGTCGCGGTGAATTTCACCGGTCGTAAACTCTTTATTCTACTCCGTAACGAAAGGATAAGGAGACTGAAATTAACCAGTGTTCTAAAGCCACGTGTCACTGTGTGCAAGACAAGCGTAAGTTAGTCTACTCCGTAGTCAACTTTTTTGTTTGTCTGTTTTCACGAAAATAACCACTCACTACACTGTTAAGGGGACAACACGTATTATATTTGTCCGTTTTCTTGTAGCTAAATCTATATTGTCGAAATATTTGACAATAGCAATACAATACTATAAGATTCCATTGATGAAGGCTGGGCATATTGGCATATTTTCCTAACCGAATCGAACCAAACCAAATTATTTGGTTTGGTTTTGGATAATTTGAATAATTTAAATGGACACATTATTAAATTTATTCAGTTTTCAGTTTGGTTTAATTTATTAACCGAATACCAAATTAACTGATTGAATAACCGAATTAAAACATAACTCATATAAGGCATGTTTAGGTACCATATGATTTGCTATTACGAAATCAAGTTATTTTATATTGTTTTTTTGTTTGGATTGAATATGTAAATTAAAACTCTTAAACTATGATGTCTTTTTTGAACAATATGAAAAAGAAATTTTTTTGATCTTTCATTGTTAAGGAACGCATAATTAGCACTTGGGAATAAATTAATATAGAACTCAATTGTTTAGCCAAAATAGAGTAGTTTATCGTGTGAATTTTTATATTTGGGAAAAGTAAATTAGTGCCATATGTCCATAGATTGCTCTTTTTTCGAACGTGAGTTGAATCAATAAGCCATTGATTTTTTTTTTGGTCGAATTGGAAGTGAAAAACAAAGGCAAAACTATGATTTTGGAGATGATTTTAACAGGCGTAGTAATCTCTTTTCGAAAGTGAGTTGAATCAATAAGCCATTGATTTTTTTTTTTTTGAGTTAGAAGTGAAAAACAAAGGCAAAACTATGATTTTGGAGATGATTTTAACAGCCGTAGTAATCTAGAAAATGTTTCTTCTTCTTTCTTTGTTCATTAATATTTTTTCACAATCGTCAAACTTTTTATTATTATTTAAAATTAACCGTATTATCCGAAAGAATCGAAATTACACAAAAGTGAATATAATTCGGTTATTATTTATAAAACCCGAAAAAACCGCAAACCGAAATAGAATTTAATCTCGAATAGAACCTAATACTATAAAATCAAAAAACCCGAACCGAACTAATTAACCGAATGCCCACCCCTCAAATGACATAATTTATGATTAATATTTGCATTAAAAATATGTGGTAAAATCGTAATTAAAGGAAAACTCTTGCGTGGGTGTGTACAAACAGAGAATGTTGAGAAAGTTATGATATGTTTGCCAAACATAGCCGATATTGCCAAACATAGCCGATATATATACAAAGTGATTTCTTGGGGAGAAGGTCAATCTAGAACCCTAAATTAAGGATATATATATATATAATAATATTCTAATTACAATCAATTAAGAGTAATGAATATATAATGCTCAAAAAAAAAAGTAATGAATATATACAAGATAGAAAAGATATAAAATCACGCAGAGGATATCACGTCAATAAATTGATATTAATAAATAGCGTGGAATTTGTATAAATTACGTATTAAAAAATAGCATGTCATATTAAAAAATAACACGTTAAAAAAGAAGTATCGTATATCATTGAAAAAAATAGCATAATTTTTTTTTTGAAACGCACAACTCTCAAGTCCATTTGAAGATATTTTGCATATACTACATGTTACAAAAAGTCATTTTGCAAACTTATGGAAATAATATATAAATCAAAACCAATATATAATTATTATTTTTAGCTGTCTGAAATTTTTTATTACCAATTAAAAAAATAATTATATGGACAATTTTTCAACTCACAATATATTCGTTTTACAAAAATTTACGCAGTCTGAGACCACAACGAATGACTTTACTTACAGCACGCTGAAAATTTTCTATCAGCTTGTCTCCATTTTTTTGGTCGGGAACTGCATTTATTAAAGGTTTAAAGGGTCAGGGGAAGCTCGAAGAGCCTCCTTAGCCAGAAGGCATGCCTGAATATTGCTCAGGCGAGGCACAAAATCAAATGAAATTGACAAAAACGAAGTCGCAAACAGGCGAATATCACTGATAAGGAATCGAACCTTAAACATCATGGTGTAAAAACATTAATTAACCATTTGGTCAACTACTAGACTAAAGGGGCTTCCACTACCAATAAATAATCTAATATTTATTATTTTGTTTAATATCATTAACAAATACTCCCTCTGTTTCATAAAAGTGTTGTTTAGAGTTTTTTTTATAAAAAAAAGACTGTCGTTTTATATTTTTAATACAATTTTTTTTAACTAATTCACGAAATTACCCTTTACCCAAAGTTAATAACCTTTGTATTTAAATCATTTTGAATTAATTATAGGTATATTAAATATGGATATATTGGTAAAATTTTAAAGTTTTTTAATGTGTGAAATATGTCAAAATGACATTTTTTGTGAAACAGATGGGGTATAAATATAAGGAAATTTTATGATTCTTCATTTAATTTTTATTTATACTATACCTCAATTTTTTATTTTAATTAGTCAAAATAATAATTAAATCAGAGTTTTCATAACTTTTTTTTTGTAAACTCTTTCCCTCCATACTGGTAACCACTACTATCTCTTCTTTAATTTTGTTTAATCTCATTATCAAATATAAATAAAACTAGATTCTAACCCGCACGTCTATACGAAGTAACTTTTTTTATTAAATTATACAATGGCGGATGAATTTTTATAACATAATTTTTTTTAAAACAAAATTGTAATTAAGTTTTTAAATATATTTTTTAACATAATGGTTTCTAGTAAAACAAATGGTTTGTTGCCATTTCTGTTGACTTTATGAATTGCTGATTTTGATATCTATTTGATTGATTAAATTATTTAAAATATAATAAATCAACATTTATCCATGATTGTAGATTGACATGTTTGAGTGCGGGTTTGATACCCTTAGTAAGACTTGTTTGACAATAAAAAATGTTCTTATTTGACAACAAAAAGTAGTTATGTTTTAATAGTATATATGAAATATCAAGATTTTCCACTGAATTTTTCTTCTTTCTAATTTATGTATTATCTTTCTATTTAGATTAGATGATACATATATATTACTAAGTTTTTTTTGTTTTTGTTTTTTTTTGGTAACTCAGGGTCATTCCAGATCTATGGAGGGGTCCAGACTAATACATGGGGGAAAAGTAACCCACGGATAGGCTCCTTTCCGGGTTTTCAAATGAGCCATAAGTAATGGACCCATATCCGTGTGGGTGTCCAAGAGAGAGTGTTGTAGTTGTTTGGGTTCGAACTCAGGGCGAAAGTGGTTAAGCACTCCACACCCTCATGTTCTTACCCCTAGCCCACTCAAACCCGTACAGTTTATTTTTTATTTTTTTTATTTTTTGTTTTGTTAAAGACAGATATATTACTAAGTTTTTTTTTGTTAAAGACAGATATATTACTAAGTTTTTTTTTTGTTAAAGACATATATATATATTACTAAGTTAACTTTTGTTTTTTTGCTTTTGTGTCCAAATTGAAATTTAGACACGCTGAAATAACATAATAAGAAGTTAAGAACCAATTATATGACGTTCAAAAAAAGAGAAAAATCTAGAATAGTTGTACACATGATAATCACAATACGTTGGAAAAAAACAAAAATCATATTAATGTAGATATATAAAATGCCAATGAACGTATCAACTTGCATTACGTACACATCAGTTTACATCTCACCACCGTCGCAAACAATAAACGCCAAAATGACCGGAGAAATGCCGCAGCCGCCGCCACCGGAAAGAAAACGAGACTGTTTAAAACCGCACATCATGGTGTTTCCATATCCAGCACAAGGCCACTTGCTTCCTCTTCTCGACTTAACCCATCAACTCTGTCTCCATGGCGACATCACAGTCTCAATTATCGTTACTCCTAAAAACCTTCCTTACCTCTCTCCTCTTCTCTCCGCTCATCCCTCCACCGTCTCCGCCGTCACTTTACCTTTCCCTCACAATCCTTCACTCCCTCCTGGCGTTGAAAACGTCAAAGACCTCGGCTGTTCCGGTAATCCTCTTATTATGGCTTCTCTTCGTCAGCTTCGAGAGCCTATAATCAACTGGTTAAGTTCTCATCCCACTCCTCCGGTCGCTCTCATCTCTGATTTCTTCATTGGATGGACTAACGATCTCGGTATTCCTCGCTTTGCCTTCTTCAGCTCCGGAGCATTCTTAGCTTCGATTCTCCATTATATCTCTGATAAGCTTCATATCCTTGAATCAAATGAGCTTGTCTGTCTCTCGGATCTTCCTCGTTCCCCTGTTTTTAAGACAGAGCATTTCCCGTCTTTAATCCCGCAATCTCCGTCATCGCAAGATCTCGAAAGTATCAAAGACACCACGATGAATTTTTCGAGCTACGGTTGTGTTTTCAATTCTTGTGAGTGTCTGGAAGAGGAGTATATGGAGTATGCGAAGCAGAAAGTGGGCCAGAACCGGGTTTTCGGTGTTGGCCCACTTTCTTCAATCGGGCTAAGTAAGGGAAATTCCGATTCCAATGTAGACATCAATGCCTTGATGAGTTGGCTCGATGGATGTCCAGACGGATCCGTGCTCTACATCTGCTTCGGAAGTCAAAAAGTGTTGAGTAAAGACCAATGTGATGCTCTGGCTCTTGGTCTCGAAAACAGCATGACAAGGTTCGTTTGGGTGGCTAAGACTGACCCGATACCTGATGGGTTCGAGGATCGGGTTGCGGGTCGAGGATTGATTGTAAGAGGGTGGGCTCCTCAGGTGGTTGTGTTGAGTCACGTGGCGGTTGGCGGATTTTTAAGCCATTGTGGATGGAACTCGGTGCTGGAAGCGATGGCTAGCGGAACAATGATCTTGGCATGGCCCATGGAAGCAGACCAGTTTGTGGATGCTATGTTGCTGGTGGAGCATATGGGTGTGGCGGTTAGTGTCTGTGAAGGGGGTAAGACTGTGCCGGACCCAAATGAGCTGGGTCGGATCATAACTGAAACAATGGGTGAGCACGGACGCGAGGTGCGTGCTCGGGCTAAGGAGATGGGCCGGAATGCACGAGCTGCGACGGAAGCAGGAGGAAGCTCTAGTGCAGATTTAGAAAGGCTTGTCAAAGAATTGAGCTCTCTTTAAAGATAAAGATAAAAAGATACGATTCTAAATGATTAAAGCCTTAAAAGAAGGTTTATCCAAATAAAAAATATGTTTTCAAATGTTTACAAGTTATTATTGATTATGATTGTGCATCACCTGAAGAAAAGATCAATCATCTTCCTAATTAAGGTTTATCCAAATAAAAATGTGTTCGTTTGTTGTTTTTGTCTATTGAAATTAGTGACCCTAAACCCTAATTTGAAATCTTTTCTCTCATTCTTATCAAATTTCATCACTTCTCTGCGCATCTATGAAACTAAGTCCCTGAGCTTTCGCTTCGTTCTCTTCTACCTTTCACCTTCGAATCAACCCGTAACACTTTTATGAAGCCTAGTGGTCAGCGGGTAAAGCAAATTTAATTTGGTGAAATTGCCGAAGCAACCCTAAACTTTAGTAGTGTTCAGAAATATATCTTTAAGTTCTTGTTTTTCATGAACTCAAACCCATAATAATGTAAACTCAAACCCAACATATTTTAACGAAGCAAATAAACTCTCAATATATTTCAAGAAGCAAATAAAAACTTCTAAGAGCTAACTATGTAAACAAAATAAGAAAGAAAAAAAAATCGAATAGGTGTAATTTTTAAACATCATCACAATGTAGATACAAGGCCATGTCTACTGAAAAAAAAAAGCGTTTCTCTCAGACCTCTTGATATTATATGTCTACTAAAATACTAGGGTAAAATGTGTATTTTAGTGCTATTTTTCTTGAGCTTAAAAGTCTATTTCATGTTCTGGTGAAGGTGTTTGGATCACCTTGCTCGGCACATTTTTGCTCGGCACATGAGATTTCCTCGTATCCTAAATCTTTTGGATTTTACTATATTATAGATAAACTGTTACAAACACATCAGATAAACAAATATTTATATCTGGATCTTTTGTATGATTCCATTATTCATTACACAAAACTGGCATTTACTTAGGAATTTCTATCTTCCTGAACAAATCTTTCATTAAGAAAAAAATGTCATCTATCTAAAGTAATAAAATGTTAAAAACTTTTTCCTTCAGCTGATGATCATCCTTGGATCCGAGAATTGGTGTGGATTGAATATTGATCAAACCGAGACCCGTTTGTTGTTTATCGGTTAATAAGATAAAACAATTGGTTATAATGGATTTTATTAACGAAACTAATCGAACAAAAGCGATCGAATGCAAACATAAACCGGGAAAAATTAACAATTTTGCTTCAATCCTTAAAAATGGTGGTTGAATTGAGAGAGATGGCGTTTAAGATTGACGTCTGATTAAATATTTTGAAAACCCAAATAATTTTTGCATTACGCTGCTCGAATTTATATAAAGATCGTCTTTTTCACATCAGACAATTTCTATTTAAAAAAAATCTGACTAGCGAATATAACTAGTTTTCAAATTTTTGATAACCAAAAATAATTTTGAATAAAGAAAAGCCCAATTTTCAAATATCTTATCATGTATGCAGATATTTTGTTTCTTAGATACCCGTGTGAATCTTCTCCATAACACAACATGTGTCTGATAAATTTTATAATTACTGAAAATAAATCTTATTTATTCGATTAAACGAGATGAATTTGAAATTAGCATACACAAAAACATTCAACAGCAATAAATGGATTGGGAACACATTTCAGATTACACCCTTTTTTGCAGTGAAAACTTTGTATTTGTTGTGGTGGTTTTACAACCTGGGGCAAAGCTTCATGGTGCAACACAGTTTGAGGAGTTTCTTCGGGTAATAACCTTTTTGCCTCAATGGTTACAATACTCATCACTACAAAACCAGACCAGTATGTTGTTGTTATAAATAAAAATTTACATGTAGACTGTGAATTTGTTTTTATACATATGAAATATAAAACTTACCGGATGTAACGGCTAAGAAGATAACGAACGCGAACTTCATTGATATTTTCTCCATATTGTTTTAGATGTTGAATGTAATGGTATTCAATCAAATTGTGGAACCCTTTTATAGAATGAATAAAGTTAATAAATGGTATTGATTTAGTCAAGTCAAATTAAATTAAATTATAGAAAGAAAATCAATCAGCTGCATGTATTAATTTGTTACCGAAATTCTGGGATTGATTGGAAAATCAATCAGTCCAAAATATTTCTACAGCCTTTAAATTGATCTAATTAAGTTCTTTTTTGAACAACTTCTCAATTAAACATTCAACGAATCTTACAAAAGAGAAACAGCTGATGAAAAATCATGAAGTGATTTCTTAGCAAGAACCAAAATAACTTTCCTTTTTTTTTTACCCAAAGCCAAAATAATTTCAGACTCACTCAAAAGGAGCATCCACAATGGTGAATGTCTCAGCATCCATAATGGTGAGTGTCTTAAAAATGGGTGTATTGAACTGTGGATTTTAAGAGATTTTTAGATTTTCTTAAAATTCTTTGTTATTCAACTAAGGATTTTAAAATATCTTCCCAAATCCAGTGTTATTGAACAAGAGATTTATGTAAAGTAACTCAAAATCATCTACAATCCTCTGTTATTCAAACACAAATTTGTTAAAATCATATCAAATCCACTGTTATTGAAAATGTTTTAAGTATTGGAATTTTAATGACTGCAGGGGATTGTAGATGATTTTAGGAGACTTTCTTAGTTAAAAATACAAAGATCCAAATCTCATGGTTTTAGGTGAGATTGTAAGGGATTTTAATACAAAATCATAATAACTTCTTTAAATCAACCAAAACCATCAAAATCATCTGAAATCTTATTAAAACTCAAATCACTCTAAATAATCAGTTCAATACACCCCAAAGAGTCTCTCTCCTCTTTGCACTACACTCACTCATATTTTAATGCTTGTGGTAACAATCAATAAACATAAAGAATAAATTGATTTTTTTGACCAAATTCAATAAAGATACAACATACGACCAAATCCCGAAACTGAACCTGGAAAATTTAATACACTTTGACTGAAAATGGTGGTCGAGCAGAGATAGAAGGCGTTTAGTGTTGACGACAAGTTAGATCTGAAAAAACCTAAATAGTCAGATTTCGCATCACACTGCTCGATTTCATTTAAAGACTGTCTCTTATTTCCAACCATGTTAGAGAAGACTTCCATGGCTGAATATTCTTTTTAAATTGAATAGTTTTAAGGGGAAAAGAACTTGAAAGCTTAGGGTTTCTGTTCTATCCATTTTGGCCTCGATCGAAGGGTTTCTTGCGGTTTACGTCGGTGAGAGCCAAAAGCAGCAGAGATATATTGTGCCAGTCTCATACTTGAGCCAGCCTTCTTTTCAGGTGCTTCTCAGTAAAGCGGAAGAAGAGTTTGGGTTTGATCATTCAATGGGCGGCTTGACGATCCCTTGCCCTGTAGATACTTTTATCAGTATAACTTCTCAGCTTCAAAGATGAGGATGATCCAACAAAAAGACATTAAGATTTGTTTTTATCCTCAAACTAGAGATGCAGAGTTATTACTATGTGAATAGAAGACATTTTTTCTCCTCCTTTCTTAGTGGAAGAGTTTGTTTCAGAGGACTAGAAATTCTAATGTAAATGCTTGTGTAATAGAGATCAAATTAACACAAGTTGCAGAAACCTTTTTGCTGATAGATCATTCAACAATCAACAAATAGAGTGAAATATCTGCACCTGCAAAAATGTAAAAAGTCATAATCATCATAAATTCAAGTAAACATGATAGAACAGAACTGGCTCAATATTTTATAAATATATATTTGGTTGAAGACAGACAGAACCATGCATGTGAAACTCTCTTTTCATTAGACCACAGTATACCCAGGATCGTACTCTCAAGGGTTTCTCTCAGGAGAACAATATGGGACGACAAGAAATCCAGTTCCTGGTTTCCTATCGTCTGATGAAGCGTTCACATCAAGATATGCTGTAACTCCTCCTGTCGGCGAGTTCAGACCACGACCCGTACGAGAAAGGGCAAGAAGGCAAAAGGAATCCGAATTCCGTGTCAATCCAACAACGACTCATAGATCTGCCTCCTCACACTCTAGTCAAGAGTCTCCTGATCGCGATAGAAGAAAAGGAAAGGAGATAGGCATAATCGAGTCTACAGAGCCTACGGAGTTTACGATGTCTAGTCTGCTAAATCAACTAGCGGAACAAGACGAAAGAGCAAAAGAGCCAGAGTCCGCTCAATCGCAAATACCACCGGCAAAAACGTCTCATCCAACACCGGTGATTATTAATCTCTCAGATTCAAGCTCAAGCTCATCTTACAAGACTGACTCTGAAGATGAATCACTACCAAAGCAGTTTGCTATTGGAGAACCATCAAAGACAGAGCCAGACATAGACGAAGTGTTCTCTGACGACGAGATGAATGGAACACCCATTCAAGAACAAGAAAGGCCAACGAAGCAGTTCGCCTCAAAAGTCGTGACGTTTACGTTTGACGATATTCCCTTCGAAAGATGGAATGATCGTTTAGACGAATTCCACGCATGGATGAATTCTGAGGTTATCACCTCAACCTCACACCTCGTCATACAACAATTCACTGCACGGTTCTCAGGTGCACTCAAAGAATGGTGGAATTCGCTTGGCGAATACAGACAACAGCAAGTCTATCAGACCACCATACCATTACTACTCGGAGAAATTCATCGGGAATTCATAGGCACCCCGAAACACCTCAAAGATCAATTACAAGAGGATTTCTTCGCAGCAAAATGTTGTTCGCTTAAGAAGAGAGATCTTGCGAAACATTTCGAGCAACAAACACGGAGATACTATGCGCTAAACGGTCTCAATAACCCGAGCCTGAAGCAAGTCTACTTATCATCTATTGATGATTATCTGAGCCAACAAACAAAACTCAATATCAAAGAGCAAGGCCAGACGGTAGAAGAAATCTCCATCGGACAAATCCAACAATACGTCTTCAGGACGTTGGACAAGCTATGCAAGCAAAAGGAATTCTGGACTGAGTTCATGGATAACTCAAAGCATTTATCCAAAGTCTGTGCAAGACCAGATTTGTCGATTAAATGTTCAAAGTCCAAGAAAGGCTGCATGTGTAAAGGAAAAGGCGAGGCTCGCCGTTCCAAAAAAGCAAATAAGTTCCGATTCAAGAAATTCGGACGCAGACGGTTCTTCAGAAGGAAACAATCCTTCAAAAAGGAGACAAAGTGCTTTCTATGCAACAAAGAAGGGCACTTCGCCAAAAACTGTCCTAACAGTTCAAAGAAGAAAAGACAATATCTCATCAGCTCAATATCAAAGCTGGCAAAAGATATTGATCTTGACAATCATGATCTCGAATCGGTGTTGTCTTATGACAGCGACGAGCAAGATGCCATTTGTGGCTACTCAGATTCTGACACCTCAGAATCCGATGATGAGGAAGAATGCTGTTTCAAGATTGCTCAAACGCCTCAACATGAAGAGATACAATCTCCTCACCTACCAGTGACAATCTTTGATCCTGCAAAGAAAGAGGAACCAGTCCATGCAATCGCTTTCATAGACACGGGAGCTCATACAACGATTATGAATCCCAAGGTACTTTCCTCTACCATGTGGCACCCGTACCAGCAAGAGTTCAGGGTAGCAAATTCAGGATCGTTATCAATCAAGCTCAAATCAAAGCCGATCACTATAGAGCTATTTCCGGGTTGTCAAATAACTACGGAAGTCCTAGGGTCCTCCGCTCCTGGAAAGGACATTATTCTAGGATGGGACTCGTATTACGAGCTGAAGAAGAGCTTCGACATCTCAATCGAACCAAGAGGTATAAGATGGAAATCTTATTTCAAAGCGTTCACAACGATACCTAGAATGTTCGCGATCGAAGAGCTTCAGTCCCATGATTTCAGCAAAATAAAAGAAGAAATCACTGCGAGTTCATGCGCAAACTCTCATACGGAGTTCCTACGTATATGCAAAAACCCACTGTGGTTAAACGAGGAATTCTTCGTGTCACTGCCATTCAAGGAGAATATCCACACGACACCTACAAAGGCAAGTCACGCAGGAATGCCCCCAGTGTTGCTCAAACAAGCAAACGAAGAATGTGACCAGCTAGTCAGCCAAAAGGTGGTCTCACCAACAAATTCTCCGTGGGCATGCAAGGCATTTTATGTCAATAATAGAGCTGAACAAGCACGAGGAAAACTAAGGCTAGTCATTGACTATAAGC